>JAUUTY010000203.1:0-55912 GCA_030979885.1 Lolium multiflorum | reverse complement strand
GCCAATTCCCGTATGAGCCGCCTAAAGAAACCCCACATGATACGTGTGCACACACGTGCCGGACTGCACACTTGTTGCATGACCAGATTGCAGCAGGAGGGATCTCTCGAGCAGACGCCGATAAACAGACGTGGCTAGCCAAACATGCCACCGGAACGAGTCATGAAAGCTCAGCCTCTGCAGTACCGGGGAACAAATCAGTACAATCTTGAGAGACCAAATCGGCAATCCTGACAAAGAGGAGAACAGTCGGCTATTCCAAGCCGCACCCCAACGAATATGATTTGATTCTGTTGCCACCTCGGCTCCCTGAGTTTTCAAAGTTCAATGGATCAGAAGGGTTCAGCTCAATTGAGCACGTGAGCGGATATTTGCACACTTGGGCATGATTTCAGCATCAGACCCGTTACGTGTTAGGTTTTTGGTGCACCTCACAGGACCAGCTTTGGGTGGGAGACACTGCTGCTACCAGTATTCACCCTGACAGGCTAAATCGAAGAGCAACATGTTCATTATCACCTGTGGTTACCGAGGCGGGGTATTGCCGATCCGGCACAAAGGCAGGGAAGGGAGAAATGGTGTCCGAACATATTCAGCGTTCAGACCGTCAAGAATCGATGTTATTTGGCCTGCTTAATTGAGAAAGAAGGGGCCGATCTAGCAGTTAATGTGAGCGCTATCAAGGATCCGTTTAAGTGAATACACCACCAAGCACATGGCCCAGAAATTAACATTGTATGAGCAACGCCACCCAGAATTGTACTAAGACAAGTTCAAGCACGATAGGCCTGGTCGAGACAGAAGTTGGGGACTCGCATAAGACTGTAAAGTAGCTGTAGCTGAATGAAGGCTTTGGGAAGGGCCCCGTGGTCTCGTAAATGGGTGAAGCCAACAAGGGCCTGCAAAAGGGTTTGACTTCTATATAAGCACTGAGCAGATACTCGATTTATTGCTTAAGGAAAACAGCTGAAGTTGGCCTGGCGGCTACAAAACTTTACGCGCAAGAATGAACGGAGACCAGATCGCAAGTGGCATCACTCGTTCACCCATATCACCAATGACTGCAGAGAGTTGCGTCGGCAGCATCCAAACCCGCGATAGAACAAGGCCGTTTGATCGTTGGTCAGCTCATATGAAAGTGGACACGCAAACCGTTTCCCCCGCGGTCAACATGGAACTCAATTACTCCACGCAGGCGGCAGCCAGATTTCTCATTCGATGTTAACATGGCAGCCTGTACACCACCATGGCAGGGATAAAGAAGAAATCGGTCACCCCCGTGGCAAGGGAAAGGAGGAGGCCGGCCCATGCGACCGGCCCCGATATGATGATGCATTTCGCACATCACCGAGAACACGTGGACAAACGTGCGGTATTTGGCCGACCGCCTCCGCGCATCTCCTCAACAAATATGAGCGCGTGACGACCGACGCGGCATATATTTGACTAGATGACTAAAGATATCGTTTCGGCTCCGATGTAAATACCAAAAATATCGCGTATGATAGGAGACTTACTTAAGGATAAGGAGCACCGCGTTAAGGAAGTCAAGAGCAGCCTCTAAGACATGGACAAGACACCGGGATTGTACTTTCTTTTAAGCACTGCTGGATGTCCAGGAATGAGCCGATTGCTCACACCGACAAATCGCCTAATGTAGATGGGCAGTAAAGAGGACACAGTGAGGTTTCGTTGTCTGTTGCTTCAGAGCCTCTCCCATCTCAGAATGTATTTGTTGAGTCACCCTTGGAGGATTTTGAGAAGATGGAGGAAGAAGATAGATACCACCGGCCTCTTTCGCTCAAGGACTCCGCCTGACCTCAAAACCTCTGTATAAAACGGCTACGAAACTTGAGGAAGCCGAGGCGCAATACCGGCACACGTGCAGCACCGCCCGACCTGGCCGTGAAAATTCAGGCAAACTTGGAGGCGGAGACCGTCTGCGTACAGAATGGCGCCCAAACAACAAAAGCCGGCGCCCGGGTACAAATATGGTGTTTTATAGCTCCGCTCGAGTTTTGTGCTCCAAGAACCGAAGAAGTACTTAGAGTAATAGCTTTGACCGGTGGCCCGCGAAATCTGGGCTTATCTTTGAAAAGCTACTTAGAGAAGAGCTATGAAACATTTGAAGGCCCCGTACCCAAAAGGTTATATCAACGGGCAGCTCGTTTCAAGAAGAGGCAACAGTTGACACGGGAGCGGCACCCATTATACCATACCCATGCTACGAAGTGCTGAACGCTTCCAACGCAGACCGATCAAAACCAACGTCACACTGGCGACCTAACGACACATCGTAAACGCTAGTTTGAACGTGGATCTAATCTGTAACGAAACCATCCCTACATCATTCTTCATCGTCGACAGCAAAAGCACTCACGCTGTCCCGCTAGGGAGGGATTGGATTCAGCCAACTGTCGCATTCCATCCACAATGCACCAATGCCCCGATAAAGGGGATGGAGATGAAGTGAGTCACTCACAGATGACTCAAGGAGATCTCAATAGCTGGTACAACATTTGGGACGCAGTACACCAAGAGCTTCATCTCTGAATCGCTTACCACGGAGCGATCGAAGCTACAAAAAATTCGGTGAGGCTGGTCTTATCCACCTATCTACAGTAGCAAGAGCAAAACCGCTGACGATGTGGCAAGGCCGACTTCTGATCGGCCCCAAAATGAAAAGAATATCTCACTCAAGTATGTCACATAGTCGAGAGACTCCTCCTTTAGTAGATACAAATAAGTTGTAAACTCTTTATTGAGCAATGCAATTTGGGTATAAAAATGATTCAGCAATCGCCCAAATTATCCTCACCCCTAATGCTTTTGCCTTGTTCGTGATTGATCTAGCGAAAGTATTGAAAAGCTAGGATATGGGTTTTTACATCGGCTGATGAGCTATAAGAGAGATTGACATTGGTTCCGGGATAAGCCACGTACCAACATTTATCAAAGAAAGTTAGATCCGTGACTTAGGCCTGATGATAGCTTTGTTGAAAGAGTACCCGTATTGCTTTGCTCGATTACAACAGTAGATCCGTGTTGACATGACATCATTGAGCATCAAGCCCTCTAAGAAAGATTTTACTGTTTCACATAGCTTATACTTATGATGAAGGCGAAAATTTTAGCAGTTACAAAGAGATTTGTGAAAATGTTGAACGCTGTCTATCAAACACAGTATACCTAGGGATTTCTAGTATCGTATATGTAGAGTAGCGGCGATCACCATGGAAGCGTCGTTACAGATTTTCGGGATTCCAATAGAGCTACCTAAAAAGATGAGTATCTAATGCCGTAAGGTGAGACATTGATCAATGCAAAATCGCTGGTCATAAGGTCTTAAGTTTCATGGATGGCAATGCCGGTTACAACCCAATTTTTTTCATGGCTCCGTAAGATATACACAAGACCGCATTCATAGTACCAGGAGCAGTAGGTTTGTTTGAATATGTAGTCGTGACATTTGGACTGAAATGCCGGCGCAATATACCAAAGAGCCATGAATTACATCTTTCGTGATCTGATCGGGAAATTGGTGGAGATTTACATGATGACGTGTAGCGTAAGTCCGCTTTAAAGAGAAGGACACTTATGATCGGCGACGACCTGGACCTAACTAGAAAATTCGGGATAAGAACAAACCAGTAATGTGTGCTTTTGGTGTAACGGCGGTCAATTTTTTGGTTTCTTGGTTCATGAACGAATTGTATCGCCTGAAAAGTCAGGAGGTGCGAACAATGAAGCCAACTGCGAAGAAGGAACTCCAAAGATCTCATCAAAATCAACTTCGCGAAGGTTCATCTCCAACCGCTGCATAACCGAGCCGTTCATGGGATTGGAAATTAAATTTGATGAGGAGTTTGGGGGCAGAGCAACAAGTAGTGTTTGAGATTAAAGAGTATCTAACGGGCCACCGTGCTGGTTCCGCCCAAGAAGACAGTATCATTTTATTTACTTGTCAGTATGACACTTCCATCGCCTCCGTGGTGGTAAGTTTATGATGGTCTGAGAGTCGCTTTGTTCTGGCGAAGGATGTTGGATGCAGAGACGAGGTACCCCGAGATCGAGAAGTTGTGCCTGCCATTTTTTGCTCGCATAAGCTTCGCTACATCTTTCTGCAGCGGAAATTGTCATCATGCAAATCCGATGTCAAACATATGATGTTACCTCGTATTGAAAGGCTCAAGCAAGTGGATGTTTGCATTATCGAATTTGATCTCCGCATTGGCTCAAAGCGGTCAAGGGACAAAGTGCCGATCTTATTGCTGAACGAATCAACAACATAAGAGCGCGTACCGTCCGTGCATGGGCCATGTTTTTCGATGGATCGGCTTGTGATGATGGCGATCAGCATTCTACTCGTGGTCGCCTGGGCAACATATTCCTTCTCCATCGGCTACCCACCCTTGCACCAACAATGTCGCCGATATGAAGCAACACGCAAGGGAATGGAGTTGCCTGAAGCTGCAGAGGCATGGAACTTTTGAGACTCAAAATTGGTGATTTCCCAACTCACGGAGGAATACAAATGTGAGAGCGTTGCTTTTCCCATTATGGATGCAATGCTGTGAGCTAATGGCATAATTTAGGTACATAAACTTCAATTGGATTCCGAGGTCGCAAAATACCGAGCCGAATGATCTTGCACAGATGGCGTCAGGCTACAAGGACGTAGTAGGTGGAGTCGATGTTCAGGTGGTGGCTTCCTAGAATTGATGATGAGACGATATCTTCAATTACTTGAAAGATCCGGTTGGGGGCACCTAAACGGATAAGGTACAATGCCATGAAGTATGTCCTCATTGGGGATGACATGTTCTAAAGGACTTTGGAAGGTTACTTCTCAGATGCCTGGGACCAGCCGAGTCAAATCGCTCTTACATGAGGTACACGAAGGCGCCTGGAACACCAATCGGCTCATAAGATGAAATGGTTGATCGGGCGATCGGGGTTTTATTGGCCCACCATGCTTGAGGATTGTTTTAAGTACTCAAAAGGGTGAAGCATGCTTTAAGTTTGGGAAAATTCAGAGCCAGCATCAGCAATGAACCCCATCATCAAGCCTTGGCCATTTCGAGGTTGGGGCATGGATATGATTGGCAAAATCAATCCTCCATCGAGCAAAGGCCATATGTGGATTTTGGCCATTCAGATTATTTCACTAAATGGGTGGAAGGTCCCTATAAAGTAGCATCGAAAGATGTTATCAATTTCGTGAAAGAACATGTCATCCACAGATTCGGGATTCCCCACACTATCACGACCGATGGAGGTCCGGTCTTCACGAGTTTAGAAAGTTCTACGAGGACATGGGAATTAAGTGATCCGATCGTCTCCATACTATGCTCAAGCAAATGGGCAAGCTGAAGCGTCCAACCGATCCTTATCAAGCTGATTAAGAGGAAAATCGACGAGCATCATAGACGTTGGCACGAGGTATTGTTTGAAGCTGTGGGCTTATCACATGTCATGTCATGGAGCGATAAAAATCTCGCCATACCATCTGGTCTATGGACAAGAAGCCGTATTACCTGGAAATCACGGCTGGGTCGAGACGTATTACGTTTCAGAATGATTTGACAACTGAAGAATATGCAGCCCTGATGAGTGATAGCATTGAGGATCTAACGGAACTTAGACTGTGGTCGCTTGAGAAAATTAAAGAGAACAAAGCCAAGGTAGCTCGCGCATATAATAAGAAGGTGAGACCAAAGAGTTCCACGTTGGTGATCTGGTATGGGAAGCTGTATTGCCATTGGGGACTAAGGATGCAACGTATGGTAAATGGTCTCCAACTGGCACGGGCCGTACAGGGTCGACCAAGTTTTAAGGGTACATACATGCTCGAGGAGCTGAGCGGTGTGAAGTCCCAGCCGTCAATGGCCAGCATCTCAAGAAATATTTCCCAAGTATGTGGGATGATGGACAGTGAAACACCATGAAATCGGCCAGTACAAAAAAATATACAAAGCAACAAGACGCAAAGCACAAAGATGCAAGTACATCGACTTTAGATTAAAAAGATGCGTAGCCATCGACTCTAGAGGTACAAACCGGTTACAGTGGGTACCAGATTACATGGACAGTTTCATCGAAGGAATGCCTCGAAGGCACGGAGGCGTTCGCGATGACACGATCCACCCTACGATCTCGCCCGCATCTTTGTCCTCGCCCGTCACTAGCTGTTTGTTCAGGCACGTATTTCCTCGCTGCAGACCGCCAGTCTGAGCTTTGAGGCCTTCGCTTTCCTTGGGAGCGGGCAACAGAGCCTCCTTATCGTAAATAAGCTGCTTGGTTGCCACCTCCCTTCAAGGTCCTCCAACCTTTTGCAAGGTCTCAAGTTCGGCGGCCCGACAGAGGTGTGGCTTTAGCATCTAAGGCCGCCCTTTCTCATTGGAGCCGCCGACATTTGTCTCGCAATGCCCGCTTTCAACGAAGTTGGGCGCATGAGATTGATTCGATTTAGCTAGTTTCACCCTTGACCCATAGACAGATAGAGTCACAACCGGCCAAAGTTTCACCTGCAACGTTACCGGGAGATGGTCCTTGATCTCGTCAAGAACGTTCTTTACTTCTTCGGGGTTTTCAACCAACATCTCGATCGGGGAGGAAAGCAAGGCTTTGAGACGCTGGAATTGATGTTGGACAGCACTGGGTCCTGGTTCATCGCATGCCATAGAAGGAGCTGGTTCGATGGATTCAGGGTGGAATGTGAGCAAGCCCAAGAGGTCACAACCCTGACAAACAAAAACAGCGTCAGTATGCAGCAAAAGGGAAGGGTAAGCCAAGCAAAAGGAGTATACCTCTCCTGAAACCAGGGGGACGCCGATGATGAGGTAATCGGCTCTTGTGTTTCTGTAGGGGCTTGGCCAAATTGGCGACCTTGTCAACGGCACTTTTGGGATTACTAGATCCAGGTTTGCTGAGGACATCGTACTTCCTCGACTCCTCCACTAGAAGTGTCATCAGTCTGCGAAGGAGGTGGTTAGCCGATGTGATCAGCAATGGATTAGCATGAAAGGTGAGCCGGGGAGAGTATGGAGGGTAATTACATTTGAGGCCTCTTGGTTTGATGAAGGGGCTTGCGGTTCCTTTCGGAGTCCTCTTGGTGCTCACGCCCCCCCCCGCCTTGATTGGAGCTTGGGGCAACATGTTCAGAACTGCCTTTTCTCAGTTGGTGGCAAATCTGGCTGGATCTGCGTGGTGATTTTCCAGAGTTGTCCGAGTTTCGAATCCCCTTGATTGGATTGGGTTTCCTCGGTTGTTCTCTCGGTGGAAGCCTACATATAAAAAAGGGTAGTAAGCACACATGTTTGCGGAAGCCCATAAGGATAGATGAAAAGTCAAGGCATGGATCAACATTGCGAGTTCTCTTGATTTGGAGAAGGGCTCCGCGCTTCAAAGCCTGGTGCTACTTTCCTCACCGCTATTCTCGCCTTGGTTGGCTCTTTGCGGCTGGCCTTAAGATACTGCTCTTGGAAGCCGATTTGGTGAAATCGGTCGGTCTTCGCATCACGACCTTTTTCAAGGCGGGCGAGCTTTGCAGTAGAGGACCACAGAGCCGGTGAAGAATTCAAAGGGGGAGCCGTCCGTGTGTAGGTTCGGACCATCTTGTTGCTACAAGGAGACAAAGCAAGGTTATAACAATCATTATAAGCCACTTCAAGAAAATTTCGCCTGGTAGCTGCCTGTGGGGATATTATACTAGCATCGAGTTGTTTCAGCAACGGTCCCGGAGCTCTGAAGGCATGAGTTTTCCACATCGACCACCAGGTCTCAAAACCATCGGTTGACGAGGTGAATGAGAGGTTGTTAGGGATTGGGATGGCTAGAGCATCAAAGAAAGAGCAAGACCTCCGACCGTGAGAGATCGGGCAAGCTGCTGCTCTCTGTCATAAGTGATGGAGGAAGAATGGGAGACACTCGCCAAGACCAAATCGTCTGCTGCTGCACTACCGATAGACTATAACTGTAAGGTTTGATTATTCTATTTGATGTGCTCATGCCAACCTGGAAGGAAGCAGGGACGGATCATGGTGGAATACATTTGCCGGGTGTTGTGTCATCGGCAGCTGCTTCTAGCCTGAAGGAGACTGTCTTCAAATTCTTGATTCCGTGTAAGGAAAGAAGAGAGGATTGTCCAGGCCTTGGAAGAAAATACTCGAACCACTTTGATGCTTCCTTGGGGATCGGTTTACTACCTGGAAGGGCTATACAAGGCTTGGCCGTAGCTAGTGCATCTGATCTCCTTTCCCGTTAGCATCCGAAAGCGTGGCCAAAAGTGGGAAGTTTGGGGTATGGCTCGGAAAATACACCTGAGCCCATAGCTGGAATAAACCACCAGGGACCTCTGTTGACTGCTTTGGGAAGATAATTTGACGGACATTAGTTGAGACATCGAGTAGATTCTCTTAAGGAAGAGTTTGTCGATGCCAACCAAGAGCCTCAAGTAGTTCATAGGCTAAGGGAAGATAATTCCTGTCTAGTGAAGGGCCATGGGAATATGAAGTGTTCCAACCAGAAATTTAGGAAGGCCGTGTGTTCTTTCTCTCACATATGGCCTTTATTTTTCATGTGGTGTACGAAGGTAAGCACCCCGCTTGTGCACTCTGTTTTGGAAGAGAGCTTGAAAGGGACTTTGGCAACATTAAAGCAGTAGGGTGGGGATGTAATGCCCAGGCTGTGATCATTACCACATCTAGCAGTAGTTGGTGTCATGGGGCCGTGGCCAAACATGAAGTAGCCTCAGAGCATCGACCAGAAGTAGCTGATGGTTTTCAGAATGTTTTCATGCTTCTCAAGGGAGACATTGATAAGGACAGAGCATCTCATTCCTGAGTCTTTGGATTGGTAAGTTTTGGATACTTCTATCGTACCAGAAACCCAATCTTCGGAGGGTTAGGCCAGGCTCGAACAAATGCCTGTGGTTAGATCTAAATTCAAGCGCGAAGGGATCCTATTGGCCCCGCAAGAAATCGATGAGCAGGCTCTCAAAGACGGGGCCAAGACAAAGAGAGTTCGGGAGAGAAGGATGCAACAGAATGTCCGATACCTAAAATTAATGGGAATAAGGCATTAATTCGTGTTTGCTATTAGTTCTAACACTATGCTCGGATGGCGAGGGGCGATTAAGGATTACCTTCG
This sequence comes from Lolium multiflorum, assembly GCA_030979885.1. Taxonomy (NCBI): domain Eukaryota; kingdom Viridiplantae; phylum Streptophyta; class Magnoliopsida; order Poales; family Poaceae; genus Lolium; species Lolium multiflorum. Next base: position 46,762 of record JAUUTY010000203.1, on the reverse strand, counting down.
GTGCCGAGACCGTTATGCTGGTGTTGACGATTCCCGCCATCCGATTCGCCACGGAGATGAACCTGCGCAGTTGGGGATCTGTGATTCGCGTTGCCGCGAGTTGGATCTGTTCGATGGACAATTGGAGATATGAGTTTGGTCCTTTGGATGAGGGTCACAGGTTACCGTTTGAATTAGCTGAGTCTGGCCTTGCTGGCGTTTTATGGTAAAAGACCGATGCACATCGGCTCTTTGTGCGTGGACCTACTTTGACAATCGGAAAAATCAAACACAAGCATTCTTCATTGATAAGAGGGTTTTTACAAGAAGAGCCGATTGCTCTCAAAAGGATGATCCGCTACCTAATCTACTACTACTAGCCCTATTCTAGTAGTCCCTAGTCTAGGGGCCGCCGCCGTCGCGCCATCGCCGCTTCTCGTCGCCCGTCGCGCTGCGCTCGGCGGCCTGCCGGCGAGGTCTTCGTCGCTGCTGAAGCCACCGGCAGGGGCTTCGTCTTCTTCGTCATCGTCGTTGTCGTCGTCCTCCGACCCGGCGCGGAAGCCACTGTCCTGGGCATCGGAGGAGGTGTCGTCCTCCGCTCTCCTCCCTCGTCGGAGGAGAGATCTCGCCCAGAGAAGGCGTTGTCGCTCTCTTCCTCCAAATCCCCGTCGATGAGAAATGGAGGTTTTCCTCCCGTCGGTCAATGATTCGTCATCCTCTGACTCCGACGGAGAAGTCCCATCCGCCTCGTCCCACCACAAAGCGAGGGACTCGTACGCCGCTATCGGGTCGTACTCCGGCGTCGGCTCACGGGAGGAGGAGGATTGGGAGGAGAGGCCCGAAGAGCAGGAGGTAGAGGAGGAGTCCATGGCAGAGGAAGGGAGATTCGATTGCTAATGGAGAGCAAGAGGATGAAGGGGCGAACTGCTCGGATGAGGTTAAATAAAGGGGATGCAGTGGAAGATGATTCAATGTTGTGGCAGTTTTCGAGGATGCGGTGCCAAAACTGTCAAATCGTTAAGAAGTTGAGAAGGCAAGGCATCATGATGAAAGGGCACCGTAGCGGTTCGGCTCTGCAACGCGGTTCTGCTTTGCTATGTCAAATCACGATGAGGGGAAAACAGAGTGGTTTTGGAATTATTATTGCCAAAACCAGGGGGGGCATGTGTTATCGCCGATTTTAGCCAAATTGGGAGAGGGCCGTGATTGAGATGGGCTTAGAGGATATGTACATAGTGTTTCTGAATCGGCCTTGTACGAGAGTTTGGGCTAGATTCCTGTATCTGACGTATGGTAGGTCACGTTTCAGTTTAGAATTAAGAGATAGAGTTTAGTTCGTACAGTTAGGTTTATTCCAAAGATAGAAAGTCACGGACTATAAATATGTACCTAGGATTATTGAGAAAGCAGATACTCACGTTCACAACAAACATAATCTAGGCACATCGCCACCCTTGTTTCGAGGGTTTCTTCCGGTAAGCGTCTGCTGCCTAGATCGCATCTTGTGATCTAGGCAACATCACTTTATTCGTTGTTTTGTGTTGCCGTACAAGCCTTGTTGATGGCAGTAATACTATCATAGATGTGTTGGGGCTAACATCGATACTTTTCTGATATGTTTGCTTAGTTATGTTGCTCCTAAACATCTAACTGTCTTTGCGCCTATCTTAGGTGTAAGGGCAGAGTTTTGCTTGGTCTTTATTTAGTAGATCTGATCTGTTATGGTCGTTCCTTGTTCTCCAAGGATTAGTTTGATATCCGCATGGTTAGACCTTGCAAACGGGTTGAAGGATCCAGTAATGCGTAAGATATGGTTTACCGATCCAAAAGGGGGTGTACCGGGAATCGACTCTGTGTTGGTTTTTAGGCCTTTTCTAGGACTAGTTTTCTGTTATCTTTCGTATCCGCTGTGCTCAACACGGATGTTCCAATTATGCGGTGAAAGCCATAGACTATCGTAGATCGACTTGACTTGGTATTGATAAAGCAGGACCCCCATATTATCGTGTATCCAATACGAACCATGGGTCAATCGGGTCTTTGAGCCGATTCACAGGGTAACCTGAGAGCCGATCGAGGCTCGGATTTAATGTTTACGTGTCTGCCATGCGAAACTAATTGAAGCAATCCATCACCTTCTCGACCAGGTATAGGTCGGTGGCACGCCGATAGCCAGGACGTGTGTCTTTTTTCTGGCTGTCGCCAGAGGGACCAGGGCACAACACGCGGAGCCTCCCCTTGCTGTTGTTTCCTGTCGCTGCTCACCGGTGAGTTTTGCAACACTTTCATATATATATTATTCTTTTCTATGTATTAGATTATTGGTCCGAGCCATATCAAATTGAAAATATCTGAAATCCAATTCCATTCTAGAAATTGGAATCAAATCCATTCTATATATGCTTATTTTCAACTCCCCGAAGCATTTCGTCGCTTGCTACGCCCTTCCTCGTCTCTGGGTGCCTAGGTATCCACCGCAAGCCTTTCCTCTTTTGAACCTCGCCATTAACGTTAAGGCTATATACCACTTTGCAATGAAAAGAGAAATGTTTGTTATGGTAAAACTTCGTTTAAAACGATGTGGTAGAAAGCAACGTGCGACTTGAAGGACATGATCAATTGTGGATTTTGCTATCCATCATTTTCCATAGTAATGAAAATGCTCTTGGCTCGACATAGTCTGTTCTATTCCTCCCACTGTTCAAAAAATCGTCCGATTCAACGATTAATTGTCCGATTAATCGCTATTGGATGGTTACCGATTAGTCGATAAACTCATTTATCGCCCGATTAACTCATTTATTGCCCGATTAATCGGCCGATTTGCCTATTAATCGCTAATCTCCTGCCAAACGAGTTGACACCGATAAGCGATTTCTCAACATTGATTCCTCCCGAACCAAATTTGCGCTGGGTTGTTTGTTTTTAAGTAATTATATTTCCTAGATACCTATGCACGGTACTTTACGGTTGAATAAATCAAAAAATACCTAAAAAAGGCCTAAAGTTAAAGATTTATCAATGGGTAATGTTGCTCCAATACCCAACCAAAGAGCTACTGCAATACCAATTAAAAAAACGGTCGTAGCTACTGGGCGAAAGGGATTTTGGAATTTATTGACATTCTCTAGAAAGGTGATCATTTCTCTTTAGCAAAGAATGACCTTGGTTATCAAAGGATTGAACAACCGGGATCCATTTACTTATGATACCTAGTTGGCATTGATAACAAGGATCCAATGAATTATGAGTTTAATAGATCCCCTTTAGGAGAAAGACCTATATTCCTTGCTCATTATCAGACAATCACTTACTCATGGAAAACCCTTTTCGTTCCGCTTAGCCCTATCGGGTATTTTAGTGATAGGTTCTATAGGAACTGGACGATCCTATTTGGTCAAATACCTAACGAAAATTTAGATATAGGACTCTAGAGGAAGAATATAGGACTCGAGAAGAAGACTCAGAAGACGAATATGAGACCCTAGAAGAGGAATATAGGACCCGAGAGGACGAATACGAATATGAAACCCTAGAAGACGAATATGGAAGCCCAGAAAACGAATATGGGAACCCAGAGAAAGTGCGCACGTGTAGTTTACAGCACCATGGGCTTCAATGTCAACGCATGAGTCCGGGTGATGGGCGCAGACTTCAGCGGCGGGCGCAGTGGTCAGCGGCAGCCTTGATGGCAAACGATGCCGCCAGTCAGCCTTCTACCATCGGTCGCTTTCAGGTGGGCCCGCGGCACACGTGGCCGGACGCACGTTGTGTCCATGCAGCGTCCCATCCGACGCATCGGTTTTCCAAATTTGGGGCTCGAGGTGCGCAGGCTGTTCGTCTATCCGCGCGGATCAAAACGGACAGCCCAAAACCATTTAGGTCGGCCCGCTGGAGATGGCCTTAGACACACTATTGTGTATAGATACATCAAATTTGGATAATCTTAAATATCTTATGCGTGTTTATGGACGGAGAGAGCATTGCATTCGGTCAGAACCATCATATGCGTGTGACTGGCAGTATATCAGTCTGGCAATTGCGTTTTCATGGGAGAACTGCAGATCATCACAAGGTATACACTGATACATATTTCTGCACCTAGTCACAAGAGCACAGGCCCACATGGTTCCAAATCACAGACGGAGTACACCATATTGTTGCATTTACTGAATTTCTGATATATACACCACCAGAGGGTGGTAAGTGGTACTGTAACACATTGCAGGAATGAAGATACAAGCAGTGGTTCAACTAATTACTATTACAGGCACAAAAGGTTCGTATACAGCTGCTAGGCAATGCAACTCAATTAGCAGTAAAAGAATAGAATCGAATTAGCTGGTTGACTATAGCAAACTGCCTAGAATAATCTTGATAATGACTATATGCAGGTGGAAGATAGAAACCAATATCGCTTCTGCTACTACTGAAGAACAACAAGAACGGTATTTTTTTTCCTAATCTGGTAATTTTCTCTGTATAACTGGCCGACTAGATCTACACCGATCCCAGATCATAGACGCTAAGTACATGTACAAGTAAGTCCACACAGACACATCTGCGTTGTTCAGTGTGAATTGCTACCATTCTGCTTGGTTGAATCAGGTGACGCGTATCCGTAAGGGTTCTTGCTAGCCCAGTTCCACTGGTCCCTGCACATCTCTGCAATGCCGTATTTTGCTCTGTAGACAGAATAAGGACATTTAATAACCAAAGGAATGTTACCACTGACAGAAGTTAAAGATAGTCTGTTGGTATCTTACTTCCAGTTGAGTTCTCTCTCTGCTTTACCAGTTGCTGCAAAGAGAATCTCAGCATCACCAGGTCGACGCTGACCAATGATCAGTGGGATTTTCTAACAGAGGGAAGAAGAACATATGCATAAGAAAAGAAGGCACAAGAAAAATAACTCAAACAAGTCTCACTATCATTCGCATTTTCTAACATGCCGTTAACTGTATTTGCATATTCCAACAATCGCTCATAATAAAAATTTAGAGGAAATTGTATGATGAATTGTAGAGGTTTCACACATCTATCAGTAATCAGCATGAAGGGGCTTAGCTAAACCATGTTTATGATAAGAAATTTAATACTGTCAAGTGTCAATAACTGCAGCAGCTAAACAATTCCTGATCCTGTTTTTTTCTCTGGATTCGGCAAAGCTTAAGCATGTAAAGCCGTATGAAATCTGCTGAATAAATCCAAGCGCTGCTTGCATACGTTACAACTAAGCAGATTGTGTCATACATGCAAACCAGCAAAATATATGGTGGCAAAAATGCAGGGATCACATCATTCACATGTCCAAAACTCTTATATCATACAAAACAAACCTTTCCGGAAGCCTTCTCAAATGCATTGACTATCTCCAATACCGATGTCCCCTTTCCAGATCCAAGGTTGTATGGTTCACATCCTGGATGATGAGTTGAATGTCAGTAGTAGATCAAACTACAGAGCAAATAGATACATTTAAGCAGCATATGCATCTGATGTAGAAGAAATTGCAGTTTGAGCGCTCAATTTTTGCATGGACTCCATAGTGAAAGAATCAAATAAATATAAAAAGGAGTTGTCTATGTTTGATGGCTTGGGGATTTGCAATTTCTGGAAAGTGATATAAGAATCAAATAAATATAAAAATGAGTTGCCTATGTTTGATGGCTTGGACTCCATATGCATAAGTTTCGTTAGCAGCTAGTTGTTTCATACATAAGTCTGCAAAGTGATATAAGATTCATGATGAAGTATTTGAGAGAGCAGTCAATTGTGCAAACCTATGTTTGATGAGCTATCAAAAAGCTTCCGTAATGCAGCAATATGTCCCTCAGCAAGATCAAGCACATGAATGTAATCCCGTACCTGCACACCAGGCAAAGAGCGTGTCCTTATTAGATGAGAAAACCTTAACTGTAGATTTCATAACAGTATTCACAAAATGATTCATTGGCATTCAGAGCTTGCATATAGCACTCGGGAAGTAACTGCAGCACAATCTCAGACCGTCAGGATGAAGCACAATTGGATTAAAAAATGAAACATGAACCAATGTCAACGGGAGTGCCTATATCTCAGATCTAGGATGTGGTTTTAGTTGTTATCCTCTTTGCTTTGATATTTTTTGCAAGCCAGGCATTAAGATGAGGCTCAGATTTGCCCTTTATTTGAAATTGTGATGACATCAAAGTGCCCAGTGTCCACATGACAACATGTTTGCATTAGCATGTCATTTGATAGCTTTGTGGACTGTCTCTGGAGGAGAAACTGGTGACACCAATGCATCATCCATTAAGCCGCTCACAAGATCAAAAGAGCTAACTGGAGGTCAATCATTTCTAGCTATACTGCTCAAGTACTGTGATTATATTTCTTCAGTTATTTACTTGGGAGAACAATATAGTTTAGAAAGCACTACATAACTCCCTTACTGGCTACGGGATTTAGAAATCTAAGGGGCCAACTTGAGGAGCTATCTTCTGAATAGAAAAGAGCCACTGCATCGTACCACTTCATCGTACGCTGAATAGAAAAGAACAATATATTTGTGATACCACTTCTTCTAGTGTCGATCTATTTATATTTCAAAAACACGTCCTCTAGAGATAAATAGAAAAGAGCCACTGCATCATACGCCCTCCTACTACATAACATAGTGTCTAAAGTTGATGGGACTGGAACTGAATGAACCTAAATGATTGCACCAACTTTAAATAGTGTGTTAAAGAATAACATGAGGGAAACATACCCCAGTTCCATCTTTAGTTGCATAGTTATTTCCATAGATTGTCACTGATGGCCTCCTCCCAACAGCAACTTGCTGAACGAAGGGCATAAGGTTGTTTGGAATTCCACGTGGGTCTTCACCAAGGTATCCACTGGGGTGAGCCCCAACCGGGTTGAAGTACCTAAGTAAAATGATCCTCCACTCAGAATCTGACCGGTATATATCACGGCATATCTCCTCGGCTATAAGCTGCAATTAATGTTTATGATTGCAATCAGTTAAGAAACTCGATGCAGAGATTTATGCATAGAGAAGATCTGTAACATGCCTTGGTTCTGCCATATGGATTGTTCGGAGTGAGAGGAAATTCCTCTGTGCAGGGTGAGTTCTTAGGTGATCCATAAACTGCAGCTGATGAAGAGAACACCAACTACAACATTTGAACACATAACAAGACAAAAACACATGTCAGTATTAATCTGGTATGGACAAAAAAACAATTGATTGAATGCACCTAAACCAAACTCCCAATGTGAATGAAGCATTGATGCAAATAAACATTAGTTTCACATATTGTTACATATAGTGCAAACAAACTGTCGGTTGATATACATGCAAACAACATAACTTAATGCAAAGAAAATTGTGAGTGTGCTAACTTTGTCTAGGGGGTGCATGGATCAATTGTCACAATTTGTAGAAGTTGGAGCTAAGGGTAGATAAAATACATCGACTACAAGTTTTCCTTTAAGATCGAGATGTATAAATAGAATTCTCATATAGAATACATTATGGTATTATGAATTATTATTAACATCTGTAAGCCAAAGGCTACTAGTGTTCACTGTTCAGAGCACTGACAAGAAACATATTTATAGTCTGAATAATGAATTTAACAAAGCATATCAGTTAAGGCAGTTTATGCACATGAGGTCAGACAGTACAAGGTAAATACCTTCTTACATCCATGAGCTGCCATGACTTTCAAAAGATTTATCGTGCCAACAATGTTATGGTCATAATAAAGCAATGGCTTCTGTACACTTTCACCAACAGCTTTCAGTCCAGCAAAGTGAATAACAGCATCAAATCTGGAGAACATGTATTTCAAGAATATAAATGCCTATACACATAGCAAGAAACAAAAACATTAAACAAGTAAAGAATGAACATAACTACATTGATTGTTATTATTATTATATAGTGCTTCACCTTGTGGAAGCAAAAACAGTTTCCAGTGCATCCTCGTCACGGATATCAACCTGCAGAAGCAGATAAGTTATTACTGTTCTACTCTACGTCCCTTTAGAACAAGTTATAAGTAAGAGCAAGGATGCATAGGGGTTAAATACATAATCTAACTCCGATAGCCAAATCCATCTGTAACACAAGAAGCAATATATTCCCTTAAGTCACCATTAAATGCTTCATAGTTCATGCAATATGAAGTCATGCGCTCCCATAAAAAACAAGCACATTACTAACATAGTCCTCTCTCTCACGTTCAGTTGGATTTAGCAAACAATCTTGTTAACACTGCTAAGAATTTCGCAAATCTTGCAGCTGAATCGACAGCATGCAACTGCGTCTTCAAAAAAATCCTGTAGAATTACACTACATGATGTCGTTATTCACTTCGTGTGGTTGCATGAACTAAGTCCTCTATGCAAGAACCTGCCATTTGTTTATGAGCTAACAAATTAAATTTTGCCAACAACAGTGAGAGACAATATAAAATTGTGCTCAATCAGCTAACCACCCTGTTTTCTCAATGACAGTGATAATGCTGATGTGAAGGTGATACAAGTCCACGAATTAACCAAACAAGGCACTTGCAATGTGCACACCTTACGAAGAGGACAGTTGCATAGAAAGTCCTCAACAAACCCCCTAAACGCCACCTTAAAAAGTCCATGATTTACCAAAAAAAAAGAGAGAATCTGCAGCCCAGATAAGCCGCCCATATCCTAAATGACCACGTCTGTAAGAATCCACATTCATAGCTTCACAGAGCTGTTGACCAAAATCACTCCACATCCTTTCCAGTTTCCGCCCTGCAATATTCTCACCCTCTTGGCTAATTTAGAAGTGATGGCTACCCCTACCGGTCCCACGATAGGCGCGGGGAATTGTGCATGGCGTGTCACGATTCCCAAATCACCCGCAGCGATATGTAAGCGCGCGTGAAGGAAGAAACCTGGTAATTGTAGAACCAAATAATACATTCTCTCAGTCCAAATGTGACCAACCAACCAACAAACAAATCCGCCCCGTAATTGGTGACAAGTGCAATGATGATGAAAACAACTGTTCCGTGAGCACACATCAATTCAAGGACGTAGATCTTCCATCGTCCAACATAAGCAAGGGGTGTCGTAGCCAGCCAGCGCGTGGAGCGGGAGGCGAGATCTATCCCCCACACCGAGGGACCACGCCACGCAACTGGCCGGCGAGGACGACGAGGAGAGGTAATGTATCTAAGGGGTAGTGCAGCAGGGCGTTGTTAGTGGCAGAGAGGCTGGCGTTTACCTTGTGGAAGGAGAGGTTCGTGGCGTGGTCCCCCGCGAGCGCGGCGACGCGGCGCACGGCGAGCTCCGAGGAGTTCTGGAGGCTGTCGACGACGACGGCGCGGAAGCCCGCGGCGAGCAGCTGCAGCACGGCGTGGCTGCCGATGTAGCCCGCCCCACCGGTGACCAGCACCGTCCTGGTCGGCCCGGGCCCCGCTCCCGACGACCCGTTCGCCAGCGCCGCCGCCGCCGCCCTGCTCGGCCCCGAGCCCGAGGACCCGTTCAGCGCCCCGTTCACCACCATCGCCGGCCTCGCGCTAGAAATTCTTCGACGCGCGCGTGGATCTGCCGGGCGAATGGGCGGAGCGGAGGGATGAGGAGATGGAGATGGGGGAGTCTGGCAGTGCGTGGAAGGGAAGAAAATTTGAATGGTCTCGGCCCGAGTCGTGCCGCACGCCAGTGGACGGGCTGGTGGGTCCTCTCAGGCTCGCTTGCTCGGCCGCGTGGGCCCCACCCGTGACGCTGTCGGTGCAGCCGCGACTTGCTTCCACCCGCCCGAGGTTGCGTCCGGATCGTGGAGCTCTCGACGTCGTCCCGTCGACATGGACGGAAAGGGAATCCGGCGAGCCGGTCGCCGCTGGACTAGTCGCCATAGGCTTGTTTATTGCTTGATGATTGATTGATTTTAGAGATGCGATGGTTGTCTAGAATAGAAAGGCTGAGTGTGGTTCTCTTGATTAGGGACGGCTGCTTTCGTGGTCCTACAACCTACACCTCGCGGTTAAGCAAGGACACCGACATGTGGCAGTGGCACGGGCGCATTGCCAAGGATCAAGGGGCCCATAGGAACCGTTACAATTCGCTTAGGGTAACTCCAGCGGTCCCACCCATTTCTAACACGAAAGAGGGACGCCTTGCCCTATTCATTAGAGCATCCCCACTCGTTTGGGCTCCCCACGCCCAAATCCGGCGATATTTTCGTCCGGATTGGAGGAAGATTTGGCGGGAGTTGAGTTTCCAGCCATGAGCCCAGATAATGCAATGAATACGACGAATTCAGACAAATAGGCGAATTCGTTCAAACAAGCGAAATTTAATGATATTTAACATATAAGCGAGTTCGTACATAAATAGGCCGAACTGTACATATATTTGAATTCGCGATTGGCAAACTAAACTTAACCTAAATAGCCTACTACATGCCGAAATGGCGGTAGAAGGATGTAGTCGCCGCCGCTGTCTGTCGCTCGTCGCCGAGTCGCCGTTGTCCTGGGCTGCGAGCTTCGTACTCAGCGCGGCAGCGTCGCCGGTGCGTGGCGGCGACGGAAGGTACATGTCGTCGTCGCCGTCTCGAAGCGAGCTTCACCATGGGCGCGGCGTCTAGCGGGGCGTCTCCGGGCGGCGAGCTGCCTGCTGCCGCCGGCGTGTAGCCGCCGCCCGCACGAGCCTTCGGCGTCCCGTCGCGCTCGACCGGTCCCTTCGGGCGTCGTCCGCGCGCTTCGCCTCCCCCATGTCCTTCAGTCTTCGCGCGCCACCGCGACCTCCCTGCGAGGCCTACGCGACGGCCCGGCGCGCTCTGGGCTCCGTCTTGCCGCTCGCGAGCGGCGGTCGGGTCGCGATGACGAGGGCCGCTGGTCGCGCCTCTCGGTCCGCGGTGGCGAGACCAGCTCCTTCTTGACGGTCGCCCACTCCTTCGGTGGCGGCGTCGACCCGCCTGACCGGACGCCGATCTCGAGCCCCGACGAAGAGATCGCGCCATCCTCCCTGCATTCAGGAACCACCGTGCCGGCGCGACACGTAGCCGCCACGGCGGCGGCATCCCCGTGACGGGAGTTCCCGTCCTCGATGTGCGCGAGCACATTCTCGAGGGTGCGGCGCGCTCCCACCGCCCAGTCGGCGGCGGCGCGTTGTTCTTGGTCGGAGGAGGAGAGGGCGGTCGAGGAGGCGAGCTCGCGTTCGCACCTTCGCCGGAAGAACGCGATCCACGCCGTGGTTGTGGGGAAGAAGCGCGGATCCGCGCGCCCGTCACCGAGAGTGGCGAGCACCTCCTCGATCGCCGTTTGTGCGCCGCCACCCGTTGGCGGCGGCGGATCGACACGCCGCTGCGTCACCTCCATCCTCCGGCCGCGGAGTCCGGCGGCGCAGGTACCCCGCCGCGCGCGTGGTCGCCCTCCCATTGGTGGAGAGAGCGGCGGCCAAGCGGTTGTTGGCCGCACCGTCGTTCGCCATTGCTGGTTTCTTCGAGTTCGATGATTTGGGAAGAGCGAGCGAGGAATGAATGCACCCGGTAGTTCTGGCGACAATAGCCGCGCGTGAAACCGAGGCGACGGCATTAACGTCGCGTGGAAGCTACGCGTCCGGCGAATGCCGACCGCGGCAGCTTTACGCGCGAAGACGATGCGGGCGAGACGACGATCGGTGTCTCGCCGACAAGTTGGGGCCACGTGACGCGCGGGAACGTCCGCGCTTTCGTCCGAGTCCCGAGCGCTCCCCGGGGCGGGTGGCGTGGGATCGCTGGATGAATTTAGGCCCAATCCGGACGAAAACGAGAACCGGCGCGAGGGCCGACGCCGTCCGGATAAAAAACGCCGGGCCTGTTCGGGGGGACGAGTGGAGATGCTCTTATCTATTCAACAGGCAGACCCAATTTTCAAGCGACGCGCGAGAATGCACGCTTTTTTAATAGATAGAGGAAGAGCAGAATATAAACTTCACACGAGGCCAAGGCCAAAGGAAAAGAAAGGAACTTCTCACAAAAACCCCACTTTCCCACGTACTATGTGCTTCTCGACGATCACGTCTAAAAGAAGAGCCTTCGTCCTTGATTTGTTATTGAAGATCATATTGCTCCGCTCAATCCAGAACGACCTAAGAACCAGCAGGAACATGGAGCACACTTGAGGTTTCAGCTTGGCCGACTAGGACTCAATCACACTGGTCGAAACAAGAGAGGTGCGGCCCAAACCCTTCAAAGCTTCGAACTAGGACACTGGAGAGGAAGATGGTCGATAGTCTCAGAGTGCTGCAAGCAGAAGGTGCGGGAATCATCATTAGTCAAGCCCCGACCCATCGAGAGATCATGCATCCAAGCATGTGCCAGTAGCCCCCGCGTCGTGCTACGGGTGCGTAGAGCATGTTTGTCCATAAAATTTAGCAAAGAGAAGCAACCAAATCCACGTTTTTGTCATTTATGCAGCGTCCTTCCCGGAAAAGGCAAGATTCACCATTTCCAAGCAGCGACTTAACTGATGCATGAAAGATGGCTCTAGCATTTTTCGAACAAGGCAATTGGTCACAAGTCCACAGTTTATGTGTTTAGGTTCGACATAGCCATTTCATTCGGAGGGCGTCGTTAAGCATATGGAGGTTCCGAATCCTCGATCCACCATACCTCGTGGGAGTACAAAGTAAGGGCCAAGCCCCCCCCCCCCCAATTGGCTGATGGTTTCGCACACCACAAAATCCACGACCAAGCCCCTCAAGGGCATCCACATAGGTAAGTCAAGAGCCATAATCGTCATAAGCACAACCTTGACCGGCACATATCTCCTGTGGATTTCAAGAAAGGAGCCCTTCCATGTGGGGATCCTATTAGCCATTTTATCAATATAAGGTTGGACACTAGTAGGACAATAGTTATACTAGCATCAATATTGTTGGCACACCAAATTATTGGTACGAATCGCTATTTACCGTTGGCGCACCACCTTTTTTTGTTGCGCCATCAGTAGCTTATTACCGTTGCCGCACCAAAAAAAAAAAGTGGTACTCTATAGTGGTAAGGGGTCGGTCGGGTTGCAGGTGGTACCCCCACATATCGCTGGCGTACCTCTTTTGTGGTACGCCAATGGTAATAAGCTATTGCTTGTGTACTAAAAAGGATATGCCAGTGGTAATATCCATGTTCCCTTATTCTCTGCACACCACCAACCTTGCCCATGCTCGCCTCTTTCCTCTCCTCCCCAACGTCCAAACACTGACAACGATGCGCGAGACGACAGCGGCGGCCACCACGGCAGGCGTGAGCGCCGGCGAGCGCACACATCCGTGAGAGACGCTCCGTGGGACTCGCCTCACCGTGTCGCGAGCATGCATGCCGGACGACCAAGAGGAGAAGGCGGCGAGCGCTGACGCGGCAAGGGCATCCATGAGGAGAAGGCGTGTCAAGGGTTGTCGAGAGGAGAAGGTTTTGGCCTTTTTACATCAGTATTTGCCAGATTGGTAAGGCTAAACACTGCAGTCTAAAACAGTAAACTGCAGCTTGAAGCTTCAGTTTTGGTTCAGATTGAAGCAAACAGTAGTACTACATTCACACTTTGCCTTTGCTTTAATTTCTTTCAGCCGTTGGATGGCCACTGAACGCTTGATGGAAGGGGGCCAGTTACGTTGTGACTGAATCTCCATCTGGGTGAGCGGCACGCGCGGCGCGCGCGCGGAAGCAGCCGGCGGGGAATTCAGGTGTGGGCGGCGCGCGAGGAGAAAGGAGACATGAATATTTCCAAATGTACTTATTTTTTTAGTGTCTTATTTTAAGGTGTCTGGTGTACTTACTTTTTTCGTCCCGTAAATCTCGTTTTTCTCGGCCTATATCCACACATTTGGAATTTATGGTTCGGGGTTTCTTGCTAGATTTCCTCTTACCGGCAGAAATGCGCCAGCGTTACCTTGTGGAAGGAGAGGTTCGTGGCGTGGTCCCCCGCGAGCGCGGCGACTCGGCGCACGGCGAGGTCGGAGGAGTTCTGGAGGCTGTCGACGACGACGGCGCGGAATCCCGCGGCGAGCAGCTGCAGCACGGCGTGGCTGCCGATGTAGCCCGCCCCGCCGGTGACCAGCACCGTCCTGCCCGAGGACCCGTTCAGCGCCCCGTTCACTGCCATCTCCTGAGATTCCGTCTCCCCGAGTCTCCGGTGGCGCGGATCTGCTGGGCTCGGCGAGCGGAGGAATGGGAGGAGGGATGAGGAGATGGGGGAGTCTGGTAGTGCGTGGAAGGGAAGAAAATTTGAATGGTCTCGGCCCGAGTCGTGCCGCACGCCAGTGGACGGGCTGGTGGGTCCGCTTGCTCGGATGCTTCGGGCGCGTGGGCGTGACGTGACGGCTGCTGCTGTCGGTGCGGCCGCGGCCGAGGTTGGTCCGAGTCGTGCTGCTCGCGTCTCGTCTCGTCGACATGGCCGCGACGACGTGGACGTGGACGGCAACGGGATCCGGCGAGCCGGTCGTCGCTGGGACTAGGGGACTTGGCTTGTTTATTGTCTGATTGCTGATTGATTAGATGCGATGGTTGCGGAGGGTCAGACTCAGAGCGTGGCACTCTTGATTAGTTGGGGTGCCATAGACGGCTGCTTTCGTGGTCCTGCAAGGCTACAGCCTCATTATTAAGCAAGGGACACCGACATGTGACAGAGGTGCATTGCCTAGGATCAAACCTCCCCCCGTAAGACTAGTGGAGGAGTAACATTGGAAAGTAACGTGCATATGTTGCTACTCTGTATTACTATTTTCCCACATTATCGAAAAAAGGTGTAGTGTAATGTCCCAGGTTTAGTGACGATCGAGGGGTAGATTTTAGAAAGGGATGTGCATTGCATTGTAAATTCTGGGAAAATTTCGCGCTTTTAAACAAAAACTGCATCGAAGGGGGACAAGTTTCTCTCTCGACACCTTGGGGTTAGGGTTTCGAGTGCGACAAACTTGCAACTCACTCCACTAGTTTAGGGTTTTGAGAGAGGGGAGAGTTTGCATGATTGAATTCTAAATAAAGTGACATGGTTGAATTCAAACCAATGATGAATTTGAATTTCCAATTCAAATATTAAATAATTACCCTAAATATTGAATTGTGAGGAAATTCATTAAGTAAAATATAAATTATAAACAACATAAACAATTAAAGTAAAGTAAAGCTCATTAGAGAAAACTTTGAGCTTTATTGATCATCACACAATTTACATTGTCATTACAATATTCATAATGGAGATAAATGAATATTACAACACATTACATGAATTGGGAAATTGATAAATAAAAGAGAATAAAAAGAAAAGTACAAGTAATGACCCTAGTCTTAATACTACAAGATCATCTTCACTTGATCTTGGATCTGATGAACTCCATGTCCATTTTGATCAATGGTTGATCCCTGCATAAAAATCGCAACAAAAAGAAGTTACGCCAAGTGGCATAGCCACTTGGCAGGTTAGAAATCAATTGAAAATAGGAAATGATCAGATAGGACCAAAGTGGCCGAGCTGATCCATGCCACAGCCAAGTTCCAGGTCCAGGTGCATAGCATGTCTACACACACACACAACTTGTGCATACACATACAAGTACACATGAGTGAGAGTAAAACCCGGGATGGAGCACATATAAACTTTTCACGCCAAACCCTAGCCATTCTCGACAGAACTTCCAGGGTAAGAACATCAAGAACAGATAGAACAGGAAGAACACCAAGCTTCCCAAACAACCAATCTATCCATAACAGATCCACTAGAACTGTTGTAGAACAAGGCACAAGCAGGAAATCAAGCACAGGCTAACCAGGAGGGCAGCAGGGCAGGCTCACATCACAATCCTGAAGCCAAATCCTCTACACCAACACCCATTTCTAGGAGCTGGAGTGAGGTATAAACAGATCAACCTGAGCAAAACCCTGGTTTGCTCATAAATAAGCATTTGCATATGTCACAAAAACCAAAATAGGTAGAATACCCAGATTGTATCATCATCTGGCTACTAAGCCTTTTGGTGCAAGCAAGCTGGAGATCAGCCAGAAGGAAATCACCAAGGGAACATTGATATGTCAGCATGGTGACAATACCAGAGAAATCCAGCATGGATTAATCCCTAATTAGCCATTCCAAAATCATCTAGCACCTAAAGCCAAGCAAGCCATCAGATATTAGACAGATCCTGTCTATTTTTGTTGTCACAGTAATGGTACTGGAAAACCAACATGGTTTCTTCCAGTGAGATATTTCCCAAATCAAAGCCAGCCAACACAGGTAGGAGCAACCATTTCTAGCAGACAGAGCCTGCTAGGGTCTACACTACCTATCCACATAAGAAATGCACCAAAACATCACATCATTATCCAGGGGATTCAGTATGAGCTAGGGTACCCAACAGTGGTTGGCATCCCTCTAGCTACATCAAATTCATCCATATGATCATTACTGATAAGCAGTTCACATCATTTATCCATCTAGTAAAGCAAGGAATTACAGATAAATGAAACAGTAAAGTAACTAAAGCACCAACATCTTGCCAGTGAACCAATGGCTCACGCAAGCATCAGATGATGCTTGAGTAAGCATTAACACACACCAGCACAAGTATAAGTGTCACACAGACACCAGGTGAAGTACCAGAAAGGCACAGACAACAAGCAAGGGATGATCATTTGATCATCAGGGCCTGCTAAAGCATGCCAGGGCAGGCTAGAATCAACCACCAGTATCACACATGAATTTTATGGATTAAACAACCAGAGATTATCAACAATTAGATCACAGGCTAGCACATAAACCATTTTTATAATTGTATCCAGAAGTATATCATCAAGGAATTGATGTATATGGACAATAATTAAGCCAAGCCAAACCTACTGTGAGCCAGAACTCAATAATCATCACATAAATAACACTGCCTCTTGCTAAACAGCAAGAACCACTCACAGTAATGAACCAGGGGAGCTAGAGCCTACTACAGCATAAGCAAGCAAGCAACAGCAATGGCTAGTGGTGTTCAGATGAACACCTAGCCGGATAATAACATATATAACCAAGGGTGATCAGAGACATGAATCAAAGGAAGCACACGCCACAGCACGATTCACACAAGCACATAGGCTAGAGCAAGCATGGCAGTAGCAGTAGCGCGGCATGCCTAGCCTAGCACAACGCAGCAGCTAGCACAGCACACTGGCGGCAAGCACAAGCACGAAGCGTAGCGACGGCAGCCTCGTCAGGCAAGCTTCTCCACAGGGAGAAGTCGACCGTGTGGCGAGCTAGACGAAGAAGGGAGAAGAGAAGAAGATAGAACAGGTAAAGAGGAGGAAAGAGGAGGAGAAACTTACGCGAAAGATGAGCACGACCGTGGCGGCACGGCGGCACACGCCAGCGGCGACGCGAGCCAAGCCAAGCCTGGTCGCTACATCACCGGCATCACCACAGCATCACCACGGCGCCGGGGACGCCGATGACAGCGGACCTTCACAGATCCGTGCGGTCGAGGCGCGAGCGTGTTGGAGGAGAGTCGAGGTGGACACGAGCGTCAAATCGACGCGGACCACCATGTCCGCCGTCGAGAGGCGGTCCAGATCCGCACCAGTTCGTCGCCGATAATGGCCGAAGGCGGCCGGAGCATGGCGGCGACGGCGGAGGCGATTTTGGTGTCGCGAGAGACGAAAGGGGATTAGGGTTACGGGGAGGAGGACAACGAAGCGACTGGGTCGGTTGGACCGAGCCCACTGGGCTGGTCCAACCTAACCCGACAGTGGGCCAGGGGCAATTGGGTCTTTTCACAAATAAACCAAAAATGCTGAAACTTTAAAAATTCATAGTAAATTAAAGATAACTCTAAAAAAATAGTTAAAAATATGAAAAATTGATCAGCATAAAATTCTCTACCTAAATAAAATATCAAAGGGAATTTTTGAAGACAATTAAGAATAAGTCTCAATTTGATGATTTAAATAATCATTTAAATCACACATTTTATTTTCAATAATAAAAATAAGTCCATCAATGCATTTGGACTTTAAAAACACCTTGACAACATTTCAAGGTTGTATTTTACCCTAAACAGAGTATCCCTAAAATTTTTCTTAGGATTAACCTTCTACAAAGAATAAAAAAACACCGGAAAAGGGGGGAAACAACCCTAAAAGCTGAATCATGCATAATTGCTTCTTTAACCATTGCCCTTATCGGACAATGATGCTATTTTTCAGAAACAGAGGACAAGGGTCAGTCCACACCTTCCAACTGCAAAACTTTAGTGTTCAGGCAAGTTCATCGCTTGCTCATGTCATTTGAGTATTTTTACCAAATTACTTGCAAAGTACTATGTTTATCCCTATTGCATAAAAAGCAAAACCACTATTTTCATAACTATGAATATGACTATGTGGTGGGCAATGGAACCATGGATTGTGTTGATATGGTGGAGGTTCCATTGCAAGGGTTTATATCCATCTAGGATTAAACAACAAATGTCGTCCAGTGATTCTTGTGCCGTATAAACCGTGTTCACCATAAGATCTGGAGTGGGACGGAGTAGCCAATTGTATTTTCACCTCTCGTACATCAACGGCTTTACCGGAGAACACTTGAATCCTAGGGTGCATTTGGTAGCTGGGGAAGCTTAAAGTCCCCACGGCTTTGTCCGTAGAACACTTGTAGCCCGAAGATCATTTGGTGGCTGGGGAAGCCAAAAGTCCCCACGGTATTGCGGTCTATGAGGGGTTGCATCTACCGGCGAAGGAGTTTGGTTCGATCCCAAACTGTCGTCGTGGAAATATGGGAATAATGGGACCGGCGAGGACCCAGGGTCGAGGATACAACAGGGTGGGTGTGCGAGGTAGGAGGAATATGAACGGCTAGGACCTTATACCGGGCCTCACACCACGGAAGTGTGGACGGGAAAGCTGCCCGGTTGGCACCAAGGTTAAGATCTCTTATGGGTAAAGAAACACACCTCTGCAGTAGTTGTGACCAGTCACTCCTTGTTCCGGGATTTGGAGCGAACGCTGCCGGAAAGGAACTCCATGAAGTTCTAGTCCGGTGAAGGCTGACGGACATAGTTCTTGAATAAAAACAACCTTTTGAAGAAATGGTTATCAAAACCTGCATGGTATCAGACTTTCTGGTCTGGTGCCGTAGTTAGTGCATTAAACACCTCTTTCCTAATATGAACTTGTTGAGTACGCTCGTACTCATACCACTCTTAAATCCTGGCAGAGTATCGAATCATCGGAGGAGGACAACGACCACTGAAGGAGCCGACATCATCGGCTACGAAGAACCAGACCTCTCGGAGGTGTTGAAGGAGTAGACTATCGATAGTCTACGGAAACGGAGAAGGATCGGGAGGAGAACAATCTTAGACCCAGAAATAGTAGTAGTGGTACCGAGCAGTCCGAACTTCTAGTATTTAGCTGCTCGCGGGGATAAATGTATAACCTAGTAAGACTTCTATATGTAAGCTAAGTTGGGTTCGCCTCGAACCCAGGAGTACCCTCTGACCCAAGAGGAGCTCCACATGATGTGTATATATGGTTTGTAATAATGTATGAATGAGTTATGGACCTGCTATGTTCTGTTGTACTACTCTGAGGGATGTAATATTTGCGGATTGGTACTTCGCGAATGTTATATCAACGACTGGCATACTACAACATGCAGTGGTATGCAGGGTCACCACATGTAGTAACATAAAATGCCACATTTATTTCTTTGTAGAGTCATTTTTTCTTGAAATGTGTGATGTGACTGTAACATAGCTAGTTACCACTATCCTCCCTTTCATCAATTAATGACATGCCATGTCATCAAAATGTTTAGTTGGCGTTGCATGTTGTTGATGTTACTACCTTAGTTACTACTTCCTACTATGAGTAGTCTAAGAGCCGTTACGAAGTTTTTAATTTGTAGTAGCTAGGACGGTGCTTAGGAGAAATTCAATTTGACACCCGAACGCATAGGCTCCCACCACCAGAAAAACAATTATAATTGTTTTAAAAAATACAACAAAGAAATTCATATGAAAATCTCGACAATCTATGTGCGTTTGTATAGTTCCACGAAAATCCAATAATTTTTGTAGTTAAATCTTGTGGAAAGCCTTATTTTTAGCACCCAACTTTGTCATTTTTAGACCTGCCACACGAACAAGTCGATTTTTCATGGAACGGCTTTGTGGGCATGTAGCATGTGAAGATATACATGTGATTTTTTTATTTCTAATTTTTTGATATTTTAAAATATGTCTAAAATAAATTTAAGATAAAGAAATCATATGCTCCCATGAGCCAAAATGCCGCTCCCGGTGCTCATCCTGGCTTAAGTCACTAGCGTAGTACCAGTATTATAATGGGAAACAAACTATAAAGTTGTACTCCTATGTTAAAGCAGTTTTATTAGAGGGAGTATGTCATTAAATATATTTTCATATTATATCAACCTAGTATTGTAATTGTTGATAGTTATTTTCATAAACATGGCCGAACTTTACATTCTTTGGATTTTTAAAAGCAAATTACACGCCAGAGGTGATAGAGAGGTGACCAGTGGCTAATCTACAGCAAGTTAGCGGGTGCACAGGACCTCGGATAGAAAAAAACCTTTATAAAATGTTATTTTACACCACATATGCATATTCCCTAAACATGTTTTCTTTTATCTCTTGATGCACCCCCTTGGCACCCTGGTTCGAGTTGTAAGCTCAGCCACCGGTATTGATATCATGATGACTTTGAAGTGTTAACCGAGAGGCTACAAATCTAGTTAGAAAGAAGGGAGTTGCATGCAAGTCATAAACTAAACCTGAAGTGGTCATATTATGGTGCAAAATATATTACTACCTATGTCCATAAATAGATGTCTAACATTTCAGCGTCTAGGTATATCTTGATTTAGACAAACCTCGGATGTCTATTTATAGGCGGAGGAAGTAGTAGAAAACCTAAATTTGTTAATTAGACAAAAAGGTGTGATGACTGATGAACACATAGTACTACTTGTGTCATTCACAAGTTGACCGAATACGTACAACACAGAGCTGCAATACCAACCATCCGCTCCTTTCCGAGCTTCCCACAATGCCGTTCTGGCCACTACTCGCATCTACCCCAGCTGGTATCTTTGGGAATAGACGAGAGATCGCAGGGAGAAATATCTTGTCCTGGTCTGGCCGGCGATCGAGCTGCCAGCAACCCACACGAGGAGGATTCATTTCCAAATGTTGACATTCCCTGCACTTGTCTGTCCGTGACATAGACGCGCTGTATGATTCAGGCAGTTTTTCTATGCATAGCACCGTTCAGGTTTCATAAACTAATAGGTGATGAGGACAACAGGCTAACCGCAATGGGCATATGAAAAACGAGATAACAGCTGGCACTGGGAAACTGCTCTCTGGCAGAGTAGTGGTGTGGCGTGTTGCCGTGTGTGTGGACTGCAGAATTTTTCGGCCTTGAATTATTGTGAGCATATTTCCCGGTTGCCGGCCATATGCGCCATGGCATCTAATCTATGTACACGTATATGGGGCGAGCAGCTGTAGTTTTCACCTGCTCTTTACTTGCTGGTGAATGAATAATGGCTTTGATTGTCTCAAGTGCAGGCTGGGGTTTCAGATTACCAGCTGCTTCTGCTTTTTATTTCTTTCAACCTGCATCAGTGACAGGAATTTTAGCTCTTGGGGAACCCATGACAGAGGAGGTGGCCATAACTAGTGATATGCTTTACCTTGCATCATGTAGCATCAAGAACAGGCAGGCAACATCATGTGAGAATGGTACTGTACCAGAAATTGAAATTGAGTACATGTTCGCCTACAGGTTCATCGTCTCACGTTCACAAGTTTTGGAATCTTCAACTTCTGCTCATCCATGAAGAAAAGCATCGTTTTTCTTTCAGGGGTGCATCATTGCAGTGGAAATTCCTTCAGGTTGTGATGGAAACTTCTAGTTCTATAAAATTCTCAAATATGTCTACATCCTGTAGGTTTGCACTGAAACAGAACATTATATCATCTCCAAAGCAATGAAAGTGTGAGACTGGTGCTGAGTATTATATTAGGTGCATTGTCCCAACCAAGAGAAATCACAGTACATGACGTAAAATAAGATCAACCATAGTACGCAATACATCCTTCCCTATGCTCAGAAGTGAACTTCATTCCTTTATTTACAAGCTCGTTGCCAAATGATTCATCAGAATACACCACCATCTCCACCTGTACAGCACAAACTTGCCATTACAAGCACCAGATATCCACTGGCTGTCATCACTTTTGGTAAACCAAGCGTAACCGTCAGACAGAAAGCAGTTTATTGCTTTCCTTGAGAGCCCATTGAATCCCATGATCAACACTAGGTACACAGGATATAACAAAGCAAGCACATACCGGAGCAAAAGGAAGTGTCCTATACACTAAATCTTGAGCTAGCTACACCTCTTCCTGCCATCCTATCAACACGGCGGCGGCCAAAGGGCAACCCGAAGAACGACCGAACCACGCCTCCAATCTCTGTCTTGCAGAGTGGGCATACTGCATTTATCTTCAGCCATTTATCGACACATTGGACGTGAAACAAGTGGTTGCAAGGAAGCTCGCGAAGCTCATCGTCATCTCCATACTTAGTCAGGCAGATGCAGCACACCTGCACCAATATCAGTAGAGTCTGACAGTTATAACTTGTGAAATGTGTTGAGAAAGAGAGTGAATGTGCCCCATATGAGTGAATAGTGGAAACCTATATGGTAGGGTATCTGGAGAACTTGGCCATAATTTAGTAGTTGTGTGAACACACTAACAAATATTATTCTAGCCACATGGAGTACAGAATATAACTTGGAATAATTAAAGAGGGGACATGCTGTTGAATAAGGAGATGCCAACACATGGAAAACCAGTTCGTATATGCAAGCAAGACAGCTACAATGATTTAAAGGTTCATGAGAAGAATAAAGGCTGTAGTAATATAGAGATATGTGCTCCTTGCAAGCCAAGAACATCATTCAAAAGCACTTGAGATATCTGTGCTACACATTACAAATAAACACAATATTTTGATGTTTGTCCAGTGAAGTTGTGTACAAACATCATGAACAACTGTACCATTTATTCATAACTAATTTATATTCTAAAGTAAGGTACACACAATAAATGTTGAAGATCATAAACAAGGAAAGGATGTGAAATACTCACAGCATCTTCAGCCGAAACAATCCTTTCCTTTTTAGTTCCTGGGCCCAGGATGCCACCCTCACTAGGATTTTCTGAGCTTGAAGCATGATCAGGCACCCAGTTTTTGTTTCGTTTTGGTTTGAATTTGTAGGTTGGCAATGCATCGATTAGCTCTTGAGTAGCTCCTCTACTTTGACCCAAGTCCTCTTGGAGGCGCAAAACAGAAATTAAGCATGGAAAGCAGCAGCATATCGCTGCACACATGATGAACGGAACAGCATAACCAACACAACTAAGTGCAAGGAATGCTAGACAAAGCCTATAAAGGGAGAGCTAAGTCAGTTGGGAGTTTAACGAAACATGCAACAAAAGAGAGCAATGCAATTACCTATACATATTTGGAGCGTCCTGAGCATCTGATGAAGTACCACGCCCACCAAAAATCCACACATTGCCAACAACAAACCATACAGCAAAGAAACAGTCGACAGCTGTTTTCGAATGATAAGCCAGTATGCTAGGCCTGTAAAACACAATCACATCAGGTAACAGCATTCATTCAAATTTAACACACAACTAAGGATCATAACTTTATAAGACCCCACATCTCCCAATTCTACAAGTTACTAACCAAATATGCATGCTTAGACTAAAGTAAACTCCTACAAGTCTCATTCTAGTTAAACAAAACATGTTATGATTCACATCGCTACATACTTCTGTCAAGCACAACACAGAAGGGGCCATCCTCACACCAGTCTAGGGAGACATGTAAAGCAGGCATGGTAATATTAGGCCGTAACATGGGAGTTGTGCTAACTTGTGGTCCAAATTTCTACTATGTTTTATATACTTCCACAGGGTAAATGAGAAAATAAAAAAGGAAATGAGGATATAAAATAACTGAATTGTAGAATATATATTTTTATTTCTTCTTCTTCTTTCTTGGCGAGACTTTTTTTTCGAATCTTTCTTGGCAAGGCTTGATGTGGTAGTTATATGCTAAATGATATGAACGCGTCATAATCTGCCGTGCTGCTATTTCTTTAAGTTACGAAATGCAGTAATTCTTCTAATTGATTGCAATTAAACTCGCTTCGAAGTGATTGTTTGTGAGCCATGGGCTGTGTCACACCAAAATGGACACCACACATGTCAGTGGATGACATACAATAATTAGATTGGTACATATTAAGTAAAGATGTCAACATGATTTTTCTCACACAGGCAACATGATTTTGCTCACACGAGTAAATAAGCCTACAACTATATACTGTACGCAATCAAAAGACATGAAGTTGTCCTTCCAAATTCACAACTCTTCGAAAGCCATCAAAAGGAGTTTCTTTTGCCAAGTTCTTAGGAGTGACCAGCTTAAAATGGCAAACAGGAAAAAGAACACGCTTAAATGTTAAACCAGGAGATCACTGAGAGTTAAGCACAGACACGGAGACATTGTGAAAAGAAGAAATCCTGAAAATATTTTCAAGGAACATTTCTGTCCTGATAAACTGATTTAAAGAAACTATTGTCGGAAGCTATAGACAATGCTGCACTGTAAATAAAACTGCAGATATAGTATCTTAACTCTACAAACCAAGAATTCCATTTGCTACTTTCAAAGGTTCTGCATAAGCTGTTATCAGTTTTGAACACTTCTCAACAATTTGTTTCCATACTGTAGAATTTTCTATATCCACCAAAGAAGTTTACATACACAAATGTAAGAACATTCAAACCTAAACTAGCGGTACTCTAAAGATTGCATTCAACTTAACCATTCATTTGTCTATTTTATATTTCTGATTTTGGGATGACACAAGATATAAAATGCATAGGATAAGACTGCATAAGGACTCCACAACATGTAGAAGCTTAGGAAACTCAAGATTAAAATAAACATGGAGTTAAAAATACCTTGGACAGGAAATCGTGATACACCCAAGATGCAAGACAGTACCACTGGTACGCTGATTGCGTCCTTCTGATGACTGAGAGGAAGTCAAAGTAGGATAAGTTGTGGGTGGCTGTTCAGGTTCCTCCTCCGAAAGTCTGTTTCGATGGACATAGCGCCAATAAATAAGTGGAAGACTTGCAGCGCAGCCAACTGTATAACCAATTATCCACGCAACTAAAGGGGCATGTGGAAGTTCATCTCTTGAAAGTAGGAGGATGACAATAGCAGCTGTAATCTGTGCTACATACATGACAAGTTCAAACGAGATCCATAAACCAGAATTCCACAGACTTCTTCCACGACCGTAGAAACTATCTCTTCTAGGAAATGATAAATTTCTGGAGTCATAAGCAGTCGGTGATGTCGATGCAGAAGACTGTGGCGAGGGGGTTCGCGTGCTTGTTGAAGCCCTATCTTCCTGATGTTGGTCATCCGTATCACTGTGCATATCCTGATGACTGGTTGATGTGGATGCAGTTTCCCCATGTGCCACATTTACAACATGCTCATGTGGCTCATCGCAGTTAGCACGCTCCATCGGTAACTTTGACTTATTGATCTCTAGATTAGCTCAAATCGCAAAAGAGCGAGTGCATGCTCATTATGGCTAACCATATCTCATTCCCCGTCTTTTTAACGTAGGAGCTACAGATGGCCGGTCTTTCCGTAAAGATACAGTAAGCGGAACGTCGATTCTCAGTATAATCCAGTGAACATCAGTTTGCCGATTTTGGTAGCTTCATTTACTTCAAGAAAGATCCCAGCAAAAGTATGCTAAGCTACAAAATTAAAAACAATGAACCTCTCATACATCCTTTTTCAACACATACTAAAGGATTCATAGAGTTATATCCATGTATTTAGTAGGCCAACGTATTCGCGTATGAGCTGCGGAATTCACTCGTGGAAGACAAAGCAGTAAAGGCGAAGCATAAAAGGCATACAATGAGCCTGGATATAGCATTTCTTGAAGAATACTATCATGTTTATTCCGTTAGACAGGAATATGATCCAGTTTAATACAACATGGTCATCTATACAGCACATAAACATTTCCCTAAAAGGCAAAGTGTCAGGTGGATTTCAGTCTTCATCTTAAACTAGAGTTTTGTTATGTCCGGCCATTTTGTACAGGTGGTTGAACATGATAGTGAAAACTATTGAGCTATGGGTTCTTTTTTTCTGCACAATTAATCGGCATCACTAGGGCGCAGAACTGCAAGGCGCTGACTTAATATGAGTACTCTTATGAGAAAGAGTCTACGGTAATTCAGGGGCGGATCCAGACGGTGTGCCGGGTATGCACGGGCACACCAAGGGAATTGTGAAGGTCAGTGTGATTCAAGTTAATCGCAGGATGAACACTTGCTGTAAACCATGCTGCTATTCGATGAACAAAGTCGCCTTCCCTTTAAAGAAAGAACCAGTCGCTGAATGAAAACAACCTCATACCTCAAAAGTCCAATGGCCAAGGACCTGGACGAGATGGAGCCCGATGTCCCGGCGAAGAAGAACGGGAGCGGCGACGGCGGCGACGCGCTGAGAGGCGGGGTCGCGGCGGGATTGAGGCGTCGTCGGCGGTGGCGCTACGGTACGGCACGGCGGCAGCTGCAGGGCACCGGTGGAAGAGAAGACTACGGGAGAGAATTCCGCCACGCGGAAGAAAGAGAGGGGCAGAGCGGGGGTCCCTTTCGCGACAGCGACCCCAGCTCGTTCCCTCATCCTCGGTGAATGGTGGATGTCCCGGGCGCTCCTCCGTGCTCCTGGTCCATGAGCCGGAGAGAGGAGAGTGGGTACGTAACATTTGTGAGAGGTTGCACAGGAGTTGGTCCGCATGAGCTTAGTCTATGCGGGTGGGAGAAAGTCGGGAATTTGGCTTCGCGTGCCACGAACGTGTCGGTCCGTGCTCTGCTTTTTGTGTTACAGGTTGTTTGCCATTAGTTAAGGACCTGGTCTTGTTACTTTACCATAGGCGCAATACAATTCACACTCTAGCAAGTGTGAATAAAGAACTTAGAACTGTAATTCGGAAGTGGTTGGGCACAACAGATAAATTATTTTTTTGCAGGAGATGGAACGACAAGTCTTTAGTGATTTCAAATTAAGTGATCTCGCAGTTTTTGTCTAGATATAGATTTATCACATTAAAAATAGCGTCCTAATCCTGCATTGCGACGTCACAAAAACATACCACCAATCCATCCATGTCAAACTTGCAGAATCAATGACTTTGGGACCCGAAGGAGGCCAACCTATAGAGATGTTTCAAACATGGTGCAGATCTATATATATGGATTTATCTCTCGTTGAAGAAGACCTTATATAGGGATGAACGAGTGTCTTTATCCCATTGGCACTGTTGTTCACCCCAATCGCACTTCAAATGAGCATACAAGAAACATTAGCCAACACCATACGTAATAGTGTAATACTCCTTCGATCCCAAAAATGCTGCCATAGATTTGTCTAAATCATTTTTGGGACATGGGAGTACTCCAATTTTATCCACACAAAACGTAAGGGAATCCATGTCGTTAAGTCCATTGATAATTATTGTAAGCAATATTACTCCATTTTAATTAATAAGGCGCACACGTATTTTAAGACGAACTTTGACAGAAAAAATCTAGCAACAAAATCTTAATTATTTGTTATGTAATTGGATTTGTACTGAAAAACATTTTCTAATGATGCTAATTTTATGCCAACCGTCTTTATATATTTGAAATACTTTTTGTCAAAGAAAAAAAAGGAAAAACAAGAATGCCTTATTCATTAGAATGGGCGATTACTATTTAAATACGGTAAGTATAGAGCACCCACACATTGGAACTTTATGATTGAACCTAGAGTAACTTGTAAGAAACCACTGACCATAAAAATGGTAATCATGACAAAAGGTTCATTTATACTCTAGAAGTGTCAATTATTATGATAACCTAATCATATACCAGACACCTCTATTAAGATATATTTTTCATTGTAGTTTTTGGAGATCTTAACCATAAATACGTATACATTGTCTAGTTTATACAATAATTGAGAATGGAACTTTGATATAAAATACAGTTTAACGTTAGACCACTGCAAGTTTCTCTGAATAGATACATTATAGTTGTCTTTTTCACAACAAAAATAGGGGATTACCTATGATAAATAAATGGTAGAGATATATACTCGTTAATACTCTATTTTTTTCTAAAGCTATAAAAGTTTAGTACAAATTGTAACTAACAGATGGCGTCGCTGCAAGTATTGTTGTAGCCTCTTTGGAAGCGAACTAGGCATGGATGAGTCTGTAGTGGTGACTGGTTCTACTAGACTAGAGATTATAGGGGTAAGGCCATAGACTCTCAAGAGTGGAATCTAAAATTGTGTATTGTGATAGTACTGAAGACTAAACGCGCGTTTGAATTACACATTTGTAGATCAATTTAATTGGACAAGATTATGTTATTAAGGTTTGTATTAGATATTGTTTGTGTGCCTGTGAACTTATATATCAATTGCATTAAAACGTGTTGCTAATGTTATGTTCTTAATCTGCAATGTATTCTGACAACATTTATAGTGAATATGCAATGTATTGGCACTAAAAATGCACCAAGTCATGCTGAAATGTTGTATGAGTTTTTATATATTGAAACTGCACCGAGTTATGCTAGAAATATTGTCTTAATTTTTACCGAGAAGAAAGATAAAAAAAAGTAAAACAACTATTGTATAATACAAAAAACACCTTTGAAATAAAATAGCTAGAGTTCCTAAACCCCAATAGAAGGATGAACAGTGGAAAGTTCCAAACTCTTAAATCTAAAATGATCATAATGCTGCTAGAGTGGAAGAGAATCCCCAAAACAAGTGATATTCAAGGTTGTGGTACAAGCCATACTTGTCGGAGTCATAAGTGAATTTAAACTACCTCAGTAGGATCATGATAAATTTCTGGTGAGGGGTGGAGAACGGCAAACAAAAGACCAATTGAATTTCCTAGGATGGTATGCCGAGATACATTGGATTGCTAGAATTTCTCCATATTGGGGGTACATCTATTTGGTATAACCCCAACACCAGGTGTGAGAGTTTCCTACGCGCCAAGATCCACACAATCGAGGTTCAAGTACACGATGCCATAAAGCTTGTGCTAAATTTAGTGCTTGCTTGCAAAAAAGACATATTGAAGAAAATAGTAGATTCTAATCAATATGGACCCTCTTATTAAATAAAAGCGCGGTATCAAGTAGAAGTTGATTCCGTTTGAGGAAAAGAAAGCGCCAAGGTATCCGCGTATAGTGGCTTTGCAGTAACGCATCATCGTTTGATCCAACACAACAACAGAAGTGGGGAATCAACTTGGAGAAGATTGAGGCAGCACTAGATTAGATCTAAAAGGTGAAGTAGAAATCGGCAGTGCGACACCACGAGAGACGAGGTGGTGGCACCTAGGAGGAGGCAAGGGCGGGAGCTTGAGGTTCCCTTGGTGTTGCCCCGCTCCTCCTTCATAGAATGGCGTGAATAAGCAACCCATGTTCATCCTAGGCATGTAGGTTGCGGATATCCATCTTAGATCGTCATGCTCCCATGCACTGGTGGAGCTCGACACACAGTAGGGCCCGAGCATCAAACTTAGGCAATGATCTTGCTTACGGTTTTCACATTGATCTCCTCGTAATCTCCATGGTGTGTTTAAATGGCAGTGAAGCTGCCCGGGGCCACTGAGAGCTAGCCCGGGCTTGCATTGGCTAATCTTTGGGTAAATTTCACGATTTTATTCACGGCATATTAGCGGAAAGTGCTTTTGGCTTCCGAGATTCAGTGCTCTCGCTTTTTTCTAAAATTAAACACATCTAAAAATAATTTTAGAGATTGTCAGCGATAGATCTCATAGTCATGCAAAATCTTAACCCGATTTTTTAAATTTTTTACAAGACAAAAACTGACAAATCTAATATGTTTTGGAGATTTAAAAATGTACTACCCAAATCTACACTTTTTTCATTTTTATGTAGCTTAGAATATAAAGTATTTGAGATTGATATTTTGCACATTTGTAGGATCCATCATTGGCTATATATAAATTTTATTTTAAATTTTTTTGAAACTCAATAATATAATTATTAATTTACTAGTAGAATGCCCGTGCTTCGCCACGACCCTTTAACGTAGTGTCAAATGCATAAGCGTGTAAATAATGCATGCAAATATTAAAGTATATAAAATAAATATATAATACTTAAAATATTTAAAGATCCACTACGCACAATTCATTTTGTAGAAGAGAAATGACTGAATACACTATTTATTAAAGCCATGGTCCGTTGACACGTCTAAGGTATTCTCGCACGATCTTAGGAATGTTGTCTTCAACTTCATTAGCCAGATACTTGAGTATGTGTATCAAAAACTTTTTCCTTAGCTCTTAACCATCCTGCACAATTGGTATATCATGTTAACATGAAGTTTTCTTCCCACAAAAAAATATAAGATTGTGAATATAGAGTACTCACGCTGCAAACTGGATGAACAAATCTTTTACCATCCCATGAAAACATAAAACTAAATACTAAGTATCCAGACAATTTTCTGCAAATAAATGGAACATATCATTATCTTGGTCATTAGAATGACGATAAAATAAGCTGCTTGTAAAGATAACTGAGAAAAATCACCTGTCGGGCTTGTTGGTATTGGGATATTGTGAGGATATTTACGTGGCCAAAAATAAATATCGGAATTCCAGCCAGGTTGCGCTATCTCAAGAGCATCATTTAGATAGAATGAACACCTT
Organism: Lolium multiflorum; assembly: GCA_030979885.1. Taxonomy (NCBI): domain Eukaryota; kingdom Viridiplantae; phylum Streptophyta; class Magnoliopsida; order Poales; family Poaceae; genus Lolium; species Lolium multiflorum. The sequence goes on along the minus strand of JAUUTY010000203.1, from coordinate 15,887 downwards.
TGTAATATTAGTTGGTACCTCTCTTCTGATAGAGTTTCAGAACATGGGTCTAAAATACATACACGACACTCATGTTTGTCGATGGTGAACAAGATGAAGTTGCCAAGAAATGCGTGTGGCAAAAAAATCTGCAAGTGGTGAGCATTAAAACACATAAATCATGTTAATAATGGAAAAGAGACTAACTTACCATGTTGCATGATGATATATTATGTTTCACCCCTTTCTGCTTGCATCCAATTTCAGGAGTTGGGCTTTTGCTTTCTAGAACTCCGGTTGGAATTTCGATTATTGATGCTTATGTTGATGGTGTTGGAGTCATTGAAAGTGTGCCAAATGCAGAATTAAAAGCTGACAGTAAGTGTTAGCTGGTAGGAGTCCTTTCCCTGTACGGTGGTCTGGTTGAACTCCCGAGGGTACCTGCACTTGCACTTCCCTTCTTGCATGCACACGTTCTTGGGCTTCAGCACACCGCATGGGCCATGCATCATATGCTTCAGGACCATGGCGTAAAGTTCAGGGTACTTATGCTTGTCAGGAAGCTCGGCGGATATGACACGATCATACTGTTCTGGCACAACAAGCTTATATCTTGAATCCATGATCAACAGGAAATGGGCATGTGGCAGGCCCCTCTTTTGGAACTCTACCACGTAGACGTACGCCTTCACAACGCCTATGATATGCTCCTTAGTCAGCATATCTTTCATGGTCTCTAGCTTGGCCCTGAACACTTGGGCCACAAGATCAGGTCGGTCCTGCACGGTTTGGCCAGGAAACAACTCATCCTGTATCTCTGGCCAGTTAGGATTGCAGGTCATCGTCAGGAAGACGTCAGGTTTGCCGTACGTCGTCACCAATGCCATGGCGTCCATGTGCCTTTTCTTCATGTCTCTGTAGCACCCCTGGAACGTACCGGGGAGAACAGTCCTAATGCCAACAACACTTGCTCGTGTCTCCCCAGCCGTGATGCTATCAACAATGCCTTTATATAAGTTGGCACGTATCTCCGGCTGGTGCTCTCTGAACCAATTTAATCTGCAACCCTCGATCTTTATGTACATGTCGACCGCCCATTGCTGGAATAGGCGCCCTCCGTGCAGTATGGGGTTGAATATCGCAGGACGCGTCTGTAGCCTGTAACAATAGTAGTCCCTGACGGAGACACATATATTGCCACTGCCCTCTACCGAAAGATTTCAAAATGAATGTTAGACAACATGAGAGAATGATTATTTCTCTAAAAAACACAAGCATCTTAAATAGGCGAACCTTCATTGGCACCACGGTTTGCTCGTGGTAGCTGCGCAGCTTCCCAAGACTCCGCATGTTTGGGAAGATTTGGATGCCAACCAAGCTCCTCCTTGGGGAAGAAGATGGGATATGACATTGGGTCGTAGCACCCCTGCGTGGCTTGTATGCTGTACCTCTCATTGTTGTTCCCGTGCAGGGTAATGCTGCGTTTGAACCTATTCACCAGGTCGCTCCCCTCGACCCAGATGGCAGCCACCTCAGACGCCATCGGTAGATTGTATCGCCTTTGGTCTAGCTTTTGATCGGTGTTCAGTTCTATCCGGTAATCCTGGAGGTTGTCCCTGTGGGCACCCAGCGTCCTTAATGTCTCGGAGTAGGGATTTGCTCTCATGATGTTCGTCAACTTCCGGACAACCTCCTGGTCCAGTTGCTTGGTAGCTTCCTTGCGATGGGTCAGGCTGGGATCGTCGTCGTAGAAGTACAACTGCAGATGTTCAGGACGAGAGCCGGGCCCGAAAGAATGCACGTTACGGTACAAAGAGCCGTTCGCCCGGAATGTGTAAACCCCGGAGCTCATATTCGTGCAGCTGTTGTCGAGGGTGACGCCAAGCGTTGTGAAGGCGAAGTGGCCGTTGAAGAATCGGATACTCTGTCGAAAATGTCAAGAGTCCGCATCCGCGCTGGACCATAACCTCATGAGCTCCGGGATAGGACGTTGTTCAGCCAGTCTGATCTGGCCATTTCGACAGCAGAAACCAGGGGGCTCATGCTCAAACCTCTTGGCCTTGCAGTTTATGCAATCCGGTACTTTCTCCAACATGTGCGTGCTGTCTGGTAGGTTTGAGTACACAAAGTCAAAAGGATCAACTGAGCCCACGCCGGATTCGTTTGACGGATCATCGATTTCCACGCCATCATCGTCAGAACCTACAGGCATAGCGTGTCATAGACTTGTCAATGATACCGCGAAGGAAGGAAACAATGTCGCCTAAAACAGCTAGAAGACGTACCTTCACCGGCAAAAATGCAGTACTCCTCGTCGCTGGGTTCGTCAGCGATGGCATTGTCGTCAATGATACCGCTAAGGAATGCATCAATGTCGCCTGTAACATTTTTGAGGCGTTAACCATCACCTATTATTGCCTGAGTAAATATGGGTGTATATTACTTATGCAGATGTTAGAGTTCAGCGGTAGTGCTTATAGTTATAGCCCTTGGGAAGTTTAATTTATGGGCATTTAACTTATTTGCCCATCTGTGATAGGTGAGGAGCGATTTCGTGACTTCCGGGTTGACAGCTGCATCTGGGCGTGGCATTCCACAATAGCCTACTTATGCACCTAGGTTTGTTTTATCTATCTTCCTCAATAAGGTTCTATTTTGTGCCAGATTCGTGTTTATTTCAGTGGTATAATAGACACTACATTTTCAGTACAACTACTTGATCGTATATATCTTGCAATCTGAATATGCTATTCCTTCTGAGATGCAGGACGTGTAACTGCTAACAGGGCTACTTCTGCAGTTCTATTTTCTCCCTCAACGTGCTGCTCATCATGATCGATTCTTCCCAAAGAGGATCCGTGAAAGTTCTTTTAAGAGGAACCTGGCTAGTGAAGACGGCAGGCTTGGCGACGAAGGTCTTTTTACTCGATGGCGACTTTGGTCAGCGAGATGAAGAAGACGGCTGACAGCGACTTTGGTCAGCGCGATGAAGACGACGGTCAGCAGCGACCCTGGTTGTGGTCAGCGTGATGAAGACGACAGTGCCATTTTTTTTGACGGCGTGTTAGTTGAGAAATAGTAGGTGTTTATTGTGCCATTTGAAATTTTGAAAAGCTACGCCTAATGGTGTGGAGTTGTTTGTTATCCACGGGCTGGTATTTCTCCTCTTAGGATAAAGACATGTTAGTTGAGAAATAGTAGGTGTTTGTTGTGCCATTTGAAATTTTGAACAGCTACACCTAATGGTGTGGAGTTGTTTGTTATCCACGCCTAATAGGATGGTTTTTTTTGTTAGTTGCGTTTTCTTTGTGACGTGGGGGGTATTATTGTCCATCCTGAAAATGTGACACCAGGCATTCACCAGTTTGCTCTTAATAGTAGAGATTCTACAAAATGAGATCACCTGCTGCCTATGTGCACCAAATCTACACTCGCATATTAGTTCATTTTTTGCTAGTTCTTTTTTCTGTATGAACTAATATTGTATTCGTTTTGCAAATAAAATTACACACACAAACAGGGGAATGTCGATAGATTAGGTCTGGAACGTCAGAGTCGTCTTCTGGCGTTTACGTGTTAAATATAAGTCCCAACATGGGTCGGGTATAATACAATGTATGACTCCAATACACATACGTATTAGAGTAATGAGCATAAAACAAAGAGCCCTATTACATATTCTAACACTCGCCCTTAATCTAAACCTTTTGAAAGGTTGAGATTACGTTTGAATTCATCAAGCTTCTTAACTGGAAGAGCCTTTGTAAAACCATCTGCAATTTGATTTTTGCTTGAGATAAACCGAATAGCCAACTTATGATTAGCAACTCTTTCTCTGACAAAATGGAAAGCAATCTCAATGTGCTTGGTACGAGCACGAAACACTGGATTTGCAGACAGATAGGTTGCACCCAGATTGTCACACCAAAGACTTGGTTTTTCTTTCAATTTAACTCCAAGTTCAACAAGAAGAGCTTCAATCCAAATTAACTCAGTTGTAGCATTTGCTAATGTTTTGTACTCTGCCTCAGTACTAGACCGAGATATTGTATCTTGCTTCCTAGCACTCCAAGAAACCAAATTTGGTCCAATAAATATAGCAAAACCACCTGTAGAGAGTCTATCATCCAGGCAACCAGCCCAATCTGCATCTGTAAAAGCACTCAAGAAAGTTGATGAGGACTTTGTAAAAGTAATACCAAGCTGCAATGTATCTTTCACATATCTGAGAATACGTTTTGCAGTTGTCCAGTGTTCTGTAGTTGGAGCATGTAAGAACTGACAGATCTTGTTTACTGAGAAAGCTAAATCAGGACGTGTCAATGTTAAGTACTGAAGAGCTCCAACAATGCTTCTGTATTGAGTACTATCCTCAGAGCCAAGAGGCGTACCATCTGTCAAAGACAACTGCTCAGATGAAGACAGAGGAGTAGGTGCAGACTTGCAGCTATGCATTCCAACTCTGTCAAATAAATCTGTAGCATATTTCTCCTGTGTAAGAAGTAAACCAGCTGAACACCATGTAAGAACGTGTTCTTGACATCTAGCTACCGTAAATTCCAGCCACGAGAAACAGAAAGAGACAAAACAATTCTGATAGTAGCAATTTTTACTACAGGGCCGAAGGTATCTTCATAGTCAATACCATACCTTTGCTTAAACCCTTTTGCAACTTGTCGAGCCTTGTATATATCAATATAACCATCTGCCTTCTTCTTTATGCGATACACCCATTTGCAATCAATCAAATTTCTATTTTTGCTCGGAGGAACAAGATGCCAGGTTTTGTTCTCAATAAGAGCATTATATTCCTCCTCCATAGCTTGGCGCCAATTTGAATCACTCCAAGCTTCTGTAAGGGTATGTGGTTCACCTGTAGAGGAAAACATGCCATATCGAATTGTACCGTCAGTGTATTGCTTTGGATGACGTATACCTTTCTGCAATCGAGTACGAACTCCAGGCGGTGATGGTGGTGGCGGTGGCGGTGGCGTTGACAGAGTGTGAGGAACTGAATCATTTTTAGAATTTTTAGATTGTTCTGCATGCTCACCCTCACCTTCATCATCCGCAGAAGATCCACCGGGGGACAAGGGAGCAGAGCTCTGCCCATCCTATCCAGAGCCAGCACGTGGCAGAGAGGGAGTGGCTGCATGCGGCTGGTCCCCGCCAAGTGTGTGGCCAGCACGCGCCACAACAGCAGATTCGCTGCGGGTGCAGCGATGCGACGTGGCTGTGTTGGCAGGTGGTCTGGCAGGAGAATCCGCCTCGAACTTGCGCGCCTCGGGATCGGTGTAGCCAGGGTAATGTTCTCCCAGATCCTCCTCGTGCTCAGCGTCGATTTCGTCTGTTTCTGAGGCTGATTCAGCATCATTTTCTGCACTGTTTTCATTGTTTTCTTCACTGTTTGCAGTAGAATTTTCTTCTGTAGTTGCATCTACCTGTTCCACATTAGTAATAGAGACAATAGGCACAATATGGTCATTGCAATCATGTACACTCTCATGGGAATTAGAGGAAGATGGAAGAAGCAAGATTTCTTTCTTAAGAAGTGCACCGGCATTGGGATGGAGGGTGGCAAACGGAAAGACATTTTCATCAAATACAACATCACGAGAGATGTAGATCCGACATGTAGATATGTCTAGGCACTTGACACCTTTGTGTAGGGGACTATACCCAAGAAACACACACCGTTTAGATTGAAAAGCAAGTTTCCGTTTATTGTAGGGACGAAGGTTAGGCCAACAAGCACAACCAAAGGTTCGAAGAGCATCATAATTTGGTGTTACATGGAGTAAACGTTCAGTGGGTGTTTCAAAGTCAAGAACCTAGCTAGGGAGAAGATTTATGAGAAAAGTGGCAGTGATAAAGGCTTCATCCTAGAATTTGAGAGACAAAGAGGCATTAGCAAGCAAGGCAAGACCAACTTCAACTATCTGACGGTGTTTTCTTTCAGCTGAACCGTTTTGTTGATGAGCATGAGGGCATGATACTTGATGTGTGATGCCAACTTTTTGAGAAAAAAATCCATTCAATTTTTCATACTCGGCTCCCCAATCAGTTTGCATAGTAACAATTTTCCTATCAAACTTGCGTTCAACATATTGCTGATAATTAAGGAAAGCTTGATAAACATCAGAACGCTTTTAGAGCAAATAAATCCATGTGAATTTAGTAAAATCATCGATAAAACTTACATAGTATGCATGTTTTCCCACAGAGAGAGGGGCAGGACCCCATACATCAGAGAACACTTGCTCCAAAGGAGCAATAGAGACACTAGAGGATATGTGGTATGGCAACTGGTGGTTCTTGGCCACCTGAAAAGAGTCACAAATATATGGAGTACTCTCTGGGGTGTAAGCTATTGATACGTCCCAAACGTATCTATAATTTTTGATGCTCCATGCTTGTTTTGTTACAATTCTTATATGTTATTATGTTTTATGTGCATTTTTCCACACTTTTTAGCATTTTCTGGGACTAACCTATTAAGTGCCGCAGTTGCCATTGTTTTTGTTGTTTTTGTGTTTCAAAAAGTTGTACATGAAAGTTTCTCGGAATTGGACGAAACAAAGCCCGAGTCTTATTTTTCGGACGAAGACGGGGCAGGACACGCCCAGGAGAGCTGCCACGTGGCATTACATAGGCGGCGCAGCCCCACCCTTGGCCGCTTTGTCGCCTCGTTTGCTCCGCTCTTCCGCCTATTTATTACTCGTATCGGGAAAACCCCCAGAAACGAGAGCCTCCATCCACGAAAAGTTCCGACGCCGCCGTTGATACGTCCATTTTGCATCACTATTTTATATCATAATTTACTATTATTCATTGATATATTTCATATTTATAGATCATACTTATGTTATTTCACTTATTTTGCATGTTTCATGATTATTGGAGAATTATTCACCGGAGTCGGAATTCTGCTGGAAAAAGCACCGTCGGGATACCATATTTCGAAGATCAACAATTGACGGAAATTACACCGAAAATCTTATTCTTCCAGAAGAATAATCCAGCCAAAAGGAGGAGCCGAGGAGGGCCGCATCCCCCATAGGCCGGCGTGGGCCTGGCCCTGCGCGCCGCCTTGTGGGGAGGGGGCCCCGCACCTCTCGGCCTCCCTCTCTTTCGCGTACTTCATCCTCTCGAAAACCTAAGGCACGGGGATAAGCGATAATAGAAATAGCCGCCTGCGAGGCGGGAAACCAGAGAGAAAGAGCTCTCCGGCGGGCAGGAATCCGCCAGGGAAATTCCCTCCCGGAGGGGGAAATCGTCGCCATCGTCACCGTCATCGAGCTGGACCTCATTGGGGACACACGGGGATTTAGTCTAGTGCTTTCGCTTCATATAGTTGATTAATCTTCATTGTTTTGATAAGTGTTGTGTGGGTGAACCTATGCTAATGCACCGCCCTTCCTAGGACTAATACATACTTGTGATTATACCCCTTGCAAGCATCCGCAAATACAAGAAAGTAATTAAGATAAATCTAACCACAGCCTTAAACTCGAGATCCTGCTATCCCTCCTGCATCGATATACCAAGGGGTTCAGGTTGTTGTCACTCCGGAAACCCCACAATTAGCAAACGAATACAAGATGCACTCCCCTAGGCCCATAAAGGTGAAGTATCATGTACTCGACGTTCACATGACACCACTAGAAGAATAACACCACAACTTAAATATCAAACCATTAAATATTACTCAACATAGTTCACTACTAACATTTAGACTTCACCCATGTCCTCAAGAACTAAACGAACTACTCACGAGACATGGAACATAATCGGAGGTGATATGATGATGGATAACAATCTGAACATAAACCTTCATCCAATGGTTTCACTCAATAGCATCAATAACAAGTAGTAATCAATACCGGGAGAGTTTCCCCTATGAAATACTCAAGATTCAACCCTAGATGTTACAGCGGAGACGAGGTGCAGCGGTGGAGATGGCGGTGTTGATGGTGGTAATGATGATGATGATGATACCAATGAGGTCCAGCTCGATGACGGTGACGATGGCGACGTTCCCCTCCAGGAGAATTTCCACTGGCGGATTCCCTGCCACCAGGAGAGCTCTTTTCTCTGGTGTTTCTCCGCCCCGCAGAGGCGGCTATTTCTATTATCGCTTATCCCCGTGCCTTAGGTTTTCGGGAGGATGAAGTACGCGAAAGAGGAGGCCGAGAGGGGCTGTGGGCCCCCTCCCACAAGGCGGCGCGGCCAGGGCTGGGCCACGCGCCTGTGGGGGGCCCATGGCGGCCCTCCTCCTCCTCCTTTTGGCTGGATTAGAAAAATAAGATCTTCGGTGTAATTTCCGTCAATTGTTGATCTTGAAATATGGTATCCTGACGGTGCTTTCCAGCAGAATTCTGATTCCGTGAATAATTCTCCAATAATCATGAAACATGCAAAATAAGTGAAATAACATAAGTATCATCTCTAAATATGAAATATATCAATGAATAACAGTAAATTATGATATAAAATAGTGATGCAAAATGGACGTATCATCTATGTATATTGTTGTAATGCCCACATACTTTCATAGCATGTATTGTGCACCAACCATTAGCGTAAAATCTCTGTTTATCAATTGCCCATCTGTAATTTGTTTACCCATCATATTTATTTTATTGGGGAGGCGCCTCTAGTGGGACCCCGGTCCTTCTTCTTTTAATTGCAATCTTCTACAACACTTTCCTGTTCTGTTCTCTGCAAACAATTCTTTTTCCGCACGGTTCATTTAATCCTTTGCTTTCAGCAAAACCAGTGAGCTTGACAACCTCGCTGAAAGTTGGGGACATGGTACTTGGTTGTTTGTGTGCAGGTCTCCACGTTCTGTGATGGCAATGCGCCCTGCCACGAGTTGGTTCGCAACACCTCGGAGAGAATGTTTTTCTCCTACGGTCAATAAACCTTGGTTTCTTACTGAGGGAAAACTTCCTGCTATTCTCATCATACCTTCCTCTTGGGGTTCCACTCAACGTTGCGCATAAATTCTCCTTCATCAACTCCACGTCCAGCAAGACTTTTTCTGGTGCCTTTGCCGGGGAGAAAAGCATCTCTTCTGCGAGGGGAGTCTCTCACTCTCAACTCTTTTACTTTGTTATTGTTTTGCTTGCATATTTTATTTTTATCTTGTTTGCATTTTATATCGAAAATACAAAAAATAGTATAGATTTTATTTCTGTTGCTTGCATTATTTTTATTAAATGGCTACTCCTGAGAATACTAAGTTGTGTGATTTTACTAGCAGCAACAACAATGATTTTATTTGCACACCCATTGCTCCACCTGCTCCTGAAGCAGCTTTTTATGAGAATGTCGTGGTATCGTCATGACATATGCCATAGGGTGGCTAATCGATGTGGTTCCTTGTGGTCTCACGGCGGTATCCGGATGGGGTATGGGCACGGCGACACGCGACGTACCCAGTTCGAGGCCCTCCGATGGAGGTAACACCTCTACCTGCTATGAGTGTATATGATAGAGACACAGTACAATGGTGCTCCTTGAGGTATATCCTGCTCCTGGGAGGCTAAGGTAGACGAAGGTCTCTCTCACGGCACGCTAAGACTAGTGAATGAGAACTGATCGATCGATCCCCCGCACGAGGGGGTAGCGCATATAGGCACCGGTATACATGTAAGTCCCTATAGTCTAGTGGCAGCATGGCCGGCTCCCGTCCCTTCCCGAGGCGCCGACATCGGGGAGCCGTTGAGCGTAGTGGCACGTCCCATCCGCCTGCTGGTCGGCGGCGTGGGAGGTCTTGTCGTTGTCGTCATCATGCTCTCGCGCGTCGGTCGACGTACGCATGATGCTTGTCGGCGCGTGCTTGCTGCTCTACAGTGCCCGTACTTCGGAGATGAGGTCAGCGTGGACCTTTGTGGCCGGATCACCTACCAGTTCCTTCTTTGCAAGACTCCCGCCTCGAGTCGGTCCGAAGTATAAAACCGGATATGGCTTAGGAGAGCGGCTACGGCGTTGAAGGCACGCCAGGCCGACTAGGACTTAGAGCCGCCGGCTCCCGAGGCAGCCGGCCCGGCTCCGGCCCGCTGCTCCTCAGCCGGCCTTTTGCGAGCCGGCCGTCCTCAGCGGCCGCTCCGCGTCCATTGCCCTACCCGGGTCTTCCCCCCTGGCAGGCTGGCAAGGTCCTCGTTAAGAAGGACCTAGGCAGGTTCCCCTGGCTCCTATATATCTCTCGCTTATTTCCGGCTGCTCCCGAAGGGGTCAGCTGAGAATTTTCATTCAGCCGGCTGCGCCCTCGTCCGGCTCGCCCCGTCCAGCTTCCTCCAGCCGGACGCCATTTTTGCTCCCGTTGTTTTCACTTTTCCTTAAGTGTTGATGATGCTTCCGGCTTGTTGCCAAAATTTGGGGCCGGGTCAATTTCATTGTCCGGCTCCGGCTTGGGTGCACCGGCAACTCCGCCGCCTCGAGTCCCGCGCCCGACTTGACCGTTCTGACGGCTTCGTCAGCGTGGCCGTTTCGTCTGGTCACATCGCTGTCCCCTCCGGATCCGATGCGGTCGTGGGGAAGTGGCGCGACGGTTTGTAACCGCAGCGGTCGTGGGGGCAGTTGTGGCGCAGTAAATCCCGGCGTGGCCCACGATCGCCACGTGGCCACGCAACCGGCGCGCCGGGCGGCTATAAATGCCCCCGGCGCGGTACCGAAGCGCCCTTCTTCTTCCTCGCGCTCTCACTCCACTTCTCTTTCTCCATTTCTTCGAGCGCTCTTTGCACGCCGTCACTTCTTCTCCGGCGACCTCTTGGCGAACCGGCCCCCGCGGCCGGAGCTCTCCCGCCGTCGGCAGCCGCCCGCACGCCAAGCCGGCGCCACGGGGCCCCGCGGCTCGGCAGCTCGCTCGTCGCCCGCGCTCTCCTCCGGTGAGGAGCGGTTCCTCTTCTCCCGATCTCTCGTCTTCTTCTACCTCTTCTTCGACGATGGCCTCCACCAGCCGGGTCCTGGAGGGGCTCGTACATGCGCGACGACGACATCGAGCGGCTGGTGCGCCTCCGCCGGATTCCTAAGGAGGTGATCACGCGAGCGCCTGGCGAGGAGGTGGAGCCCCAGCCGGAGCCTGGCGAGCACGTTGTCTTCGGCGCGCACCTCGACCGCGGGCTGGGTGCCGGCTTCGCGCTTCCGCCGGTTCCTGGAGTTCTTCGACTTGCAGCCTCACCATCGCCAGCCAACGCATGGTCCTCTCAGCTGCTATGTGGCCTTCATGGAGGGCTACGCCGGCTTGTGACGTGGATTTCTGGAGCCGGCTCTTCTACCTCAAGTCGCAAATGGCTGAGGGCGCCGACTGCGGCGCTGCCTCCATCTATCCCCGCGCCGGCCTCTCTTCCCGAAGATTCCGTCGACTCGGTGAAGAACTGGCGGATGACGTTCTTCTACGTGAAGAGCACCAACCCAGCCTTCGACTGGATCAGCCTGCCGGAGTACAATCCGGCTCCTCCGCCACCCGGCTCAACTGGGGTCACAACGCCAAGTCGTGATCCGGACGCGGAGGTCAACCTCCTCTGGGACTTCTTGGGGAGTGCGTCAAGGGGCCGGCTGAGCGCGAGGATCTCCTACGCACTTATATTGGCGCCGGGTGATACCCCTCCAGGGCCGCGTCCACTAGATCGGGCTCATGTCCGGCCGAGCTGGATCCGACCGGACGTCGAGGGTGGCGCTCACCAAGGCCCAAGTCGCTCACCGGGTGAACAACATCACCAAGGCCAACATGCCGGAAGCCTGGGAGTGGGGGCTGCCGCCTTACGACCGGCCGCGCCGCCCGAGCGGGTAAGTTGATGTTTCTTGGCTTGCGCTTTTCGACTTGCGCTGCGTGGCCCACTTGTTACTCATCCGTCCTTGTTTTCCAGATTTTCCCCCGCCAAGAGATCGAGGACGGCGACTTGGCGCACAAGATCTGGGGCGGATCTCGTGGATCCGGCTGACCAAGCAGCGACCAAGCCGGCGATGACCCGGTGGTGCCCGATCGGGCGCCCAAGGGCACAACCCCGCCTTCGCCGGAGCAGCGGGAGGAGGAGGAGCGGAGCCGGCCCGTCCACCACGGGACCGGGACCGATCCGGGCGGTGCCTCTGCGCACGAGGCGCTGTAGCCTCGGCGACTTCCGCGCGCCGAAGAGGAAGAGCGGGCTGCCGGCGGAAGCACGCCAGCTGGAGGGCCAGGCCAAGAGACAGCGCCAGCAGGCCCAAGAAGGTCCCAGAGATGGCCGGGTAAGTCCTTTTGTTTCTTCGTTGTTTGATTCCTTTTCTTTCCTTATTTTGCCTTATCTTTCTTTGTTTGTTTGACTGGCCGCCATAAAGTTTACCCAGGTGCTGGCCGACTGCTCGTGGCGCCTCGCCGGTGGCAGGGGGCCGCCTCGACCCTTGCTGTGCGCCGCCGCAGGTTCTGCGTGCCGCCCCGTGGTTACGCGTGCCTCCGCGGGGGCATCTTCTTGGCTGCGCCTCCTTCAGCGCGGGCCAGGCGCCCGGGCGGAGTCGGCCGAGAGGCCCACTCTTGGCGACTTGTTCCACACAGCGCGCCGCTGTTTGGGCAGCCGGCTGGAGGCGGCCGAGGTGTGCCACGGCGGCAGGAGCTGGAGGGCTGAGCTGGCGAACTCTGCGCTGCTGAGCGGAGGTGGTTCCCTCTGGGCCGGCCGTGCCGCCTCCGGCTTCGGGGCCGCCGAGGACGGGGCCGCAGCGGGAGGAGCCGGCGCGTGCTAGGGACCCCGACTCCCGGGCGTTGGTGAGGTCGAAGAGGCCCGGCGGTGTCGCCAGCGGCCTTCCACGTGGCCAGGGTGCCTAGGCTGGCGAGTCCGCCTCGGACTCCGGCACCGGCGCCGGCTGGCACCATGGAGAGGCTGGCATCGGGCGGACTCTGCGAGATAATCAGCCGGGAGGGGCAGCCTGTGCGGCGCCCCTGAAGATGCTTTTCTCTGCCTACCGAGCCGGCTTGAAGAACAAAGCCGCCGAGGTTATGGCCCAGCTGCCGACTGGAGGATGCCGACAAGGTAGGTGGCTTCTCATCTTGTTTTCTGCGATTTTATTGTTATCTTGGTAGCCCTCGAGGCATGGGCCGGCTGCTCGGAGCCGGCCCAGGTTTCGCTTAAACGATTGACTCTTTTTCATCGACGAGCGTCGCACCGCCTTGTACAACAAGGTGGTGACCAGCTACCACAAGGCTAAGATTGAGCGGGCCACCTTGGCTCGCGAGCTGGAAGCCGTCAAGGGTAAGCTCTTGCTTCTTCTGGCTCGATGTTTTCTTTCTTTTGTTTTTCTTGGCTGACATTTCTTTCCGGCTGCCTTGCAGTTGAGGCCGCCAAGGTCCCGCAGCTGGAATCGGATCTCCGGGTTGCTCGCGCTCAGTGCGCCGAGAACGAGGAGGCGGGGCGCTGCAGCCGCCAAGCTCAAGGTGGCCGACGGGGGTTGCGGCTGCGTGGCGGAAGAACCATGAGGCGGAGGGACTTACTGAGGAGAAGGAGAGGTGGAGGATCTGGGCAGTGGAGGGGAGGATAGCGCAGCGGCTTGCGCTTCAGAGGGAGGTCACCGCCAAGTCCACGGAAGCGCGGCTGCGCAGCAACTGGAGCCGGACCTGATTGGCGCGATCGATCGCGGTTTTTCGGGTGAGTGTCTGTTTCCTTCCCCTTTGCCGGCTTTCGGCTGTCGGCTGCCAGCCTCCGTTGGTAGCCGGCTGCAGAAACTTATCTTTTTTCGCTATCTCCATCTTCAGGCTGGGGGCAGTCGGCTCGTGCCGACTGCCGCCAGTCTTAGTTCATGACCGAAATCTCCATCTTCGGGCTGGGGGCAGTCGGCTCGTACCGACTGCCGCCATCTTTAGGACTTCGAATCTCCATCTTCGGGCTGGGGCAGTCGCTCGTCCGGCTGCCGCCGATCTTACTAGGACAGTGCATCTTCGGGCTGGGGGCAGTGGGCTCGTGCCGCAATCTCGCTTCCGGAATCTCCATCTTCGGGCTGGGAGCAGTCGGCTCGTGTCGAGTACCCGCAGTCTTTTAGGACTTCGAAAATTTGCATTTTCAGCTTATTTCGGCTTTGACGACTTCTGACATGTTTCCTTCTGTTGGTCCTTCCCGGAAACGCAGGATGCGGCCCTGGCAGCCGTTGGGTCTTGCGAGTCCGGGGGCGGGCGGCGGCGAGGGCAGCTGCGGAGGAAACTTCGCCATGGAGGACCACATGTCGTCCCTGGCTGCCAGCGTCGAGCCCATCACCAAGTTTGGCTGGGGGCTCCGGAGGGCGGCCGTTGCCGCCGCCAGTTCCGTGAGCGGCGGCGGCGCCGCCAGACATCTCCGGCCTCACCTCTTTGATCGAGCAGGCGCCGGATCGCTTCATCGGCTGGAAGGGGTTCTGCCACGCGCGCTGGCGGCGACATGGCGCTGTCTTTTGTCCTCTCCTGGTACAACGAGGTTGACCTGGGGCAGCTGGCGAGCGGGCGTGGAGGAGGAGCTCTCGGGCGGCCAGAAGGCCGCCCGGCTTGCCCGAGCCAGCGCCATCGCCGGCTCGTCGACAAACGTCTCTTCATCGCGGATCCGAACCCTGCTCTGATGAGGAGGGAGGCTTGAAGACGAGGGTCGAGATGGATTCTCCGCCACCTGTTGTTGATCCGGCTGGTCCTGCTCCAGCCGGTGCCTAGACTTTCCTGTTCATGTAATTTCGCTTTTGCCAAGACAAATTATTAAATCCCCGGAATGCCGGGTGCCTATGTAAAGACAATATTATCGCCTTTTTTATTATGACGCACTTTAGTGTGTTTGTTAATCATTTGTGTGCCGGCTTGCTTTCTTCCACGACTTGTTCGCTTTTTCCCCATCCGCCCCACTCTTTGACTGCCCTTGCCGGTCGTACGTCCGGCTTGCGGTCCGTACGCGGATCAAGAGCGTGCGGCCCGGGTGAGGCCGATAGTATTTCAATCGAACGAGTCGATTTCGGCAGTCAGAACACTTTTATGAAAAGTTGCCAGTCAACTCGCTTTTACTCTTTAGTCGTGTTTCGCGTGTTGGTTCCCTAGGCCTTCTCCCGCCAACCGGACAGCCGGGTTGCGGTCTGTAGCTGGTCGGAAGCCGTCTGTCGAAATGAGATCACGTTACTAAGCCGTCGTAGAAAGGGTTCAAGCCAATTGGCGAAGCAAGGTAAAGTACGCGCGAAAACTTGTCGGAAACAGCGCTCTCGGCGCATGCTTTTTCGTTACAAAAAGGATACAAGGGATACATACATTCCTGCTCTCAGAGTGTAAAATGGTCGAAACAACCTGACATTCCAGGGACGTTTTGTCTCCTCGTCAGGTTTGCTCGCCTTGTTCTTTTTGGCCTCTTGGGCATCTATGAGATAGTAGGAATCATTGCCTATTGCCTTGCTCACGATGAAGGGACCCTCCCATGGGGATGCTAGTTTATGCTGTCCGGCTGTCCGTTGGATCAGCCGGAGCATTAGGTCTCTTCTCGGAATGCTAAGGACTTGACCTTCGGCTGTGATAGCGACGGAGACACGAGGTCGACTCCATCTTCGCGAGCTTCTTTGGCCGGCTTCCGTGTATAGCTTGATTCTTGGCGCGTCGTGCTCGATGTCGGTCGGCAGGACGGCTTCAGCCCCCTATACGAGGAAGAAGGGTGTGAAGCCGGCTGAGCGGTTTGGTGTTGTCGAATACTCCACAACACGCTGGGCAGCTCTTCAATCCGGCAGCCGAGCGCTCAAGCCGCTCCACCAGCCGGGGCCGGATGCCGGCTAGGATCAAGCCATTTGCCTTCTCCACTTGACGTTGGTCTCCGGGTGTGCTACGGATGATAGGTCCATTCGGATCCCCATCTCCCCTCAATGGCGCTTGAAAATGCCTTCGGCGAAATTGCTGCCGTTGTCGGTGATGATGCTATGCGGAAGCCATATCTCGCGATTATTTCCTT
>JAUUTY010000202.1:0-269777 GCA_030979885.1 Lolium multiflorum | reverse complement strand
GATGGAGATCATGCTCGATGATGATGGAGATCATGCCCGTTGATGGAGATCATGTCCGTAATTTGGAGATGAAGATCAAGGCGCAAAGACAAACGGGGCCATATCATATCACATGAATTGCATGTGATGTTAATCCTTTATGCATCTTATTTTGCTTAGAACGCGATGGTAGCATTATAAGATGATCCCTCACATTAATATCAAAAGATAATAAAGTGTTCTCCTCGTATGCACCGCTGATATAGTTCGTCGTTTCAAGCATCTCGTGATGATTTGGATGTGATAGACTCAATGCTCACATACAACGGGTGTAAGCCATGCTGCACACGCGGAATACTTGGGTTTGTTGGAGCCTAGCATGTGCAGACATGGCCTCGTGACAACGGAAACCGAAAGGTTGAACACTTTTTCGGGTCATATGGATGATATGATCAACATGCTGATGTTCACCATTGAAGCTACATCATCTCACGTGATGATCGGTTTTGATGTAGTGGATTTGGATCGTGTACCACTTAACAACTATGAGGGATGTTGTATTATGTGGGAGTTCTTTAATAATTAGATTAAAACATGAACTAATTATCATAAACATAGTCTCGAGTAGTATTTTGAATTAATTTTGTAGTATTGTCATCCGTTTTCTACCATGCGCTAATCTTGAAATTGAGATAGAAATATCGTTAATATCTGATAAGAAACTTTACGGACGGGTACCGTATTGTTAAAGAATCAAGAAATGGTTAAGTTCCATTGCAAACTTTTAGTAAACCTCTACATTGTTGATTCAAAGAGCTATGGTTTCGATTAGACCCAAAGTCATCTTGTCTCCATGAAACTTGAAGTTCAAATCATGGAAAAGTAAGGAGCTGAAAATTTTAGTTTTGAAATAATCAAAGGTATGAGATATATGATATCTAAGACCTTATTTCAAGATGATAGAATATATTTTGCAGAGACTACATAAACTCATAAGTTTTATGGGAATGTACGAAGGCTGAAGACGCCAGGCGTTCCAATTCCAACTATTGGGGCATTAACGATATTCGCATATCCATGAAGTGATCGTCCTTAGTATGCAATCGTTGCTAAAGACTCGTCGCTTCGAATACCAAGGTATAGATTCTTACCGTGTGCATACAACGGCGCAGAAGCCAGATTTGCACATGCGAATACTGAGGTTAAACTTTACGAGCCTAGCATGTACAGACATGGTCTCAGAAATTTGTCATGATATAATGGATAAAATTATGAGTGAAATTGTTCATCATATTACAAAGTTACTAATAGTGAAATCTCGAACACTTGTCATATGATGATCAACTTCAAAGTAATAACCTCAAGGTTATTGGTATTTTACCAACAAACCTAGAAGTTATTGATGTTGAAGTGTTTTTCCGAATAATGAGGAAAGCTAAAAGAGAAACTACAAAAGTTTATTTTGGCAAAAGAAAAGAAAAGACTAGAAAGTCTAGCTCAGGTATATATAAATGATATACATGTTATGGTTGTATTCCTAGTTTGATCACACAATGAAATTCTTAAGTATTAGTACCATATTGGTTGGTATGAAGTGTCATACAAAACAACGCAATACAAGAATTCAATGGCCTAAGTGACTGACAAGGAATATGATAGGAATGCACGTCTGGAACAAAAATAAAGTGTTATTATGTTCGTCGTTAGTATTCTATCTAGCCCTTAGAATTTATAATAAAGAACTTAATAATTGTTATTTTGCTCTGGTCAAATGAAAACAATGAGTTGTTCAAATTATGACATTACTTCATATACGATGGATAAGTTATTATAAATCTTAATGGTGAAACAGACATACATAACGCCTGACGCTAAAATGCCATAAGGCAAATGATTTGAATTCCACTTATTTGTGGAACCGCCATTTAGGTCATGTTAGAGAGGAACGCATGAAGGAACTCCATGCAATGGAGTTTTGGAGTCATTTGATTTTGAATCGTTTAGCGTTTGCAAATCTTTTCTAAAGAGAATGACTAAAATACCGTTCATAGGCCAAGAGTTGAAACGGGCAAATTAACTTAGTGGAAATATACATGATAATGTATGTGGTTCTCACCGGGCATAGTTGTGTGCGGGAGATTCTTCTACTTCATGAAAACTTCCCAACAATGAATTGAGTATATTGATGTCTACGTTCCCTCCTTTTCCTGGACACTGTTGGGCCTCCAAGTGCAGAGGTTTGTAGAACAAAAACAAGCAAGTTTTCCCTAAGTGGATCACCCAAGGTTTATCGAACTCGTGAGGAAGAGGTCAAAGATATCCTCTCATGCAACCCCCGCAACCACAAAGCAAGAAGTCTCTTGTGTCCCCAACACACCAAATAGGTGCACTAGTTCGGCGAAGAGATAGTGAAATACGTGGTATGAATATATATGAGCAGTAGCAACGGTGCCGTAAAATAGCTTGCCGGCGTGTAGTTGATGGTAGTATTATTGCAGGAAGAACGCAGTGAAACGGTAAACAAGTAGCGATAGCGTATTTAGGAACAAGGCCTAGGATTAGCACTTCGCTAGTGGACACTCTCAACATTGATCACATAATGAATATAAATGTATACTCTACACTTTTGTTGGATGATGAACACATTGCGTAGGGGATTACACGAACCTCAATGCCGGAGTTAACAAGCTCCACAATAATGCTCATGTTTAAGTAACCTTTAGTGTAAGATAGATCAATACGACTAAACCAAGTACTAGCATAGCATGCACACCGTCACCTTCATGCATATGTAGGAGGAATAGATCACATCAATATTATCAGCAATAGTTAACTTCGCAATCTACAAGAGATCATGATCATAGCATAAACCAAGTACCAACACGGTGCACACACACTGTCACCTTTACACACGTGCATGAGGAATAGAACTACTTTAATAACTTTGCTAGAGTAGCACATAGATAAATTGCGATACAAACTCATCATATGGATCTCAATCATGCAAAGCAACTCACGAGATCATTGTATTGGAGTACAGAGAGAGAGATGAACCACATAGCTACAGCGAAGCCCTCAGCCTCGGGGATGGATTACTCCCTCCTCATCATGGAGGCAGCGATGGCGGTGAAGATGGCGGTGAAGACGGCGGTGGAGATGGCTCCGGGGGCAATTCCCCGTCCCGGCAGGGTGCCGGAACAGAGACTTCTGTCCCCCGAATTGGAGTTTCGCGATGTGGCGGCGCCCCTGGAGTCTTTCTGGAGTTTCGTCAATTGGTGGCTCTCTCCGTAAGGGTTTTCGATGCAGGGGCTTTATATAGGCGAAGAGGCGGCGCAGGAGGGTCAAAGGGGCGACCACACCATAGGGCCGCGCGCGGTGGGCGGGGCCGCGCCACCCTATCATCCGGGGCCCCCGTGGGCCTCCCTCCGCGGCTCCTCGGGTGTTCGATGCTTCCGGGGCAAAATAGGAACTCCGGGCGTTGGATTTCGTCCACCCCGAGAATATTTCGTTACTAGATTTCTCGAACCAAAACAGCAGAAACAGGAACTGACACTTCGAGATCTTGTTAATAGGTTAGTTCCGTAAAATGCATAAATATGACATAAAGTGTGTATAAAACATGTAGGTATTGTCATAAAACAAGCATGGAACATAAGAAATTATAGATACGTTGGAGACGTACGCATCCCTGCTTAGCTCGTCCCGAGCAGTAAAACGATAACAAAGATAATTTCTTAAGTGACATGCTACCAACATAATCTTGATCCAATAATGATGTAAAGCATGTGAACCGAGATCAAATTACTCAAAACAAATGTCTATATTGATATAAGAGATGATAATGCAAGAGTTAAACAAGCTTGAAGTTTTCATGAACTATTGCTTCAAAGACATGAAACCGTACCAAGTTCATTAAAGATGTGTTAAGTATTCAGCGTAGAAGTTCTGTCCTTCATTCCAAGCATCAAGTAAATTTTCACAACATAAGAAGGATTCAGTCAAGTAAACATAAACATGAACGTCATGAATCAACTGTTTCCAAGTCTACTCAACCGGTGAGCGCAAGCATTTGGTATTAGCACCAGGATGTTATGGCATAAAGAACGTTAATGGGGGGTTTGGAAGGCCAATGAGAGAAAGTCTTACAAAGCCGTAAATGATTACTAGACAAGAGAAGTCTTATAATCGAAGCTATGCAAGGAGTAGTGATTGCCATGCAACGGATGCACATAGAGCTATATGTGTATGAAAGTTCTCCAATGGAACTAGTGGGGGTGCATCCAACTTGGTTGCTCACGAAGACCTAGAGCACTTTTGAGGAGGCGCATCATTGGAATATACAACCCAAGTTCTATAGTGTAAATTCCCCACATAGTTATACTAGTAAAACATGAAAACTCTCTAATATGGAGTGTAGGTGCTAAACATGAGCACAAATGATGACTATGAATATGCAGGTGCTAAAACATGAGCACAAGTGTGGATAAAAGATAGTAATGCCGCCCCCTTTTTCTTTATTCTCTTTTTTTTCTTTTCTTTTCTTTCTTTCTTTTCTTTTTTTCTTTTTTTTTCTTTTTGATGGCCTCCACGGCTCTTTTCATTTTTAGGGGAAACATCCTAATATGACAACACACTTTTTGGTACAAATAACTCATAATGAATAAAACATGAAGTATGAAACTGTATGCCTCTGCCAGTGTAGCAGGATGTGCAATGATCTAGCGTAACATGGGTAAACCACACGTCAGCTGTATAGAATCATGCAAAGCAATATACAAATAATAAATGACAACATGGCATGTAATGTAAAATGGATGTTGCATGGCAATATATCTCTGAACAGCTATGGAAATGTTCTGGTAGGTAGGTATGGTGGCTGTTTTGAGGAGATGTGTATGGGCATGTGCAGGAGAACAAGAGGAAGTCCTCCCACGGGTTTGGATGTACAGGCGAAGTATGCACAATTCTCAATGTGAGCAAAAGGCAATGCACAGTACTGAAGAGGCTAGCAAATATGGATGGTGGAAGTGTCAAAAACCATAGCTTAACATTAGTCAAAAAGATCTCACAAGCTTATCGCAAACATCTAGCAGGTTCAACATTAAGAACATAATTTAAAATTTTACCGACCTTCAGCACAACTTAGTCATTACGATAAACCTTTAGACATGGAAAGCTATCAAGTCCAACTACGCCTTCAACTATTTAAATAGAGTTTGTAGCACGGCAAGCTTAAAGACAACAATCCACTACTAATTTTAACTTATTCAACCAACAAGTTTTACCATCTAAATACCTCAAAACATTTGCAAAGAATCAAGTTATCAAAGCTCAATGATCTACAAGATTATGCAAGTGTTTCATTATACCACTACCACATGCAATATTTCCTTAACCAACCGAATAACAATTTAACGAAGCAGAAACTTCGCCATGAACATTAAAAGCTAAGAACACATGTGTTCATACGAACCAGCGGAGCGTGTCTCTCTCCCACACAAGGATGAACTTATTCAAGC
Source organism: Lolium multiflorum (assembly GCA_030979885.1). NCBI lineage: Eukaryota > Viridiplantae > Streptophyta > Magnoliopsida > Poales > Poaceae > Lolium > Lolium multiflorum. Next base: position 264,279 of record JAUUTY010000202.1, on the reverse strand, counting down.
AAAGCAAAAACAAAAACAAACAGACGCTCCAAGCAAAGTACATAAGATGTGATCGAATAAAAATATAGTTTCAAGAGAAGGAACCTGGATAATTTTGTCGATGAAGAAGGGGATGCCTTGGGCATCCCCAAGCTTAGATGCTTGAGTCTTCTTGAAATATGCAGGGATGAACCATGGGGGCATCCCCAAGCTTAGACTCTTCACTCTTCTTGATCATAGTATATCATCCTCCTCTCTGACCCTTGAAAACTTCTTCCACACCAAACTTTAAGCAAACTCATTAGAGGGTTAGTGCATAATCAAAAATTCACATGTTCAGAGGTGACACAATCATTCTTAACACTTCTGGACATTGCTCAAAGCTACTGGAAGGTAATGGAACAAGAAATCCACCCAACACAGCGAAAGAAGCAATGCGAAATAAAAGGTAGAATCTGTCAAAAACAGAACAGTCCGTAAAGACGAATTTTAAATGGCACCAGACTTGCTCAAACGGAAAAACTCAAAACTAATGAAAGTTGCGTACATATCTGAGGATCACGCACGTAAATTGGCATAATTTTCTGAGTTACCTACAGAGAATTAGACCCAGATTCGTGACAGACAGCAATGCTGTTTCGCGCAGCAATCCAAATCTAGCATCAACTTTGCCATAGAGACTTTGCTTGGCACAACAAAACACAAAACTAAGATAAGGAGAGGTTGCTACAGTAGTAAACAACTTCCAAGACACAAATATAAAACAAAGTACTGTAGCAAAATAGCACATGGGTTATCTCCCAAGAAGTTCTTTCTTTATAGCCATTAAGATGGGCTCAGCAGTTTTAATGTTGCACTCGCAGGAAATAGTATTTGGAGCAAAAAGAGAGCATCAAGAAGCAAATCCAAAACATATTTAAGTCTAACATACTTCCTATGCAGAGGAATTCTGTACACAAATGAATTCATGAAGAACAAAGTGACAAGCATAAGAGGATAAAACACTAGTAACTTCAAGATTCTCACATAAAGAGGGGAAACTCGAATATTATTAAGATGCATACAACCGTATTTCCCTCTCTCATAATAACTTCGAGAGCATCATTGATGAAATCCACACATACCCATCACTTAAAACATTCTTATCATGGTTCATATGCATAGAAGTATCATTAAATTTGGCATAAGAAGAATCATTCTCATTAATAGTAATTGGAGTAAGATTATTATCAAGAATTTGAACATGGTAAACAAGTTGCATATTAAAGGAATTGTTTTTGGTAACCCAATCATGACTATGACAAGTTTCATAAGGATAGTTAGAACCTATATCGTAGCATTCTTTGTAATGAACATCAGAGATCGGAGGCACAGTGTCATCATTAGAAATAGAATAGTTATCTTTTAACAATCGGTTTATCCGTGTCCACACCATTCACTGTTATTAGAAGGAGATGTATCAAGAAAATAATGATCAGTAGCTAAAGGATTTGCAAACACCTCCTCCTCAAGCTTAGAGCTTTCTATATCATTATGGGAGGAAGCATGGATAACACTCTGGCACTATGTAATCTCATTATCTATCATTTTCAGAATTAGTTTCCCATAGATTTGCAATATCAAAAGTAGTGTGCTCATTCAAATCATGATTGCTAATGTATGTAAAGGCATGGGAAGATCATCGTATTTAGATTCATTATCACAATAATCATCAGGAGCAACATACTTGTTACCTATCGTTATCTCATATACGCTGGGATATGTTGTATCTCTTTCTTTTTATTCCCCTTATTTTTTCTTCTTCTTCTTCGCTCCTTCTTCTTCTTCTCCTTCTCCTTTTCCTTGTTCCCTTCTTCAGGGAGGGAGAGGCTTGAAGGGTGGCTGTCCGCATAACCTGATTTACTTTGTAAACAATAGAAGAAACTTGGGAGGATCCCTCCTTTCCCCTTAATTAGTTGAAAACACACAACTGTCCTATCATATTTTGGCAAGGTGTCATCTTCTAAAATATTTTGTATGTAAGTATTTGTATGGCAATTATTAATGCAATAAGAAAAACACCCAGTAGTGACATCATCAATATCAAGATCGTTAATATTTAACAAAGAAATTTTTCTTGATAACTCTTCACACTTCAAAAATAAGGCAAGTTCATCATGCTGATTAGGAATAATTTCATCATCACAATACAAATTTGCAGCACTCATGGGGTTCGAATTATCATTGGAGGAGCATTGAAAATCAAAATGACCAACTCTATGGCAAAGTTCACAAATAAAAGGATAGAGGGCACACACTTTTTCTCCAAGATCATCTAGAGCTCTAGACCACTTTCTAGTTTTTTCATTTCTCTGATGGATACAATATTCATCTTCTATTTGATTAACTCCACAAGGTCTATGTATTCCACAAAAATTAACATGCTTATAGGAAATAATATTTTCAGAAGTTTCAACATGTTCATTGCAATCATTAATAACAGTTTCATCCTTCATGCAAGCGTCTTTAAAAGGTTCATGATACTTATCAAAATTCTTCCTAGGCAATTCAATGTGAGAAGCAAAGGCTTTATAAAGATTTGCAAGAACTACTAGAGAGTCAAGACCATAAGTAGCACTCATATTTCGAAATTTATCGGTATCCATAAAAGTTTCAATGCATTCATAATCATAATTTATACCGGACTCTCTACCTTGTCGTTCTCCCATCCTTCAATACATTGTCCTCAATCCGATCAAGAAGATCCCACCTAGCTCCAACCTCCCTGGGCTGAGATCCCTCCGAACACGCGTCCAAATAGTCCTTGTGTTGTCCCGAAAGCCTCGCATAAAAATTATTAACAATAACACTCGGGAAGCTCATGAATGGGACATTTGAGCATTAGTGACTTCAATCTCCCCCATGCTTGAGAAATAATCTCTCCATCACGAGGATAAAAGTTATAAATGTAATTTCTATCAATATGCACTTCATGAGGAGGATAAAATTTAGAATAAAAGAGAGGTACAATTCTCCCAACCAAGAGAATGACTATTCTTCAACAATTTATACCAATGCGCCGCTTACTAGACACAACGAAATAGAGAATAGCTTCTTCCTCACTTCATCCATAGAGATACCCGCACACTCGAATAACCCGCATAATTCATGCAAAAACAAGAAATGATCTCCAGGATGGACAATCCCATCCCCCTTCATAGCAGTTATCCATAACACGTTCAATAATTTTCATAGGTATTTTATACTGAATACTTTCAGCGGATTTAAAATATCAAGCATCATTAGAGTTATCGCATATGGGAGATAAAGCATTATCGTAGCAAAATATTTCTTCCAAAGCCGAGGAGCAAAAAAGATTATTTTATGTAAACTAGCTTCCCCAAGTTTAGACTTCTCCATAACATTAGCAGGACTGCATTCATACTAATAACATTGCTACCATCATGTAAATAAGGTTCCATAGGTTTTTTAATTTTCGCATCAAACAATTCTAAATCGTAAAAAGATTAAAAAGCTCACTAATTTTGTTGTTGTTTTCCATTATGCTCAAAAATAGTGTAAACAAGAAACAAAAGTTGCAATTGCAGGATCTAAAGGAAATAGCTTTAGCACTTACAATGGCGGAAAATAGCTTGGTAGCCAAGGTCCGAGTGAGGTTTTTACCTTCCCCACGCAACGGCGCCGTAAAATACTTGATGCCGTCTGTGATCGGCGCGGTTGACGAGGGAGGAAATCCCTTTGTGTAGCTTTCTCAACGGCGCTAGAACAGTGCTTGATGTCTACGTTCTCCTCCTTTCCTCAGAGATTGCTGGGCCTCCAAGTGCGTAGGTTTGTAGAACAAAGAAGCAGTTTTCCTTAAGTGGATCACCCAAGGTTTATCGAACTCAAGATAGGAAGAGGTCAAAGATATCCCTCTCATGCAACCCTAACCACAAAGCAAGAAGTCTCTTGTGTCCCTAACACACCAAATAGGTGCACTAGTTCGGCGAAGAGATAGTGAAATACAAAAATGGTATGAATATATATGAGCAATAGCAACGGTGCTGCCAGAAAATAGCTTTCGGGCGTGTAGTTGATGGTGGTAGTATTACAGCAGAAGTAGTAACGCAGTGAAACGGTAAACAAGTAGCGATAGCGTATTTAGAACAAGGCCTAGGGATTACACTTTCGCTAGTGGACACTCTCAACATTGATCACATAACAGTATATAGATAAGTGCATACTCTACACTTCTTTGTTGGATGATGAACACATTGCGTAGGATTACACGAACCCTCAATGCCAGAGTTAACAAGCTCCACAATAATGCTCATGTTTAAGTAACCTTTAGTGTAAGATAGATCAATACGACTAAACCAAGTACTAGCATAGCATGCACACCGTCACCTTCATGCATATGTAGGAGGAATAGATCACATCAATATTGTTATCATAGCAATAGTTAACTTCGCAATCTACAAGAGATCATGATCATAGCATAAACTAAGTACTAACACGGTGCACACACTCTGTCACCATTACACACGTGCAGGAGGAATATTAATAGAACTACTTTAATAACTTTGCTAGAGTAGCACATAGATAAATTAAGACACAAAACTTGATCATATGGATCTCAATCATGCAAAGCAACTCACGAGATCATTGTATTGGAGTACGTAGAGAGAGATGAACCACAGTTGGCTAAATAAGCCCTCAGCCTCGGTGGTGGATTACTCCCTCCTCATCATGGAGGCAACATGGAGGTGAAGATGGCGGTGAAGACGGCGCGGAGATGGCTCCTGGGGCAATTCCCCGTCCCCATAGGTGCCTAATGGAGACTTCGTCCCCGAATTGAGTTTCGATGTGGCGGCGCCCCGAGCCTTTCCCCGGAGTTTCGTCAATTGGTGGCTCTCTCCGTAAGGGTTTTCGACGTAGGGGCTCTATATAGGCGAAGAGGCGGGCGCGAGAGGGTCAAGGGGGCGACCACACCATAGGCCGCGCGGCCAGGGGGTTGGGCCGCGCCACCCTATCATCCGGGGCCCACAGGGCCCCCTCCGACTCTTCTTCGGTGTTCCGGATGCTTCCGGGCAAAATAGGAACCCGGGCGCTGATTTCGTCCACCCCGAGAATATTTCGTTACTAGGATTGGTGAAACCAAAAACAGCAAAACAAAAAGAACCGGCACTTGGCATCTTGTTAATAGGTTAGTTCTAAAATGCATAAATATGACATAAAGTGTGTATAAAACATGTAGGTATTGTCATAAAACAAGCATGGAACATAAGAAATTATAGATACGTTGGAGACGTATCATATATATGTGGATATATTCGATAAGGAAGAAGTTTGAAACATTTGAATGGATTCAAATAAATTTCAGCATGAAGTGGAAATCATCGTAATAGAAAAGTCAAATATCTATGATTGGATCATGGTGGAAATATTTGAATTACGAGTTTTTAGCGAACATCTAAGAGAGTTATGAAGTTGTTCTACAACTCACGTTTCTGGAGTATCATAGTGATGATGGAGTATCCTAGAGATGTATCCAAACCTTGTTGGATTAATGATGAGATAAAATAAAATGAAGCCGTTATATTTTTGTGAATTATGCTTTAGAGACTACCGCTTTTTACACCGAATAGAGCATCATCATGATCCGTTGAAATGACACCATACGAGTTATGGCATGGGTATGAACCCTAATAGTCCTTTCTTTAAATTTTGGTCTAAGAGTTTACAACCAAAATCGGATGAATGTCTTTGTTGGTTATCCCAAAGGATTGATTGGGAATTCTTTCCACTATGGAGACAAAGACAAAAGTGTTTGTCGATGTTTCTTACTTATTTCCAAGAAATTATTTTCTAGCGAAGTATTTGAGTGGGAGGACAATAGAACTTGATAAGGTTTATGAACCGGAGCATAATGATCAGAGTAGCGCAGCATCGGAAATGGTTCCGTAGGCGACCACGACGATCATGGCTCCCATGTCTACAAAATGTTATAGTCATGGAGATCAAAGTACCCATGAACCTTGTAGGTATGGTTTACTTTGTGATCAAATAAATGATTTTAGAACAAAGGATTTGATTTTGAACAATGATAAACCAACTACAAACAAAGAAGTTATGATGGGCCCTGACTCTGTTAAATGGCTATACGCCATGAAATCCAAGATAGATGAATACTTTTTGAAAGTAAATGGATCTATAAAATTGATGGACTTGGATGGAATATCCTGAAAGAAGCTTGACTTGTCGAAAAGTTGTTTATTACAAAGTTCAAAGAGTTGACTACGATAAGATTAGATCTTCCGTGTAGCGATGCTTATAGTCTATATGGATTATTCTAGTAATCGCTACATATTTCTTTTATGAGATATGCTAGTAGGATGGCAAAATACATTACTTAATTAAGTATTAAAGGTGTATACAAGATACAACCAATAGTTTTGCTAGTCCGTGAATACTAGTAGATAGGTATATGAACTTCAATTGATGAAGTGAGTATCACGGCTGGAATCTTCACCGGATGAAATAGTCAAAGAGTTTTTGATTTAACATAAACGATGAAGATGCTTGCATTTGCAAGAAATTAAGTGGGAGCGCTGAGACATATTTATAATACTTTATGTAGATGACATATAGTTGGATATAAATAATGTAATTATATACTTGATTATAAAAGGTTTCATTGAGAATTAAATTCAATGAAAGAATATGGACTGAAACATATTTAGTGTCAAGATCTATGAAGATAGATTGAAACACAAAATAAGTTTAAGTCACATAGAAAGAATATTGAAGTAGTTCAATATAGAAATGTTAAGAAAATGTTCTTGTCATGTGAAGTTTTAACAAGACTTGAGTGTATCTAACACCAATGAGTAAAACACATGAGTGATTTTAGATCACAATTAATATGTACACAATCGGATGTCCTGTGCTCTAAGTTACGAGCATATACCACAATGATTCATGTGATGATCATTGACAAACAAGTAAGAATATCCATGTGTGCTTTAGAAGAACCAAGGATATATATATAGTTTTATATGTAATGACAAACAAAATCGCTGTAAAGTGTTGCACCGATATTAGTTTGGTCACATATAAAAATAAATTTCAATCTCATAGCTAAGTGTTATTAAAAAGGTAGCACAATGCTAGATTTAGAAGAGTTCTTAAAGATGTGACGGGATTCTACAAAAGAAGGCATAGTATGTCATTATTTTGACAATGATTGAGCATGTTGAGTCAAGAAGTTCTTTTTGAGAACTTGGTGTAGTTCCGATAGTGTTTAACTTTGAAGCTATATTGTGTGTGACAATATTAGTGATGACCCACAAGTATAAGCATTAAGGTTCCACCACAAGACCAAACATATTTAATGCCGAATTCATTTGGAAAATGAGTGATGTGTGAAGACGCAAATGAATTGCAAAATACATACGTTTCTGAGTGTGTCAGAACCGTTGACTAAAACCTCTCCCGTGAGCAAAACATGATAAAGCACCACAAGGCCAAGGTGTTATATCTTTACATATGTAAACTAGATTATTGACTCTAGTGCAAGTGGGAGACTCTTGGAGATATGCCCAAGAGGCAATAATAAAAGTGGTTATTATATATTTTTGTGTTTATGATAAATGTTTGTATACCATGCTATAATTGTATTAACCGAAACATTGATACATGTGTGTTATAAACAAACAATGAGTCCCTAGTAAGCCTCTTAACTAGCTTGTTGATTAATAGATGATTAGTTTCATAATCATGAACATTGGATGTTATTAATAACAAGGTTATACCATTATATGAATGATGTAATGGACACACCCAATTAAGCGTAGCATAAGATCACGTCATTAAGTTATTTGCTATAAGCTTTCGATACATAGTTACCTAGTCCTTATGACCATGAGATCATGTAAATCATGTTAAGCTTCATGCACTAACCACTTGAACCAAAAGTCCGAACTGATGGAAAGGGCTAGGCAATCCACATATACACTTCACAACACCCCACTCGCGTGTGACGAGAGAAGAGAAAGTCAACACGTGAAAGAAGAAGAGCACACCTAAAACAGCGGTGGCTAAAGAGGGGGCAACAGCACTTTTAGGCTTAATTATGTAAAAACCATGGGAAAGCCGTGATTTGAACTTGAGACCCGGTGCCTCGATACCATGTTAAGCTTCAGTGTACTAGCCACTTGAACCAAAAGTCCTAACCGATGGAAAGGGCTAGGCAATCCACATACTTCACAACAAATCACTTATACTCGGAAAGGTACTTTGATTACATCAAACGCCACCGCGTAAATGGGTGGTTATAAAGGTGGGATTAAATCCGGAAAGTATGAGTTGAGGCATATGGATCAACAATGGGATTTGTCCATCTCGATGACTCGATAGATATACTCCTCGGGGCCCTCTCGTGGAATGTCGTTCTAATGTCTTGCAAGCATATGAATAAGTTCATAAGAGACCACATACCACGTGACGAGTAAAGAGTACTTGTAATGAGACGAGGTTGAACGAGGTATAGAGATACCGAAGATCAAACCTCTGGACATAAAATATCGCGTGACAAGGGAATCGGTATCGTATGTAAATGGTTCAACATCTAAAGTCATCGTTGGATATGTGGGAGCCGTTATGGATCTCCATCCCGCTATTGGTTATTGGCCTGAGAGAAGTCTCAACCATGTCTACATAGTTCATGAACCTAGGGTGACACACTTAAGGTTTGATGTCGTTTAAGTAGATATGGAACATGAATGGAGTTCTAAGCCTTGTTCTAGAGTCTCTGGATATCCAAGATATCAGATGTAGGAGGTCCTAATGGTCCTAGAATAAGATTCATATATAGGAAGTCATTTTCTAGTTTTGAAAATGATCCGGTATTTTTCCAGGAAGGTTCTAATGTCTAGAAGGCTCTAGAAGAGTCCGTAAGAAATCACCATGGAAGGTGGAGTCCCGTAGGGACTCCACCCACCTTGGCCGGTTGAAGCAGGAGGAGGAGTCCCAAGTGACTCCTCCCCACAGGCCTGGCCACCCCACTGAAGGAAAGTGGGGAGTCCCACTCCCTAGGTTTGGTCATATGGAAGGTTTATGTTGGGGTCTTATTCGGAGACTTTTGACCTAATCCTTGGGGCTTCCACCTATATAAAGAGAGGAGGGGAGGGGCTGGCCGGTGTCGTGGTATTGTCACGGCATATGCCATAGGGTGGCTAATCGAAGGGGCTCCTGAGAGATCTCACGGCGGTATCCGGAAGCGGGTATGGGCACGAGCGACACGGCGACGCACCCAGGGTCCGAGGCCCTCCGATGGAGGTAAAACCCCTACTCCTGCTAGAGAGTGTATATGATGATCACACAAGACAATGGTGCTCCTAGGAGTTGCAGGTCCCATTGCTCCCCGGGGAGGTTGGCGGAGACATGGTCTCTCTCACAGGCAGCGCTAGGGGTGGAAGAGGTGAGAATGATCGATCCCCCCGCATGAGAGGGGGTAGTGCGGCTCATATAGGCACCGGCACTACATATAAGCCCCTATAGTCTACTAGCCGGCTTGGCCGGCTCCCGCTTCCGCTCCTTCCCGAGGCGGTGACGTCAGAGCCGTCGAGGCTGCCATGGCCTCGGTCCCATCCGCCGCCACGGCCGCGGTATGAGAGGAAGCGTCCCCGCGCCGTCACCTGAATGAGCCCGCACGCGCGTCGTAAGTCATGATGGCCTTCGGCCGCGTGGCACTATTGCTCCACAATACCCCGCGCTTTACGGAAGATGAAGCTCACAAGGACTTTGGAACCCGATCACCAACCCGGTTCCTTCCAATGCAAGACTCGCCAGCCTCGAGTCGGTCTGAGGTACAAACCCCAGCCGGATATGGCTTGTAGAAGCCGGCCTAGCCACAGCGTCGCCGTAGTCATGCCGACTAGGACCCAGAGCCGCCTCGACTTCCCGGGAGCCAGCCGCCACACACCGGTTGCTCCGCCCCGGTTTTGCCGCGAGTCGGCTGGTCGCTCGTGGCCGCTTCCGCGTCCATTGTCCCTGGCCCGGGTCTTCCTCTCTCGACATTAGCTCCCTCAAGTCAAAAGGTCCTGCGTTTAGAAGGACCTAGGCAGTTTCCGCTTCTGAATGTACTTGGGCGGCACCGGAGGGGCCGACCGAGGACCATCCGCCTGGCTGCGCCTCATCCCGCCGTTCTGCTCGCCGTCCATCCTGGCCGCTTATTTACACTTGTATAGTTTTTGCTTTCTCGCAAGATTTGATGGCGCTTCCGCCTGCTGATAAATTTTGGTTCGAGTGGAGCTTTTTGTCCGCTCCGTTTGCCGTGCAGCGCGGGTCTCCGCCGCCGTGTCCTGCGCCCGACTTGACCTGGCCCGACGCCCGGCTCGGCCGTCGGTCTGCCCGGTCACATCAATGTTCCCGTATCCTAAGGCGGCAAAGGCTTACGCCGTGGTGGGCCGTTGATAACCGCCGTGGACGTGGGAGAGCACGCGCAGTAAACTGGGGACGTGGCCCACGACTATCACTCTGAGGCCAACCGCTCGCGGCGCGCTATAATGCCGTGGGGGAGGCATCGAGGCGTCCACTTGCCATCTTCTTCCTCCTCGCGCTCTTGCTTTCATCGCTCTCCGCGCGCTCGAGCTCGTCGTCGCTCTGGTGAACGTCTCCCCGGCCGGGCGAACTCCGGCGGGCGATCTCCACCGATCCGCCGCCGCCAGTCCGCTTCATCCGGCGCGTGGCCGCGCTGCTGCTGGCGCTGCTCCCCGCCCGCTCGTTGTCGCCGCCGCGGTCGCAAGGCCTTCCTCGCCGTCGGGCCTCTCGGGCGTCCTTCCTCGTCCGCTGCGCCGTGGCGCTCTCCCGCCGGATCGCAGGGGTTCCTACATGCGGGAGGATGACATCGAGCGCTCGGCGCGCTCCCATGGGATCCCGCGGTCGGTGATCACGCGGGCGCCCGGCGGGGAGTTGGAGCCCACGCCGGAGCCCGGCGAGCGCGGCTGCCTCTGGCGCGCACCCTCGATCGCTTGGCCGGGCCTCGCCGCCCAACGTTCTTCCGCGCTCTCGACCACTTCTGCCTCCAGCCGCATCACCCGCCGCCAACGCGTGCGTCTCCCCGAGCTGCTTCGTAGCGTTCATGGAGGCTTACGCCGGTTTGTGGCCCGACATCGACTGAGTCGCTTTTCACCTCGAAGGCCTAAACCAACGATGGTCGGGCCGCACCTGCGCGCCGCTCGATCTACACCCGGCCTGGTACGCCTTTCCCAAAATCCCCACCCGTCGACTCGTGAAGATGGCAAATGTCATTCTTCTATGTGCGCAACGAGGGGGGGCTTGTCGACCGGGATCAACCCGCCGAGTTCAACCCGCTCCTCCAAGCCGGCCGGATCAATCGGAGCCACAACGCCCGCCGATGGATCGAACGCCGAGGTGAACCTGCTTGGGACTTCACAGCCCGCCATCGGCGTATCGATCGTCGATGATCTCTCGCACCATCGCGAGCGCCGGTGCCGCCGCTCCGATGCGCACTCACAAGACGGACACATGTCCCGCCGGCTCATCCGAACCGTACGTCCAAGGTGCTGCTCACCAAGGCACAAAGGCTGCGCCTGGTGAACCACATCACTAAGCGAACCCGTTGAGGACTGATCACGGGTCGGGCGCTGCACAGTGGACCATCCACCTGGCGCGGTAAGCCTCGTGTCTTGGCCATTTTCCCGCTTGCTACTGCGAGGCCGACTCCTTTTTTTTCTGCCGACTTCCGGTTTGTCATATGTTCATGTTTTTCCGTCTCTCTAGCTTTTTGAGCGCCAGAACGTCGAGGATGCGACCTGGCGACGGGGAGGTGGACGCCGGATCACGATCCGGCCGACCAAACCGGCGAGACGGCCGGCGACGACGACCGCCGTCGCAGCGCCCGAGCCCAGGCGGCCGAGGCACAATCCGCCCTTCACCGGAGCAAAGAAGAGGAGGAGGAGTCATGACGTCCGGCACGGGGCCCATCCCTCGCGTGTTCCCGCGCACGAGGCCGCCAGCACCACGGCGATTTCTGCGCCCAGGCACTAAGCGAGTCGCTCCACCGTCAGCCTGGGATGCGAAGGCAGGAAGCAGCTACGGCGAGCAGCTCGAAGATGGTCCCGGAGCAGCCTGCAAACTCTTTCTTCTCTTTTTTGTTTTGAGTGCCTTTCTTTCCTTACTTTTATACTTATTATCTCTCTGTTTATCCGGCTAGGGCCCCTATCAAGTTTCCACCGCCGTCGGCCCGCCACCACCACGCGCAGTCGCCGCTCCCCTGGCCCCGCTTGGCCCGCCGTGCTGGCCACCGGCCTGCTCCGCCCACGCCCGCTGCATCTTCCCCGCACGCCGAACATCCAGCTCGCGCCTGCTCCGCAGCAAGCTCCGGCCCCTAGCCCCACGCGCGCAGCTCCTCAAAAATCCCACCACCGCCCGCCGCCAAGCTGCTCCCGCTCACCCCAGCTACGCCCCTCCGCCTGCTCCCTACCAAGCGCCTCCACCCACGGCCACCACTGCGTGAGCCAAGCTCATCCGGCTGACCTGCTACACTCGACGGCAGCTCGGGAGGTGCACCCCTGTGCGCCGGAGACGATCACGGGTCAGCTATCTCGCTGCGCCCGAGCGACGCCGCCGCTCAGCCTTGACACTTTGAGGGCCCGCCGGGCAGAGCCGGCGAGGACGAGCCGGCGCGCACGCGAGGGCGCGACTCGCGCAAGGGCCGGGCAGGACGGGGACCCATCGGCACGTCATTAAGGCTCGCACGTGGGCCAGGCGACTTCTTCTTCAGGTGCCGTCCGCTCTCCGACGCCAGCCCTTGTCGCCCGGCACTATGAGCAAGCGTGGGCCCGTGCCAGCACCAAGACCATTGAATATATACCCTTTGAGTTCATTATCATCAATGTTCTTTCCAACCACAGTGAGCTCCATGGCGAAGCCTTTCATCTTGGTAATATATTTGCCAAACTTCATATCCAATTTCTTATCCTGGTAGCCCTCCGGGGCATGGGCCGGCTGCTTGGAGCCGGCACGGGTTTCGCCTGATCGACTAACTTTTTCTTCTCCTTAGGCTGTGATGGACCGGCGCACTACTTTGTATAATCGCGCTGTCACCCATTACCACAAGGCCAAGCTGGACCGGATCGACTCCGCGAGCTGGAAGCCGCCAAGGGTAAGCTCTATGCTTCTTTCGACTTGATGTCTTGTTTTCTTTCTAGTCTTGGTTGGCTGACATTTCTTTCTGGCCCTCGTAGTTGAAGCCGCCAAGGTCCCGCATGGGAGTTTGATTTTCAGACGCCGCCTGCAGCAGAGCTGCAGAGCATGTCATCTGTCGCTGCTGGTCGGGCCTGAGTATCACGGCTGCGCCAATGAGCAGAACTGCCTCGCCGAGCTCAACTCCTCAGACGGCGGGAGAAGGAGAAGGTGGATGATCCGAGCCGGCGGCTGGACGAGGTGGGAGAGGCAGCGGCTTGCGCTTCAGGAGGAGGTCACCACCAAGTCCACGGAGCGACGGCCACCGCAAGCACCGGACGGAGGACGGCGCGCTGATCGCGGCTCTGCGGTGAGTGCATCTATGTTTCCTCCCCTTTGCCGAAGCTTTCGCCGTCGGTTGCCGCCTAGGTTGGCAGCCGGCGGCAGAAACTGATCTTTTCGATGTCTCCATCTTCTGGTCAGCAATTGTCTGTGTGTCTGCTGTCACAAGCTTGCTGATCCTCTAAATTTGCATCTTGCCGTGCGCTGAAACCAAAGCTGGCTGCCGCCGCCTTACTTTAGACTTCGAATCTCCGTACGTCAGCGCCGGTTTTGTTTGGCTGTCGCTAGTCTTACTTTAGGACTTCGAAAGTTTGCATTTTTCAGCTTATTTCGTCTTTTGGTGGTTTCTGACATGCTTTTTCTTGCCTTCCCTGAGACGCAGGATGCGGCCTTGGCGGCCGTTGGTATTGCGCGCGAGTCCAGGAGTGTGCGACCTGCGAGGGCAGCTCGAGTATTTTCGTGGAGGACCACTTGGCGTCCGCATGCCCGTCGAGCCCATCACCAAGCTCGGCTGGGACTTCGGAAGGCGGCCGAAGAGCTGGTGCCCATGCCGTGGCCTCGAAGAGGCGCGCCGCAAGATATTCCCGCCCTCATCTCTGCGATGAGCGGCGTCTGACCGTTTCCTCGATCGGAAGGAGTCGGCCACGCGCGCCGGTGCCGACATGGCGCTGTCCGTCCCCTCTCCCGGTACAACGAGGTGGACCCGCAGCTGAGTTCCGGCAGCTGGCTGGAGACCAAGTTCCCACCGATCTCACACGCCCGCCTTCCTCGAGCCGCACCATCGTTGCGACTTCGTCGACAAGACCCTCGGTCGCGACCAACCTCCTCCGCGATGATTACATGATCGATGAGAGATGAGGACGGCTCCTCGAGGACGGACCCGGCAGCGGCCCTGACCGATGCCCCTCTGGCTGACTTCCCCGCTTTCGCCTGTTCTTTTGCCAAGACAATTTATTAAATCCCCAGGATTGCATATGTATGAATATTATCGCCCTCTTTAATTATGTCATACTTTAATGTGTTTGTTAATCATTTATAAAACAGTTGCTTTCTTTCTACCTGCTCGTCTTTTCCCATCCCACTCTGGCTGTGCCTCACGGCCGCACGTTCGACTTGCATCCGCGCCATCAAGAGCGGGTCGGGTGAGGTCGACATTTGGGCCGAACGAGCCGAATTCGGCAATCCGAGGCACTTTTGTGAAAGGTTGCAAGTCAACTCGTTTACTCTTTCCTTAATCGTTTTTCGCGTGCCGCCTCCTAGGCCTTACTTCCCGCCAAATGGGACAGCTGGTTGCGGTCTCAGAATGATCTGAAGCCTACTGTCGAAACCTGATCAATGCCATCGAGCCGACCGTCATGAGAGGGTTCAAGCCAATTGGCGAAACACGGTAGAGTACGCGAAAAACTTTGGAACGGCGCTCTTGGCGCAAGCTTTTTTCATAACTCACAAAAGGGTACAAGGGATACACATTCCTCCCTCTCATGTGTAAAATGGGCGGGAGCAACCCCAACAATTCGGGACGCTTAGTCTCCTCGCCAGCCTTGTCCGGCTTGTTTTTCTAGCCTCAAGAGCTCCATGAGATAGTAGGAATTGCCCACTGCCTTGCTCACGATGAAGGGAACCTCCCATGGGGATGCTAGTTTATGCCGTCCGGCTGTCCGTTGGATCAGCCGGACCACTAGGTCTCCTTCTCGAATGCTAAGGTTCAACCTTCCGGCTGTGGTAGCGACGGAGGCTTTGCGGTATACAGTTGACCTGGACTCGGCCATCAGCCAGACTTACTTAACCAAACACTTATCTTCGCGCTCTTTCTTTTGGCTTCAGCTTCAGAGATCCGGTGGGAGAAGTCCTATATCAGTCGGCAGGACGGCTTCGGCCCCGGATACGAGGAAGAAGGGTGTGAAGCCGATCGAGCGGTTTGCGGCGCAGCCCAAGAAAGACGTCGCGCCTTCAATCCAGCAGCCTGCCGAGCGCTCGCTGGCCCACAGTCATGCTGCTAGGATCAAGCCGTTAGCCTTCTCCACTTGGCCGTTTGTCTCCGGGTGTGCTATAGGTCCATCCGGATCCCCATCTCTCCGCAGTAGCGCTTGAAGATGCTTCGGCGAAGTTGCTGCCATTGTCGGTGATGATGCTATGCGGTAGCCATATCTCACATTATTTCCTTGAGAATGTGGACGCCTGTGTGGTCATTCCACTTCTTTATTGGCTTGGCTTCTCGATCCACTTAGTGAACTTGTCAATCATCACCAAGAGATGAGTCATGCCGACTCGGGCTGTTTTGAATGGGCCCACCATGTCCAAGCCCCATATGGCGGAAAATGGCCAAGTAATGGGGATGGTCTTCAAGGCGAAGTCACAGGAGTTTCTGCTTTCTGGCAAGGCTGGCAGCCGCTGCACTCTTCTTCACCGCTCTTCCGCGCCTCTCGAGCGTTACCGTCGCAAAACCGTGCCTAAGGCTTTGGCCACTATAACGGAGGGCGCAGGCCGCACTCGCCCTGATGGATTTCCCTAGGAGTTCAATCCCTTCAGCCGCCCGACGCACCGCTGAACACCCCACTTACGCTGCGTTTGTGGCGGTTGATGATTGTATAGGCCTTGGCCCTTCTCTCAATCTGCCTGGCCTGGACTCTATCATCAGGCAGCACACCGTCGGTGAGGTAGGAGAGGAATTCTTGTGCCCATGATGGTACGCATTTTATTTCAAATACGCTGACCACCAAGGCCTCCATCTTCGGAGCTTCCGGTTCGACTGCGTGGTCGCCGGGTTCGGCTTGCTAGCCGGCGGGTTCGGCTTGCTAGCCCCGAGTTTGGCGATGAAGCCCCCGGGTTGGACTGAGAATCCGGGTTCGGCGTAGTAGCCGGCGGGTTCGGCTTGTTAGCCCCCGACTTGGGCGATGTAGCCCCCGGGTTCGGCTGAGCAGCCCCCGGGTCAGCCGGCACGAATATTGAATCCGAATCCGGTGACGGTATGATGGACGGCTTCTTGATGACCGCCAAGGCGATGCCCGGCGGAATGGCTTGCCGGGTTGAGCCAATCTTGGACAAAGCATCAGCCGCCTCGTTGTTTGCTCGTGGCACATGGTGGAATTCGCAGCCGTCGAAGAAGCCGGATAGCCGGACATGGAAGCGGTACGAGGCCATGTTGGCGTCCTTCGCGTCCCAGTCGCCAGATGCTTGTTGTATGACCAAGTCGGAGTCGCCGAAGCAAAGTATGCGACGCACGCCGATTTCCTTGGCCAGCTTCAGCCCATGAATGAGCGCTTCATACTCCGCCACGTTGTTGGATGCGGCGAAGTGGATCTGCAGGACGTAGTCCAGCCGGTCTCCTTGGGAGAGGTGATGACGATGCCGGCTCCCAAGCCGTTGCGCATCTTCGAGCCGTCGAAGTGCATCTTCCAATGTGTGGAGTCCGGCACTGCAGGTATTGCATCCGGCCCCCGACGAAGAAGTCCGCGAGGATCTGCGACTTGATGGCTGTGCGTGGCTCGTAGGATGGTGTGGGCGGCTAGCTCCAGGCCCACTTGGCGACCCGCCGTTGGCATCCATGCTGCCGATGATTTCTCGCCAGAGGCGCTGTGGCAACCACCCTGATGGGATGCTCTTGGAAGTAGTGCTTGAGCTTCTTGGCCGCCATGTAGACACCGTAGGTGACCTTTCTGTAGTGGGGTTTTGCTTCGATCAGAGAGCACTTCGCCGTAGTAGCTCGGGCGTTGCCAATGCCTTCCATTTGCGCCGTCCACCACCAAGACAACGCTAACCACTCGGTTGGTGGCTGCGATGTACAACAGCATTGGCTCCATTGAACCCGGCGTTGATTGGCGCGGTTGAGAGCACGCGCTTTAAGTCACGGAAGGCTTCCATCCCGCGGTGACCAGACAAATTTGTCCGATCATCAATCGATACAGGGCGTGCCTTCTCCCCCTTACCGACGAAGCGGCTCAAGGAGGCCAGGCATCCGGTGAACTTCTGGACGTCCTTGAGGCACCGCGGCAATTCCATCTTCTCAATGGCACCGATCTTCTCCTTGGCTTCGATTCCTCGCCGAGAGACGAGGTAGCCCAGAGTTGGCCAGACCGGCACGCCCGAACGGCACTTGGCCGGGTTGAGCTTCATCCGGAATTTCGCAGATTCGTGAAGGTTTCTCTCAGTCATCAAGGAGGGTAGGCATCTCCTTGGTTTTTACAACGACATCATCCACATATGCGTGAACATTTCTGCCGATTTGATCCTGCAAACACTTTTGCATGCACCTTTGGTAGGTGGCGCCTGCATTTTTCAAGCCGAAAGGCATAGTCATGTAGCAGTAAGCCCCATACGGTAATGAACTTTCTTTATTTGATCACCCGGATTCAAAGGAATCTGGTGGTAGCCCGAGTAGGCATCTAGGAAAGACAACGGTTCACACTCGGCAATGAGTCTATGACTTGGTTCATGCGCAGGGGGAAGGGGTCCTTCGGGCCGCCTTGTTGAGGCTGGTGGTCGATACACATGCGCCAGAGCTTTTCTTCAAAACCAGGACCGGGTTCGCCAACCACCGGGTGCAGCACTTCCATGATGAAGCCAGCCTAGGAGCCGGGCGATTTCTTCACCGATGGCCTTTTCGTTCTTCGGCGAGCCCGAGAGGTGTTTCACCGGCTTGGCTTCAGCCCGACGTGAGGTGGTGCTCACCAACTCCTCAGACACCCGGCATGTCCCTTGGAGACCATGCGAAGATGTCCCGATTCTCACGGAGGAAGTTGGTGAGCTCGCTTTCCTATTTGTGCTCAAGCCGGCACCGATGGTGACGTACTGAACCGCTGTGCCGGTCGAGCAGGATCTTCTTGGTGTTGTCGCCGGCGGGAAGTGAGTCGTCCCACTGGCTGCCCACACCGCATGTCCGTCGCGCCGGCCCAGCCGTGGCGACGGCGTCGTGGATGACGCTTCTGGCGGATGACCGGCCCGGCTATCTGGAGCTCGCGTGGCGCAAATCCATGGAGCGGCGGTAGTCGCCACGGTGATGACCCCTTTAGGGCCGTGCAGCTTCATCTTCAGGTACCCATAGTGGGCACCGCCATGAACTTGGTCAGCCGGCCCGCCTGTGGAGCGCGTGGTAGGACTGACGAGGTCCACCACCTCGAACTCGATGTTCTCCGTGCGGAAGTTGTCCGGCTTGCCGAACATGACCTCCAGGGTGATCCGGCCGATCGGCCGCAGCAGTGGCCGGCACGATGCCATGGAAGACGGTGGGGGTGGGGCGCAAGCCTCCGGATGCCCAGCTTGCGGGCGGTGTCGCGGTAGAGGATGTTGATGCCGCTGCCCCCATCGATGAGGACACGCGAGAAGCGCACGCTGCGCCGGGTTGTGCCATGGGTGGGGTCGAGGACCATGGCGTAGCTGCCCGGCCGCGCAGACAGCCGTGTGTCGCGGCGATCAAATGTGATGGCCTGCTCGGACTGGTTAGGTACGGGGGACCGGCGGCATGACCGCGTTGACTTCGAGGGAACGGCGCCTGGCTCGTTTTGTCCTCGGGCTTGGTGGTGAAGATGATGTAGGCGGCGTCCTCGCCCGTACCGGCCGCCATGGTGCACTTGGTTAGCCTCGTGGTGCTCGAGGCTGGCGTTCTCTGCGCCGGCTTGGCCGCTGGCGGAGGCGGGGTGGAGGCGGTAGTGGCTCACCGCTCGTCAGCCGCTTCATGAAGTGGCAACCGGGTGGAGTGGTTGGAGGGGTTCTTGCCGCCGTGGTACTTGCACGGCGAGTCGAGCATCTGCTCGAAGGTGTACTTCGGCTTCCAGGGCCGGTCCGTCTGCTTCTGGCGCCGGCTTCCGCCAGCCGCCGCGGACACTGCCACATGGGCGGAGCTGTACCGGCGGTCCGGCTGGTCGCTGTGCCTCTTGCCGCGGTAATTGTCCCGCCGGCTGCCGTGGTGGCCGCCCTCGCCGGCTTGTGCTCGGCCGGCTTGTTGTTGTCCCGCCTGGATGGAGCCGGCGAAATCTCAGCCGGCGCTTTGCCGGCTTCCTCAGCCAGCGCGTACTTGTCGGCGATGGCCATCAAGGCGGCCATTGACTTGGGCTCGCTGCGGCGCAGCTTGTGCCACAGCATGGTGTTGGTCCGGCAGCCTCCCATGAAGAAGCTGATGGCTTGCATCTCGTGCACGCCCTCGCAGGAGTTGCGCATCTCGCACCAGCGCGTTAGGTACGCGCGATCCGTCTCGTCCGGGCCCGCTTGCACATCTCGAGCTGTTGAGGGCGACCCGGCCGGCGATAGGTGCCGGTAGTGCCGACGAAGGCGGCTTCGAAGTCCAGCCAGCCGTTTATGCCGCCGGCTGGCAGGTTGTTGAGCGCTGTGCGGGCGGAGCCGACCAGCATGAGGGGGGAGTAGCGCACAGCCCAGCGCTTGTTGCCCTTGGCGATGCCGACCGCGGTGGAGTAGTCCTGCAGCCAGTCCGGCTTGGCCGTGCCGTCATACTTGGGGGTGTCGCGGGGGAGTCGGGAAGCCGCCGACCATGGGCTCGTTGGAGGATCCGTCGGCCAGAACACTTTGGGCCGGCTGGTTCTTCTTCTTCCGCGATGCGGGATTGAACCGCCGGTCGAGGCGTCCGCGGCGGTTGGCCGATGCGCGGCCTGCCGGGAGAGCGGCTGGCGAGAGCGCTGGCTCTGGAGCGGCCGGATTAGGTCGGCGGGCTCGGAGTCATGCTCCTGGTTCCGGCTTGGGGGCGGCTGCGGCTGCTGATGCCACCTGGCGGGCGGCTGGCCGGCTTCGAGCTGGGTGGTGGCTCGAGTCGCGGTGCCGGCATGGGGAGGCGGACTACGTGTCCTTGGCACCTTCCCGGTCGCTGCCTTCGCACCACGAGCGTGAGAAGCTCTGGGGCATGGGGCCTAGTCTTTCGACGCTGGTTGGCCGCCTCAGCAGGTTCACGCTCAGCTTGGCGGCTGGGTTCTTCTCGCCTTCGAGGCGGTGCAGCTCTTCTGCAGCGGCTTCAGCCGCGAGCATGTTCTTGTCGGGGGTGTTGTAGACGGGGAGCTCCACTGAGGCAGCCGGCGAGGGGGCGCCGTCGTGATCGTGCCCCTAGGTCGCGTCCCTGCGCGGCGGATATGGCCGGCTCGGGGGTTGTCGCCGCCTGGGGTGAGGCCGTGGGCGCGGTTGAACTCGCGCCGGAGATTTCCCATCGGCGCTTGTAGCAGCCAGCTCTTCGTTTGCCCTGGCGAGCTGGCGGTGCTCCTCCAAATCCTTCTCGATGGTGGCGGGGTCGGCGCTGCGTGAGCGGAGTGCTCACTTGGCCCGAACTTCCTCCAGCCGGACGGTGGTGGCGGCGCCTTGCGCCCGAGCCGGAGGCGTTGGGGTCGATGTTGCGCTCCAGCTGGCCCGCGGGTGCGCGGGTTCTTCATAGGGAGCTCCTCGCCGCCCATCATGACTTGCACGACATCGGGGCTGGCGGGAGCGCCGCGTCGGCTCGCGGAGGAGGGCTGGCGCAGCGCGAAGACTGCGGGCAGCGCGGCGGTGCGACGATGACGAGAGACGTCGAAACCGCCGAAGTCGATGACGTTGCCGCGTGTGGAATGGCCGGTCGGGCGAAGCAACAACACAGTCGCGACGCAATGAGGGAGCCGAATTTCCGTGATCGTCCGAAGCGACTCGCTCGCCGGTGGTGATGATGAGGCCCGTCCGGATGAAGACACCGCCGAGGATGCCGAAGGCCCCACGGTGGGCGCCAAATGTCGTGGTATTGTCACGGTATGCCATAGGGTGGCTAATCGAAGGCTCCCGAGAGATCTCACGGCGGTATCCGAAGGGTATGGGCACGAGCGACATGGCGACGACCCAGTTCGAGGCTCCTCCGATGGAGGTAAACCCTCACTCCCGCTAGAGTGTATAAGCTATCACACAAGACAATGGTGCTCCTAGAGCGTGTCCCGCTGCTCCCGGGAGGTTAAGGGAGACGCTGGCCCTCTCACGTGGCAGCGCTAGAGGTGGAAAGAGGTGAGAATGATCGATCCCCCCGCACGAGAGGGGGTAGTGCGGCTTATATAGGCGCCGGCACTTTACATATAAGACCCTATAGTCTACTAGCCGGCTTGGCCGGCTTCCGCTTCTTTCCCGAGGCGGGACGTCGGAGCCGTTGAGGCGTCATGGTCGTCCCATCCGGCTGCCACCGGCGTATGGAGAGGAAGCGCTCTGCCCCGTCACCATCGTGACTTAGCGGCGCTGGTCGTAGCCATGATGGTTGGCCCGGCACAGGCACTATTGCTCCACAAAGGCCCCGCTTTACGGAAGATGAAGTCAGCGTGACTTTGGGAACCCGGATCACCAACCCGGTTCCTTCCAATGCAAGACTCGCCAGCCTCGAGTCGGTCTCGAGGTACAGACTTCACTGATATGGCTTGTAGAAGCCGGCCCAGCCTACAGCATTGGCGGCCGTAGAGCTGGCCGACTAGGACCTAGAGCCAGCCGGCTTCCGGACCAGCCGGCTACGGCGCCAGCCGGCTGCTCCTCAGCCGGCCTTTGCCGCGAGCGGCCAGTGGTCAGCCGGCTGCTCCGCGTCCATTGCCCTACCCGGGTCTTCCCCCCGACATCGCCCCCACCTTGGCCGCACCCCTGAGGGCCGGCGCCCAAGCCCCCTCTCCCAAACCCTAGCTACCTCCTCCACATACAACTCCCGCATACGCTTAGGCGAAGCCCTGCCGGAGTTCTCCACCATCACCGCCACCACGCCGTCGTGCCGCCGGGATTCCAAGGAGGATCTACTACTTCCGCTGCCCGCTGGAACGGGGAGAAGGACGTCGTCTTCATCAACACCGAACGTGTGACCAAGTACGGAGGTGCTGCCCGATTGTGGCACCGTCAAGATCTTCTACGCGCTTGAAGCGGCAAGTGATCATCTACCGCAGCAATCAGAGCCTCTTGTAGGCTTTGGAAATCTTCAAGGGTTAGTCTCTTCATCCCCTCGTTACCATCTTCCTAGATTGCATCTTGGCTTGGATTGCGTTCGCGATAGAAATTTTTTGTTTTCTATGCTACGAATCCTACAGTGGTATCGCAGCGTGTCTATGCATAGATGGTTGCACGAGTAGAACACAATTGTTTTGTGGGCGTTGATGCTTTGTTGTCTTTAGTTCGAGTACTTTGCATCTTTGTGGCATGGTGGGATGAAGCGACTCGGCTAACTTTACATGACCGCGTTCATGAGACTTGCTCCACGTTCGACATGCAACTTGTATTGCATAAGTGGCTTGCGGGTGTCTGTCTCTCCCACCATAGTGAAGATTCAATTTACTCTTTCATTGACAACACTAGTATCACCGTTGTGGTTCATGTTCGTAGGTAGATTAGATCTTACTCGAAACCCTAAACCACGTAAAATATGCAAACCAAATTAGAGACGCTAACTTGTTTTTGCAGGGTTTGGTGATGTGATATGACCATGATGTGATGATGAATATGTATGAGATGATCATTATTGTATAGTGGGCCGGCAGGAGCCTTATGGTTGTCTTTAAATTTCATGTTGAGTAGTATTTCAAAGTAGTTGTAATAGTTGCTACATGAGGTGAACAACCATGAAGACGGCGCCATGAACCTTGACGCTACGTCGATGATGATGGAGATCATGCCCGTTGATGATGGAGATCATGTCCGTGCTTTGGAGATGAAGATCGAAGGCGCAAAGACTAAAGGGCCATATCATATCACATATGAATTGCATGTGATGTTAATCCTTTATGCATCTTATTTTGCTTAGAACGCGATGGTAGCATTATAAGATGATCCTCACATTAATATCAAGATAATAAAGTGTTTTCCCCTCGTATGCACCGTTGATATAGTTCGTCGTTTCACATCTCGTGATGATCGGATGATAGACTCAACGTTCACATACAACGGTAAGCCATGTTGCACACGCGGAATACTTGGGTTTGCTTGACGAGCCTAGCATGTACAGACATGGCCTCGGACAACGAGAACCGAAAGGTTGAACACGAGTCATATGGATGATATGATCAACATGTTGATGTTCACCATTGAAGCTACGCATCTCACGTGATGATCGGTTTTGATGTAGTGGATTTGGATCGTGTACCACTTAACAACTATGAGGGATGTTGTATTATGTGGGAGTTCTTTAATAATTAGATTAAAACATGAACTAATTATCATAAACATAGTCTGAGTAGTATTTTGAATTAATTTTGTAGTATTGGCATCCGTTTTTCTACCATGCGCTAGTCTTGAAATTGAGATAGAAATACTGTTAAGTCTGACAAGAAACTTTACGGACTGGTACCGTATTGTTAAAGAATCAAGAAATGATTAAGTCCTATTGCAAACTTTTAGTAAACCTCACATTGTTGATTCAAAGAGCTATGGTTTCAGTTAGTACCTAAAGTCATCTTGTCTCCATGAAACTTGAAGTTCAAATCTGTTTGAAAAGTAAGGAGCTGAAAATTTTAGTTTTCAGAAATAATCAAAGGTATGAGATATATGTGATATCTAAGACCTTATTTCAAGATGATAGAATATATTTTGGTGAGACTACATAAACTCATAAGTTTTATGGGAATGTACGAAGGTTGAAGACGAAGGCGTCCCAATCCTCCAACTATTGGGGCACTAACGATATTCGCATATCCATGAAGTGATCGGTCCTTAGTATGCACCGTTGCTAAAGACTCGTCGTTTCGAATACTAAGGTATAGATTCTACGTGTGCATACACGGGCGCAAACCATATTTGCACATGCGAATACCTAGGTTAAACTTTACGAGCCTAGCATGTACAGACATGGTCTCAGAAATTTGTCATGATATAATGGATAAAATTATGAGTGAAATTGTTCATCATATTACAGTTACTAATAGTGAAATCTGGAACACTTGTCATATGATGATCAACTTTAACCTCAAGGTTATTGGTATTTTACCAACAAACCTAGAAGTTATTGATGTTGAAGTGTTTTTCTGAATGAGGAAAGCTAAAAGAGAAACTACAAAAGATATTTTGGGTGAAAGAAAAGAAAAGACTAGAAAGTCTAGCTCGTATATATAAATGATATACATGTTATGGTTGTATTCCTAGTTTGATCACACAATGAAATTCTTGGTATTAGTACCATATTGGTTGGTATGAAGTGTCATACAAAACAACGCAATACAAGAATTCAATGGCCTAAGTGACTGACAAGGAATATGATAGGAATGCACTTCTGGAACAAAAATAAATTGTTATTATGTTCGTTGGCATTCTATCTAGCCCTTAGAATTTATAATAAAGAACTTAATAATTGTTATTTTGCTCTGGTCAAATGAAAACAATGAGTTGTTCAAATTATGACATTACTTCATATACGATGGATAAGTTATTATAAATCTTAATGGTGAAACACACATACATAACGCCTGACGCTAAAATGCCATAAGGCAAATGATTTGAATTCCACTTATTTGTGGAACCGCCATTTAGGTCATGTTAGAGAGGAACGCATGAAGGAACTCCATGCAAATGGAGTTTTGGAGTCATTTGATTTTTGAATCGTTTGGCGCTTGCAAATCTTTTCTAAATAGAATGACTAAAATACCGCTCATAGGCCAAGAGTTGAAACGGGCAACTAACTTAGTGGAAATATACATGATAATGTATGTGGTTCACTGGGCATAGTTGTGTGCGGAGATTCTTCTACTTCATGAAAACTTCCAACAATGAATTGAGTATATATGTGGATATATTCGATAAGGAAGAAGTTTGAAACATTTGAATGGATTCAAATAAATTTCAGCTGAAGTGGAAATCATCGTAATAGAAAAGTCAAATATCTATGATTGGATTGTAGTGGAAATATTTGAATTACGAGTTTTAGCGAACATCTAAGAGAGTTATGAAGTTGTTCTACAACTCACGTTTCTTGGAGTATCATAGTGATGATGGAGTATCCGAGAGATGTATCCAAACCTTGTTGCATTAATGATGAGATAAAATAAAATGAAGCCGTTATATTTTTGTGAATTATGCTTTAGAGACTACCGCTTTTACACTGAATAGAGCATCATCATGATCCGTTGAAATGACACCATACGACTTATGGCATGGGTATGAACCCTAATAGTCTTTCTTTAAATTTTGGTCTAAGAGTTTACAACCAAAATCGGATGAATGTCTTTGTTGGTTATCCCAAAGGATTGATTGGGAATTCTTTCCACTATGGAGACAAAGACAAAAGTGTTTGTCGATGTTTCTTACTTATTTCCAAGAAATTATTTTCTAGCGAAGTATTTGAGTGGGAGGACAATAGAACTTGATAAGGTTTATGAACCTGAGCATAATGATCAGAGTAGCGCAACATCGGAATTGGTTCCGGAAGCGGCCACGACGATCATGGCTCCCATGTCTACAAAATGTTATAGTCATGGAGATCGAAGTACTTATTGAACCTTGTAGGTATGGTTTACTTTGTGATCAAATAAATGATTTGTGAACAAAGGATTGATTTTGAATAATGATAAACCAACTACAAACAAAGAAGTTATGATGGGCTCTGACTCCGTTAAAATGGCTATACGCCATGAAATCCAAGATAGATGAATACTTTTTGAAAGTAAATGGATCTATAAAATTGATGGACTTGGATGGAATATCCTTGAATAAGCTCGACTTGTCGAAAAGTAGTTTACGACAAAGTTCAAAGAGTTGACTACGATAAGATTAGATCTTTCGTAGCGATGCTTATAGTCTACGTGGATTATTCTAGTAATCGCTACATATTTCTTTTATGAGATATGCTAGTAGGATGGCAAAATACATTACTTAACAGAAGTGTGTATTAAAGGTGTATACAACATACAACCAATAGTTTTGCTAGTCCGTGGAATACTAGATAGGTATATGAACTTCAATTGGATGAAGTGAGTATCACGGAGTTGGAATCTTCACCGGATGAAATAGTCAAAGAGTTTTTGATTTCATCAGAAACGATGAAGATGCTTGCATTTGCAAGAAATTAAGTGGGAGCGCTGAGACATATTTATAATATTTATGTAGATGACATATAGTTGGATATAAATGATGTAATTATATACTTGATTATAAAAGGTTTCATTGAGAATTAAATTCAATGAAAGAATATGGACTGAAACATATTTAGTGTCAAGATCTATGAAGATAGATTGAAACACATAATAAGTTTAAGTCAAAGTACATAGAAAAAATATTGAAGTAGTTCAATATAGAAATGTTAATAAAATGTTCTTGTCATGTGAAGTTTTAACAAGACTTGAGTGTATCTAACACTCAATGAGTAAAAACACATGAGTGATTTTAGATCACAATTAATATGTACACAATCAGATGTCCTGAGCTCTAAAAAGTTAGGAGCATATACCAGAATGATTCATGTGATGATCATTGACAAACAGTAAGAATATCCATGTGTGCTTTAGAAGAACCAAGGATATATATATAGTTTTATATGGGTAATGACAAACAAAATCGTGTAAAGTGTTGCACCGATATTAGTTTGGTCACATATAAAAATAAATTTCAATCTCAATTAGGCTAAGTGTTATTAAAAAGGTAGCACAATGCTATATTTAGAAGAGTTCTAAATATTGTGACGGATTCTACAAAAGAAGGCAGAATATGTCATTATTTTGACAATGATTGAGGATGTTGAGTCAAGAAGTTCTTTGAGAACTTGGTGTAGTTCCGATAGTGTCAGAACTTTGAAGCTATATTGTGTGTGACAATATTAGTGACATATTTCAGACCGCGGAATTAAGGTTCCACCAGAAGACCAAACATATTTAATGCCGACTCATTTGGAAAATGAGTGATGTGTGAAGACGCAAATGAATTGCAAAATACATACGTTTCTGAGTGTGTCAGAACCGTTGACTAAAACCTCTCCCGTGAGCAAAACATGATAAAGCACCGAAGGCCAAGGTGTTATATCTTTACATATGTAAACTAGATTATTGACTCTAGTGCAAGTGGGAGACTGTTGGAGATATGCCCAAGAGGCAATAATAAAAGTGGTTATTATATATCTTTGTGTTTATGATAAATGTTTATATACCATGCTATAATTGTATTAACCGAAACATTGATACATGTGTGTTATGTAAACAAACAATGAGTCCCTAGTAAGCCTCTTAACTAGCTTGTTGATTAATAGATGATTAGTTTCATAATCATGAACATTGGATGTTATTAATAACAAGGTTATATCATTATATGAATGATGTAATGGACACACCCAATTAAGCGTAGCATAAGATCACGTCATTAAGTTATTTGCTATAAGCTTTCGATACATAGTTACCTAGTCCTTATGACCATGAGATCATGTAAATCATGTTAAGCTTCATGCACTAACCACTTGAACCAAAAGTCCGAACTGATGGAAAGGGCTAGGCAATCCACATACACTTCACAACACCCCCACTCGCGTGTGACGAGAGAAGAGAAAGTCAACACGTGAAAGAAGAAGAGCACACCGAAACAGCGGTGGCTAAAGAGGGGGGCAACAGCAATTTTTAGGCTTAATTGCGAAAACCATGTGAAAGCCAGGATTTGAACTTGAGACCTGGGGCTCGATACCATGTTAAGCTTCATGCACTAGCCACTTGAACCAAAAGTCCGAACTGATGGAAAGGGCTAGGCAATCCACATACACTTCACAACAAATCACTTATACTCGGAAAGGTACTTTGATTACATCAAACGCCACTGCGTAAATGGGTGGTTATAAAGGTGGGATTAAGTATCCGGAAAGTATGAGTTGAGGCATATGGATCAACAGTGGGATTTGTCCATTCCGATGACGGATAGATATACTGGGCCCTCTCGGTGGAATGTCGTCTAATGTCTTGCAAGCATATGAATAAGTTCATAAGAGACCACATACCACGGTACGAGTAAAGAGTACTTGTCAGGAGACGAGGTTGAACGAGGTATAGAGATACCGATGATCAAACCTCGGACAAGTAAAATATCGCGTGACAAAGGGAATCAGTATCATATGTAAATGGTTCATCGATCACTAAAGTCATCGTTGGATATGTGGAGCCGTTATGGATCTCCAGATCCCGCTATTGGTTATTGGTCGGAGAGAAGTCTCAACCATGTCTACATAGTTCGCGAACCGTAGGGT
Source organism: Lolium multiflorum (assembly GCA_030979885.1). NCBI lineage: Eukaryota > Viridiplantae > Streptophyta > Magnoliopsida > Poales > Poaceae > Lolium > Lolium multiflorum. The sequence goes on along the minus strand of JAUUTY010000202.1, from coordinate 235,655 downwards.
GACACACTTAAGGTTTGATGTCGTTTAAGTAGATATGGAAATATGGAATGGAGTTCGAAGTTTTGTTCGGAGTCTCGGATGGGATCCAAGACATCACGAGGAGGTCCGGAATGGTCCGGAGAATAAGATTCATATATAGGAAGTCATTTTCTAGTTTTGAAAATGATCCGGTATTTTTCCGGAAGGTTCTAGAAGGTTCTAGAAGAGTCCGAAGAAATCAGCATGGAAGGTGGAGTCCCGAGGGACTCCACCCACCTTGGCCGGCCAGCCTAAGGGAGGAGGAGTCCCAAGTGGACTCCTCCCATGGTGGCCGGCCACCCCACCAAGGAAAGGGGGGAGTCCCACTCCCCCTAGGTTTGGTCATATGGAAGGTTTATGTTGGGGTCTTATTCGGAGACTTTTGACCTAATCCTTGGGGCTTCCACCTATAAAGAGAGGAGGGGAGGGGCTGGCCGGCCACTCTTGCCACCACCTTGGCCGCATGAGGGCCGGCGCCAAGCCCCTCTCCCCAAACCCTAGCCACCTCCTCCACATACAACTCCCGCATACGCTTAGGCGAAGCTGCCGGAGTTCTCCACCATCACCGCCACCACGCCGTCGTGCTGCCGGGATTCCAAGGAGGATCTACTACTTCCGCTGCCCGCCGGAACGGGGAGAAGGACGTCGTCTTCATCAACACCGAACGTGTGACCAAGTAGGTGCTGCCCGATTGTGGCACCGTCAAGATCTTCTACGCGCTTTTGAAAGCGGCAAGTGATCGTCTACCAGCAACGAGAGCCTCCTCTTGTAGGCTTTGGAAATCTTCAAGGGTTAGTCTCGTTCATCCCCTCGTTGCTACCATCTTCTAGATTGCATCTTGGCTTGGATTGCGTTCTCGCGGTAGGAAATTTTTTGTTTTCTATGCTACGAATCCCTACAAAGGGTATCAGAGCCGTGTCTATGCATAGATGGTTGCACGAGTAGAACACAATTGTTTTGTGGGCGTTGATGCTTTTTGTCTTTAGTCTTTAGTACTTTGCATCTTGTGGCATGGTGGGATGAAGCGGCTCGGGCTAACTTTACATGACCGCGTTCATGAGACTTGCTCCACGTTCGACATGCAACTTGTATTGCATAAGTGGCTTTGCGGGTGTCTGTCTCTCCCACCATAGTGAAGATTCAATTTACTCTTTCTATTGACAACACTAGTATCACCGTTGTGGTTCATGTTCGTAGGTAGATTAGATCTTACTCGAAAACCCTAAACCACGTAAAATATGCAAACCAAATTAGAGACGTCTAACTTGTTTTTGCAGTGGTTTGGTGATGTGATATGGCCATGATGTGATGATGAATATGTATGAGATGATCATTATTGTATTGTGGCAACCGGCAGGAGCCTTATGGTTGTCTTTAAATTTCATGTTGAGTAGTATTTCAAAGTAGTTGTAATAGTTGCTACATGAGGTGAACAACCATGAAGACGGCGCCATGGACCTTGACGCTACGCCGATGATGATGGAGATCATGCCCGTTGATGATGGAGATCATGTCCGTGCTTTGGAGATGAAGATCGAAGGCGCAAAGACTAAAGGGCCATATCATATCACATATGAATTGCATGTGATGTTAATCCTTTATGCATCTTATTTTGCTTAGAACGCGATGTTAGCATTATAAGATGATCCCTCACATTAATATCAAGATAATAAAGTGTTCTCCCTCGTATGCACCGTTGATATAGTTCGTCGTTTCGAAGCATCTCGTGATGATCGGATGTGATAGACTCAACGTTCACATACAACGGGTGTAAGCCATGTTGCACACGCGGAATACTTGGGTTTGCTTGACGAGCCTAGCATGTACAGACATGGCCTCGGGACAACGGAAACCGAAAGGTTGAACACGAGTCATATGGATGATATGATCAACATGTTGATGTTCACCATTGAAGCTACATCATCTCACGTGATGATCGGTTTTGATGTAGTGGATTTGGATCGTGTACCACTTAACAACTATGAGGGATGTTGTATTAAGTGGGAGTTCTTTAGTAATTAGATTAAAACATGAACTAATTATCATAAACATAGTCTGAGTAGTATTTTGAATTAATTTTGTAGTATTGGCATCCTTTTTCTACCATGCGCTAGTCTTGTAATTGAGATAGAAATACTGTTAAAATCTGACAAGAAACTTTACGGACTGGTACCGTATTGTTAAAGAATCAAGAAATGATTAAGTCCTATTGCAAACTTTTAGTAAACCTCACATTGTTGATTCAAAGAGCTATGGTTTCAATTAGTACCTAAAGTCATCTTGTCTCCGTGAAACTTGAAGTTCAAATCTGTTTGAAAAGTAAGGAGCTGAAAATTTTAGTTTTCAGAAATAATCAAAGGTATGAGATATATGTGATATCTAAGACCTTATTTCAAGATGATAGAATATATTTTGGTGAGACTACATAAACTCATAAGTTTTATGGGAATGTACGAAGGTTGAAGACGCAAGGCGTCCCAATCCTCCAACTATTGGGTCACTAACGATATTCGCATATCCATGAAGTGATCGTCCTTAGTATGCACTGTTGCTAAGACTCATAGTTTCGAATACTAAGGTATAGATTCTACGTGTGCATACAACGGGCGCAAACCAGATTTGCACATGCGAATACTGAGGTTAAACTTTACGAGCTTAGCATGTACAGACATGGTCTCAGAAATTTGTCATGATATAATGGATAAAATTATGAGTGCAATTGTTCATCATATTACAAAGTTACTAATAGTGAAATCTGGAATACTTGTCATATGATGATCAACTTCAGAACCTCAAGGTTATTGGTATTTGACCAACAAACCTAGAAGTTATTGATGTTGAAGTGTTTTTCTGAATAATGAGGAAAGCTAAAAGAGAAACTACAAAAGATATTTTGGCAGAAAGAAAAGAAAAGACTAGAAAGTCTAGCTCAGGTGTATATAAATGATATACATGTTATGGTTGTATTCCTAGTTTGATCACACAATGAAATTCTTGGGTATTAGTACCATATTGGTTGGTATGAAGTGTCATACAAAACAACGCAATACAAGAATTCAATGGCCTAAGTGACTGACAAGGAATATGATAGGAATGCACTTCTGGAACAAAAATAAAGTGTTATTATGTTCGTCGTTGGCATTCTATCTAGCCCTTAGAATTTATAATAAAGAACTTAATAATTGTTATTTTGCTCTGGTCAAATGAAAACAATGAGTTGTTCAAATTATGACATTACTCCATATACGATGGATAAGTTATTATAAATCTTAATGGTGAAACACACATACATAACACTGACGCTAAAATGCCATAAGGCAAATGATTTGAATTCCACTTATTTGTGGAACCGCCATTTAGGTCATGTTAGAGAGGAACGCATGAAGGAACTCCATGCAAATGGAGTTTTGGAGTCATTTGATTTTTGAATCGTTTGGCGCTTGCAAATCTTTTCTAAAGAGAATGACTAAAATACCGTTCATAGGCCAAGAGTTGAAACGGGCAACTAACTTAGTGGAAATATACATGATAATGTATGTGGTTCACTGGGCATAGTTGTGTGCGGGAGATTCTTCTACTTCATGAAAACTTCCAACAATGAATTGAGTATATATATGTGGATATATTCGATAAGGAAGAAGTTTGAAACATTTGAATGGATTCAAATAAATTTCAGCATGAAGTGGAAATCATCGTAATAGAAAAGTCAAATATCTATGATTGGATTGTAGTGGAAATATTTGAATTACGAGTTTTAGCGAACATCTAAGAGAGTTATGAAGTTGTTCTACAACTCACGTTTCTTGGAGTATCATAGTGATGATGGAGTATCCGAGAGATGTATCCAAACCTTGTTGCATTAATGATGAGATAAAATAAAATGAAGCCGTTATATTTTTGTGAATTATGCTTTAGAGACTACCGCTTTTACACTGAATAGAGCATCATCATGATCCGTTGAAATGACACCATACGACTTATGGCATGGGTATGAACCCTAATAGTCCTTTCTTTAAATTTTGGTCTAAGAGTTTACAACCAAAATCGGATGAATGTCTTTGTTGGTTATCCCAAAGGATTGATTGGGAATTCTTTCCACTATGGAGACAAAGACAAAAGTGTTTGTCGATGTTTCTTACTTATTTCAAGAAATTGTTTTCTAGCGAAGTATTTGAGTGGGAGGACAATAGAACTTGATAAGGTTTATGAACCTGAGCATAATGATCAGAGTAGCGCAGCATCGGAATTGGTTCCGGAAGCGACCACGACGATCATGGCTCCCATGTCTACAAAATGTTATAGTCATGGAGATCAAAGTACCTATTGAACCTTGTAGGTATGGTTTACTTTGTGATCAAATAAATGATTTGTGAACAAAGGATTGATTTTGAATAATGATAAACCAACTACAAACAAAGAAGTTATGATGGGCCCTGACTCCGTTAAAATGGCTATACGCCATGAAATCCAAGATAGATGAATACTTTTTGAAAGTAAATGGATCTATAAAATTGATGGACTTGGATGGAATATCCTTGAATAAGATCGACTTGTCGGAAAGTAGTTTACGACAAAGTTCAAAGAGTTGACTACGATAAGATTAGATCTTTCGTAGCGATGCTTATAGTCTATGTGGATTATTCTAGTAATCGCTACATATTTCTTTTATGAGATATGCTAGTAGGATGGCAAAATACATTACTTAACATAAGTGTGTATTAAAGGTGTATACAACATACAACCAATAGTTTTGCTAGTCCGTGGAATACTAGATAGGTATATGAACTTCAATTGGATGAAGTGAGTATCACGGAGTTGGAATCTTCACCGGATGAAATAGTCAAAGAGTTTTTGATTTCATCAGAAACGATGAAGATGCTTGCATTTGCAAGAAATTAAGTGGGAGCGCTGAGACATATTTATAATACTTTATGTAGATGACATATAGTTGGTTATAAATGATGTAATTATATACTTGATTATAAAAGGTTTCATTGAGAATTAAATTCAATGAAAGAATATGGACTGAAACATATTTAGTGTCAAGATCTATGAAGATAGATTGAAACACATAATAAGTTTAAGTCAAAGTACATAGAATATTGAAGTAGTTCAATATAGAAATGTTAAGAAAATGTTCTTGTCATGTGAAGTTTTAACAAGACTTGAGTGTATCTAACACTCAATGAGTAAAAACACATGAGTGATTTTAGATCACAATTAATATGTACACAATCAGATGTCCTGAGCTCTAAAAGTTAGGAGCATATACCCGTTCCCCCTCCTTTCCGTAGACAGTTGGGCCTCCAAGTGCAGAGGTTTGTAGAACAGCAAGTTTCCTTAAGTGGATACCCAAGGTTTATCGAACTCAGGGGGAAGAGGTCAAAGATATCCCTCTCATGCAACCCTGCAACCACAAAGCAAGAAGTCTCTTGTGTCCCCAACACACCTAATAGGTGCACTAGTTCGGCGAAGAGATAGTGAAATACAGGTGGTATAAATAAGTATGAGCAGTAGCAACGGTGAGAAAATAGCTTGTCTGGCGTGTAGTTGATGGTGGTAAGCAGAAGAGTAAACAAGCAGTAACGCAAGTAGTAAGTAAAACAGTAAACAAGCAGCGATAGCAATTTAGGAACAAGGCCTAGGGAATAGACTTTCACTAGTGGACACTCTCAACATTGATCACATAATAATAGATAAATGCATACTCTACACTTTGTTGGATGATGAACACATTGCGTAGGATTACACGAACCCTCAATGCCGGAGTTAACAAGCTCCACAATAATGCTCATGTTTAAGTAACCTTTAGTGTAAGATAGATCAACATAACTAAACCAAGTACTAGCATAGCATGCACACTGTCACCTTCATGCATATGTAGGAGGAATAGATCACATCAATATTATCATAGCAATAGTTAACTTCACAATCTACAAGAGATCATGATCATAGCATAAACCAAGTACTAACACGGTGCACGCACTGTCACCTTTGCACACATGCAGGAGGAATAAAACTACTTTAATAACACATCACTAGAGTAGCACATAGATAAATTGTGATACGATGCACATTGCAATCATAAAGAGATATAAATAAGCACTTCACTACGCTCTTCAACAGTGAATAAGTACTTCGTGAAATATAGCCTAAGAGACCCACACGGTGCACACACTGTCACCTTTACACACGTGGGACAAGGAGTCTCCGGAGATCACATAAGTAAAACCCACTTGACTAGCATAACGACATCTAGATTACAAGCATCATCATATGAATCTCAATCATGTAAGGCAGCTCATGAGATTATTGTATTGAAGTACATAGGAGAGAGATTAACCACATAGCTACGGTACAGCCCCAAGCCTCGATGGAGAACTACTCCTCCTCATGGGAGCAGCAGCGGTGATGAAGGTGGCGGTGGAGATGGCAGCGGTGTCGATGGAGATGGCGGTGGTGTCGATGGAGAAGCCTCCGGGGCACTCCCCGCCTCCGCAGGGTGCCGAACAGACTCCCCGTCCCCGCATCTTGGCCGACGGCGGCTCTGGAAGGTTTTCCGTATCGTGTTCCGCCATCGGTTTTGACGGAGGCTTTATATAGGCGAAGAGGCGGCGCAGAGGGTGACAGAGGGCCACACCATAGGCGCGGCGCCCCCCTGGCCGCGCCAGCCTAGGGTTTGGTGGGCCTGTGGCCCCCTCCACCTCTCCTGTGTGGATGCTTCCGGGGATTCTAAGATCTTTGGCGTTGATTTCGTCCGATTCCGAGAATATTTCGTTATAGGATTTCTGAAACCAAAACAGCAGAAAAAACAGAACTTCGGCAACTTGTTAATAGGTTAGTTCCGTAAAATGCACAAATACGACATGTAATGTGTATAAAACATGTAGATATCATCAATAAAGTAGCATGGAACATAAGAAATTATCGATACGTTGGAGACGTATCAACATCCCCAAGCTTAGTTCTGCTCGTCCCGAGCAGTAAAACGATAACAAAGATAATTTCTTAAGTGACATGCCATCATAAACTTGATCATATTGTAAACATATGTAATGAATGCAGCGATCAAAACAATGGTAATGACATGAGTAAACAAATGAATCATAAAGCAATGACTTTTCATGAATAGCACTTTCAAGACAAGCATCAATAAGTCTTGCATAAGAGTTAACTCATAAAGCAATAATTTAAAGTATAGACATTGAAGCAACATAATGGAAGATTAAGTTTCAGCGGTTGCTTTCAACTTGTAACATGTATATCTCATGGATAATTGTCAACATAGAGTAATATAACAAATGCAATATGCAAGTATGTAAGAATCAATGCACAGTTCACACAAGTGTTTGCTTCTTGAGGTGGAGAGAAATAGGTGAACTGACTCAACATAAATGTAAAAGAAAGGCCCTTCAAAGAGGAAAGCATCGATTGCTATATTTGTGCTAGAGCTTTGGTTTTGTAAACATAAAGAGAGCATAAAAATAAAGTTTTGAGAGGTGTTTGTTGTTGTCAACGAATGGTAGCGGGTACTCTAACCCCCTTGCCAGACAAACCTTCAAAGAGCGGCTCCCATTTTATTTTATTTTGGGTGGCACTCCTTCCAACCTTTCTTTCACAAACCATGGCTAACCGAATCCTCGGGTGCCTGCCAACAATCTCATACCATGAAGGAGTGCCTTTTTATTTTAGTTTTATTATGTTGACACTCCTCCCCACCTTTGCTTTCTCAAGCCATGGCTAACCGAATCCTTCGGGTGCCGTCCAACAATCACATACCATGGAGGAGTGTCTATTTTTGTTAATTAATTTGGGACTGGGAATCCCATTGCCAGCTCTTTTTGCAAAATTATTGGATAAGCGGATGAAGCCACTAGTCCATTGGTGAAAGTTTCCCAACAAGATTGAAAGATAAACACCACATACTTCCTCATGAGCTATAAAACATTGACACAAATCAGAGGTGATAAATTTTGAATTGTTTAAAGGTAGCACTCAAGCAATTTACTTTGGAATGGCGGAAAATACCATGTAGTAGGTAGGTATGGTGGACACAAATGGCATAGTGGTTGGCTCAAGTATTTGGATGCATGAGAAGTATTCTCTCGATACAAGGTTTAGGCTAGCAAGGTTATTTGAAACAAACACAAGGATGAACGGTGCAGCAAAACTCACATAAAAGACATATTGAAAACATTATAAGACTCTACACCGTCTTCCTTGTTGTTCAAACTCAATACTAGAAATTATCTAGACCTTAGAGAGACCAATTATGCAAACCAAATTTTAGCATGCTCTATGTATTTCTTCACTAATAGGTGCAAAGTATATGATGCAAGAGCTTAAACATGAGCACAACAATTGCCAAGTATCAAATTATCCAAGACATTATAGCAATTACTACATGTAGCATTTTCCAATTCCAACCATATAACAATTTAACGAAGAGGAAACTTCGCCATGAACATTAAAAGCTAAGAACACATGTGTTCATACGAACCAGCGGAGCGTGTCTCTCTCCCACACAAGCATGTATTTATTCAGAGAATGAAAATAACAAAACAAAAATAAAAGCACACAGACGCTCCAAGTAAAGTACATAAGATGTGATGAATAAAAATATAGTTTCACTAGAAGAAACCTGATAAGTTGTCGATGAAGAAGGGGATGCCTTGGGCATCCCCAAGCTTAGATGCTTGAGTCTTCTTGAAATATGCAGGGATGAACCACCGGGGCATCCCCAAGCTTAGACCTTTCACTCTTCTCGATCACATTATATCACCCTCTTCTATTGACCCTTGAAAACTTCCTCCACACCAAACTTTAAGCAAACTCATTAGAGGGTTAGTGCATAATTAAAAATTCACATGTTCAGAGGTGACACAATCATTCTTAACACTTGGACATTGCACATAACTTCTGAAAGTTAATGGAACAAAGAAACCCATTCAACAAAGCAAAAGGCAATGCGAAATAAAAGGCAGAATCTGTCAAAAACAGAACAGTCCGTAATGACGAATTTTTAGATGGCACCAGACTTGCTCAAATGGAAAAACTCAAAACTAATGAAAGTTGCGTACATATCTGAGGATCATGCACGTAAATTGGCATAATTTTCTGAGTTACCTACAGAGAGGTAGACCCAGATTCGTGACAGCAAAGAAATCTGTAACTGCGCAGTAATCCAAATCTAGTACTTACTTTACTATAGAGACTTTACTTGGCACAACAAAACACAAAACTAAGATAAGGAGAGGTTACTACAGTAGTAAACAACTTCCAAGACGCAAATATAAAACAAAGTACTGTAGCAAAATAGCACATGGGTTATCTCCCAAGAAGTTCTTTCTTTATAGCCATTAAGATGGGCTCAGCAGTTTTAATGATGCACTCGCAAGAAATAGTATTTGAAGCAAAGAGAGCATCAAGAGGCAAATTGAAAACACATTTAAGCCTAACATGCTTCCTATGCATAGGAATCTTGTAAATAAACAAGTTCATGAAGAGCAAAGTAACAAGCATAAGAAGATAAAACAAGTGTAGCTTGAAAAATTTCAGCACATAGAGAGGTGTTTTAGTAACATGAAAATTTCTACAACCATATTTTCCTCTCTCATAATAACTTTCAGTAGCAACATGAGCAAACTCAACAATATAACTATCACATAAAGCATTCTTATCATGAGTCTCATGCATAAAATTATTACTCTTCACATAGGCATAATCAATTTTATTAGTTGTAGTGGGAGCAAATTCAACAAAGTAGCTATCAAATATAGGAGGTATATTGTAATCATAATCAAATTTCTCCTCCATAACAGGTGGTAACAAAAGACTACTATCATTATAATCATCATAAATAGGAGGCAAAGTATCATCAAAGTAAATTTCCTCCTCATTGCCCGGGACTAAAAAGATCATGCTCATCAAAACCAGCTTCCCCAAGCTTAGAATTTTCCATAGCATTAGCAACAATAGTGTTCAAAGCGTTCATATTAATAACATTCCCATTAGCATGCATATAAAGTTCCATGGGTTTTTTAATTCTCTTCAAACACATCATGTCCTAATTCAAGATAAAGTTCATAAAGATCTCTCATATTGTTGTTGTCTTCCATTAAGCCTTACTAGTGTAACAAGAAACAAAAAGATGCAATTGCAGAGTCTAAAGGAAATAGCTTCGAGTACTTACAACGGCGAAAATAGCTTAGTAGCCGAGATCCGGAGTGTGAGTACCTTTTACCTTTCCTCCCCCAACGGCGCTTTAAAAGTGCTTGATGCCTACTCCCCCTCCTTTCCGTAGATGTTGGGCCTCCAAGTGCAGAGGTTTGTAGAACAGCAGCAAGTTTCCTTAAGTGGATACCCAAGGTTTATCGAACTCAGGGAGGAAGAGGTCAAAGATATCCCTCTCATGCAACCCGCAACCACAAAGCAAGAAGTCTCTTGTGTCCCCAACACACCTAATAGGTGCACTAGTTCGGCGAAGAGATAGTGAAATACAGGTGGTATAAATAAGTATGAGCAGTAGTAACGGCGCCAGAAAATAGCTTGTGGCGTGTAGTTGATGGTGGTAGTATTGCAGCAGTAGTAAACAAGCGTAGTAACGAGCGTAGTAACGCAAGAAACAGAGAAACAAGTAGCGATAGCAGTATTTAGGAACAAGGCCTAGGGAATAGACTTTTACTAGTGGACACTCTCAACATTGATCACATAACAGAATAGATAAATGCATACTCTACACTTTGTTGGATGATGAACACATTGCGTAGGATTACACGAACCCTCAATGCCGGAGTTAACAAGCTCCACAATAATGCTCATGTTTAAGTAACCTTTAGTGTAAGATAGATCAACATAACTAAACCAAGTACTAGCATAGCATGCACACTGTCACCTTCATGCATATGTAGGAGGAATAGATCACATCAATATTATCATAGCAATAGTTAACTTCACAATCTACAAGAGATCATGATCATAGCATAAACCAAGTACTAACACGGTGCACGCACTGTCACCTTTGCACACATGCAGGAGGAATAAAACTACTTTAATAACACATCACTAGAGTAGCACATAGATAAATTGTGATACGATGCACATTGCAATCATAAAGAGATATAAATAAGCACTTCACTACGCTCTTCAACAGTGAATAAGTACTTCGTGAAATATAGCCTAAGAGACCCACACGGTGCACACACTGTCACCTTTACACACGTGGGACAAGGAGTCTCCGGAGATCACATAAGTAAAACCCACTTGACTAGCATAACGACATCTAGATTACAAGCATCATCATATGAATCTCAATCATGTAAGGCAGCTCATGAGATTATTGTATTGAAGTACATAGGAGAGAGATTAACCACATAGCTACCGGTACAGCCCCAAGCCTCGATGGAGAACTACTCCCTCCTCATGGGAGCAGCAGCGTGATGAAGGTGGCGGTGAGATGGCAGCGGTGTCGATGGAGATGGCGGTGGTGTCGATGGAGAAGCCTTCCGGGGGCACTTCCCCGCTCCGCAGGGTGCCGGAACGAGACTCCGTCCCCAGATCTTGGCTTCGCGATGGTGGCGCTCGAAGGTTTTCCGTATCGTGGTTCTCATCGGGTTTTCGACGGAGGCTTTATATAGGCGAAGAGGCGGCGCAGAGGGTCGACGGGGGCCACACCATAGGCGGCGCGCGCCTCGGCCGCGCTGTGCTTAGGGTTAGGGCCCGTGGCCCCCCTCCGACCTCTCCGGTGTGTTCGGATGCTTCCGGGATTCTAAGATCTTTGGCGTTGATTTCGTTCGATTCCGAGAATATTTCGTTACTAGGATTTCTGAAACCAAAAACAGCAGAAATGAACTGCACTTCGGCAACTTGTTAATAGGTTAGTTCCGAAATGCACAAATACGACATGTAATGTGTATAAAACATGTAGATATCATCAATAAAGTAGCATGGAACATAAGAAATTATCGATACGTTGGAGACGTATCAAGCATATACCAGAATGATTCATGTGATGATCATTGACAAACAGTAAGAATATTCATGTGTGCTTTAGAAGAACCAAGGATATATATATAGTTTTATATGGGTAATGACAAACAAAATCGTTGTAAAGTGTTGCACCGATATTAGTTTGGTCACATATAAAAATAAATTTCAATCTCAATTAGGCTAAGTGTTATTAAAAAGGTAGCACAATGCTAGATTTAGAAGAGTTCTAAATATTGTGACGGATTCTACAAAAGAAGGCAGAATATGTCATTATTTTGACAATGATTGAGGATGTTGAGTCAAGAAGTTCTTTGAGAACTTGGTGTAGTTCCGATAGTGTCAGAACTTTGAAGCTATATTGTGTGTGACAATATTAGTGACATATTTCAGACCGCGGAATTAAGGTTCCACCAGAAGACCAAACATATTTAATGCCGACTCATTTGGAAAATGAGTGATGTGTGAAGACGCAAATGAATTGCAAAATACATACGTTTCTGAGTGTGTCAGAACCGTTCACTAAAACCTCTCCCGTGAGCAAAACATGATAAAGCACCGAAGGCCAAGGTGTTATATCTTTACATATGTAAACTAGATTATTGACTCTAGTGCAAGTGGGAGACTGTTGGAGATATGCCAAGAGGCAATAATAAAAGTGGTTATTATATATCTTTGTGTTTATGATAAATGTTTATATACCATGCTATAATTGTATTAACCGAAACATTGATACATGTGTGTTATGTAAACAACAATGAGTCCCTAGTAAGCCTCTTAACTAGCTTGTTGATTAATAGATGATTAGTTTCATAATGATGAACATTGGATGTTATTAATAACAAGGTTATACCATTATATGAATGATGTAATGGACACACCCAATTAAGCGTAGCATAAGATCACGTCATTAAGTTATTTGCTATAAGCTTTCGATACATAGTTACCTAGTCCTTATGACCATGAGATCATGTAAATCACTTATACCGGAAAGGTACTTTGATTACATCAAACGCCACTGCGTAAATGGGTGGTTATAAAGGTGGGATTAAGTATCCGGAAAGTATGAGTTGAGGCATATGGATCAACAAGTGGGATTTGTCCATTCCGATGACGGATAGATATACTCTGGGCCCTCTCGGTGGAATGTCGTCTAATGTCTTGCAAGCATATGAATAAGTTCATAAGAGACCACATACCACGGTACGAGTAAAGAGTACTTGTCAGAGACGAGGTTGAGGTATAGAGATACCGATGATCAAACCTCGGACAAGTAAAATATCGCGTGACAAAGGGAATCGGTATCATATGTAAATGGTTCAGTCGATCACTAAAGTCATCGTTGGATATGTGGGAGCCGTTATGGATCTCCAGATCCCGCTATTGGTTATTGGTCGGAGAGAAGTCTCAACCATGTCTACATAGTTTCACGAACCGTAGGGTGACACACTTAAGGTTTGATGTCGTTTAAGTAGATATGGAAATATGGAATGGAGTTCGAAGTTTTGTTCGGAGTCTCGGATGGGATCCAAGACATCACGAGGAGGTCCGGAATGGTCCGGAGAATAAGATTCATATATAGGAAGTCATTTTCTAGTTTTGAAAATGATCTGGTATTTTTCCTGGAAGGTTCTAGAAGGTTCTAGAAGAGTCGGAAGAAATCAGCATGGAAGGTGGAGTCCCAGAGGGACTCCACCCACCTTGGCCGGCCAGCCTAAGGGAGGAGGAGTCCCAAGTGGACTCCTCCCCATGGTGGCCGGCCACCCCACCAAGGAAAGGGGGGAGTCCCACTCCCCCTAGGTTTGGTCATATGGAAGGTTTATGTTGGGGTCTTATTCGGAGACTTTTGACCTAATCCTTGGGGCTTCCACCTATATAAAGAGAGGAGGGGAGGGGCTGGCCGGCCACTCTTGCCACCACCTTGGCCGCACCCTTTGAGGCGGCGCCCAAGCCCCCTCTCCCAAACCCTAGCTACCTCTCCTCCACATACAACTCCCGCATACGCTTAGGCGAAGCCCCGCCGGAGTTCTCCACCATCACCGCCACCACGCCGTCGTGCTGCCGGGATTCCAAGGAGGATCTACTACTCCCGCTCTCGGAACGGGGAGAAGGACGTCGCCTTCATCAACACCGAACGTGTGACCGAGCACGGAGGTGCTGCCCGATTGTGGCACCGTCAAGATCTTCTACGCGCTTTGAAAGCGGCAAGTGATCGTCTACCGCAGCAACGAGAGCCTCCCTTGTAGGCTTTGGAAATCTTCAAGGGTTAGTCTCGTTCATCCCCTCGTTACCATCTTCTAGATTGCATCTTGGCTTGGATTGCGTTCTCGCGATAGGAAATTTTTTGTTTTCTATGCTACGAATCCCTACAAGGCTTTACAATCTAGATGGCATATGCTACTCAAGTGTTTTATTATGTGAACTTTGGGGTTACTGTGACCTCGGTGTAAGGGTACAGTGTGTGCGCCGTGTGTAACTCCCTTATGAATTGTAGTGTGTTAGTACCTCCTATGAATGCTCACGGCGACAGTGTGGGGTGTTTATTAGTACTTGGGAATACGCCTTTGAGGTGTGCTTTTGCACACTTGCCCAATGAATTTGAGTTCTTTATCCAACAAGAGAGTGTTTTCAGAGTAGTATGATGAAGTGCTTATATTTATATTCAATTATGATTGCAATGTTGAGAGTGGCCACTAGTGAAAGTATGATCCCTAGGCCTTGTTTCCAAATACTGCAAACACCGCTTATTTACTATTTTACTGCATCTTTATTTCCCTGCAATATTTATTTCAGATCATAATTACCGTTTACCACCATCTATACCACCTGCGTTTTAATATCTCTTCGCCGAACTAGTGCACCTATACATCTGACAAGTGTATTAGGTGTGTTCGGGACACAAGAGACTTCTTGTATCTTAATTGCAGGATTGCTTGAGAGGAATATCTTTGACCTCTACCTCCCTGAGTTCGATAAACCTTGGGTGATCCACTTAAGGGAAACTTGCTGCTGTTCTACAAACCTCTGCTCTTGGAGGCCCAACACTGTCTACAGAATAGAAGCGAGCGTAGACATCAAGCTATTTTCCGCGCCGTTGGGGAGGTAAGGTAAAAGGTATTCACATCCTCCGACTACTAAGCTATTTCCTAGCACTGTTGCCGGTGTGTGAGTGCTCGAAGGTATCTCCTTTAGATTCTGCAATTTTATCTTTTTGTCTCTTGTTTTTATTTTCACTAGTTAGGCTTAATGGAAAACAACAAAAATATTAGAGATCTTTATAGTATTTATCTTGAGTTAGGACATGAGGTGTTTGAAGAGAAAATTAAAAAACCTATGGAACTTTATATGCATGCTAATGGCAATGTTATTAGTATGAATGCTTTGAACACCATTGTTGCTAATGCTATGGAAAATTCTAAGCTTGGGGAAGCTGGTTTTGAGGAGCATGATATTTTTAGTCCCCCAAGCATGGAGGAGAAAATTTACTTTGATGATACTTTGCCTCCCATTTGTGATGATTATAATGATAGTGGTATTTTGGTGCCACATACTATGGAGGATAAAGTTTATTATGATTATACCATGCCTACAATTTATGATGATTACAATGATGGTTGTGATAGTTTTACTCCCACTATTACTAATAAAATTGATTATGCTTATGTGGAGAGTAATGATACTTTTATGCATGTGGATCATGACAAGAATGTTGTATGTGATAGTTATATTGTTGAGTTTATTCATGATGCTACTGAAAATCTTTATGAGAGAGGACAATA
This sequence comes from Lolium multiflorum, assembly GCA_030979885.1. Lineage (NCBI taxonomy): Eukaryota > Viridiplantae > Streptophyta > Magnoliopsida > Poales > Poaceae > Lolium > Lolium multiflorum. The sequence continues at coordinate 219,873 of JAUUTY010000202.1, read as the reverse complement.
TGGTTGTAGGGATTTTCATGTTACTAAAACACCTCTCTTTTTGCTTAAAATCTTGAAGTTGCGCTTGTCTTGTTTTCCTATGCTTGTTGCATTATGCTTACATGACTTGTTTATTTACAAGATTCCTTTTCATAGGAAGTGGGTTAGACTTAAAAGTGTTTCTTATTTGCTTTTGATGCTCTCTTTTGCTTCAACTCTTATTTCTTGCGAGAGCATCATTAAAATTACTGAGCCCATCTTAATGGCTATAAAGAAAGCACTTCTTGGGAGATAACTCATGTTTTATTTTGCTACTGTTTTGTTGTGTCTTGGAAGTTGTTACTACTGTAGCAACCTTTCCTTATCATGTTTATTTCGTTTTTGTGCCAAGTAAAGTCTCTAATAGAAAGTTGATGCTAGATTTGGATTTCTGCGCAGAAACAGATTTTTAGCTGTCACGAATTTGCGTTTTTCTCTCTGTAGAAGAATCTAAAAATTCTGAAAATTCATGCGTGATCCTCAGATATGTACGCAATTTTCATTAGTTTTGAATTTTCTGATCTGAGCAAGTTAAGTGCCTCGAAAAAATTCGTCTTTACGGACTGTTCTGTTTTGACAGATTCTGCCTTTTATTTCGCATTGCCTCTTTTACTGTGTTTGAGTGGATTTCTATGCTCCATTAAATTTCAGTAGCCTTGGGTAATGTCTAGAAGTGTTGGGGATGATTGTGTCCTTGCCGAACATGTGAATTTTTGATTATGCACTAACCTCTAATGAGATTGCTTTGAGTTTGGTGTGGCAGAAGTTTTCAAGGGTCAAGAGAGAAGGGTGATATAATGTGATCAAGAAGAGTGAAGAGCCTAAGCTTGGGGATGCCCCGTGGGTCACCCAAGCATATTTCAAGAAGACTCAAGCGTCTAAGCTTGGGGATGCCCAAGGCATCCCCTTCTTCATCAACAATTTATCAGGTCACCTCTAGTGAAACTATATTTTTATTCCATCACATCTTATGTGCTTTACTTGGAGCGTCTGTGTGCTTTTATTTTCGTTTTGTTATTTTCATTCTCTAAATAAAATCGGATCCTAAACATCCTTGTGTTGGAGAGAGACACGCTCCGCTTTTTCATTTGAACACTGGTGTTCTTAGTTTTACTTTTAATGTTCATGACGAAAGTTGAAAGTCGCTTCATTTATTGCTATTTGGTTGGAAACAGAAAATGTTTCATGTGGTAATTGATATATTGTCTTGAATAATTTGATACTTGGCAATTGTTTTGAGCTCTCAAGTAGATCATGTTTAAGCTCTTGCATCATGTAGTTTAAATCTATTAGTGGAGAACTACCGTAGAGCTTGTTGAAATTTGGTTTGCATGATTGGGTCTCTAAGGTCTAGATATTTTCTGGTAAAAGTGTTTGAACAACAAGGAGGACAATGTAGAGTCTTATAATGCTTGCAATATGTTCTTGTGTAAGTTTTTGCTGTGTTCATACTTGTGTTTGCTTCAAACAACCTTGCTAGCCAAAGCCTTGTACTGAGAGGGAATGCTTCTCGTGCATCTAAAAACCTTGAGCCAAAACCTATTCCACTTGTGTCCACCATAACTACCTATTATGTGGTATTTTTCTGCCATTCCAAAGTAAATTGCTTGCGTGCTACCTTTAAAATTTCATTCCTTGTCTTTGCAATACATAGCTCATGGGAAAGTAGCCTAAAAAACTATTGTGGTAATGAATATATTGTTTATGTATCTTAGTTCTTATAAGTTGCTTGCTGAGCGGTAACCATGTTTCTGGGGACGCCATCAACTTGTCACACATTTGTTGAATATCATGTGAGTTACTATACATGTTCGTCTTGTCTGAAGTAAGGGAGATTTGCCATGAGTTTAAATGGTTTGAGTATGCATATTGTTAGAGAAGAACATTGGGCCGCCAACCAAAGCCATGTATCATGGTGGAAGTTTCAACTTGGACATTAATCCTCAGAATCTCTTATGAGAATATTATTTGTTGTTGAATGCTTAAAGCATTAAAAGAGGAGTCCATTATCTCTGTTTTCTATGTTGTCCCGGTATGGATGTCCTCAAGTTGAGATCTATAAAAATCGAGAAATCAAATGCGATTTATCTCCTTGGACCTTTGTACAGGTGGCATAGAGGTACCCCTTTGTGACACTTGGTTGAAACATATGTAATGCAATGATAATCCATGGAAATCCGAGCTAATTAGGACAAGGTGCGGGCACTATTAGTATTCGATGCATGAGGCTTGCAACTTATAGGAAGTTTTATGCATAACCCATATGAATTATTACTACCGTTGACACAATTGTTTCCATATTTTCAAAATAAAAAGCTCTAGCACATGAGTAATCCCTGCTTCCCTCCGCGAAGGGCCTTTCTTTTACTTTATGTTGAGTCATTTACCTACTTCTTTCTATCTTAGAAGCAAACACTTGTGTCAACTGTGTGCACTGATTCTTACATGTTTACTTATTGCACTTGTTATATTGCTTTATGTTGACAACTATCCATGAGATATACATTTTACAAGTTGAAAGCAATTGCTGAAACTTAATCATCCTTTGTGTTGCTTCAATGCCTTTTACTTTGAATCTATTGCTTTATGAGTTAACTCTTATGCAAGACTTTTTGATGCTTGTCTTGGAAGTACTATTCATGAAAAGTTTTTGCTATATGATTCAGTTGTTTAGTCATTATCTTTTTGATTAGCAAACTATAGACCATTGCTTTGGGTCACTTCATTCATCTCATATGCTTTACAATAGTGTTGATCAATATTATGTTGGTAGCATGTCACTTCAGAAATTATTCTTTTTATTGTTTACCTACTCGAGGGTGAGTAGGAACTAAGCTTGGGGATGCTTGATACGTCTCCAACGTATGTATAATTTCTGATGTTCCATGCTAGTTTTATGACAATACCTACATGTTTTGTTCACACTTCATATCATTTTTATGCATTTTCCGAACTAACCTATTAACAAGATGCCGAAGCGCCAGTTCGTTTCTTGTTTTTGGTTTCAGAAATCCTACACAGAAATATTCTCGGAATTGGAAGAAACAAAATCCCACGGCCCTATTTTCCACGGAGTGTTCCAGAACATCGAAGAAGAGCGAGGGGGTGGGGGGCACCCCATAGGGCGGCGCGGCCGGGCCCTGGCCGCGCCAGGATGTGGGGGGAGCCCCCTGGCTCCCCCGACGCTGCCCCTTCGCCTATATATTCTCCCAGATGCGAAAACCCTAAATCGTCAAGTCATATTCCACGAAGAGTTCCGTAGCCACCGCCATCGCGAAGCCAAGTTCGGGGGACAGAAGTCTCTATTCCACGCCACGGACGGGGAAGTGCCCCCGAATCCATCTCCATCGCCGTTGCTGTCTCCCATGATGAGGAGGGAGTAGTTCTCCCCCGAGGCTGAGGGCTCTACCGTAGCTATGTGGTTCAATCTCTCTCTATTATGATGTGATCTTTATGTGATCATAGGCTTTACAATCTAGATGTCATATGCTACTCAAGTGTTTTATTATGTGAACTTTGGGGTTACTGTGACCTCGGTGTAAGGGTATAGTGTGTGCACCGTGTGTAACTCCCTTATGAATTGTGGTGTGTTAGTACCTCCTATGAATGCTCACGGCGACAGTGTGGGGTGTTTATTAGTACTTGGGAATACGCCTTTGAGGTGTGCTTTTGCACACTTGCCCAATGAATTTGAGTTCTTTATCCAACAAGAGAGTGTTTTCAGAGTAGTATGATGAAGTGCTTATATTTATATTCAATTATGATTGCAATGTTGAGAGTGGCCACTAGTGAAAGTATGATCCCTAGGCCTTGTTTCCAAATACTGCAAACACCGCTTATTTACTATTTTACTGCATCTTTATTTCCTGCAATATTTATTTCAGATCACAATTACCGTTTACCACCATCTATACCACCTGCGTTTTAATATCTCTTCGCCGAACTAGTGCACCTATACATCTGACAAGTGTATTAGGTGTGTTGGGGACACAAGAGACTCTTGTATCTTAATTGCAGGATTGCTTGAGAGGAATATCTTTGACCTCTACCTCCCTGAGTTCGATAAACCTTGGGTGATCCACTTAAAGGAAACTTGTTGCTGTTCTACAAACCTCTTCTCTTGGAGGCCCAATGATGCGCGTAGATTGTACACGTCCGTTGGGAACCCCAAGAGGAAGGTATGATGCGCACAGCGGCAAGTTTTCCCTCAGAAAGAAACCAAGGTTTATCGAACCAGGAGGAGCCAAGAAGCACGTTGAAGGTTGATGGTCGCGAATGTGATGCGGCGCCACCGGGATTCCGGCGCCAACTTGGAACCTGCACAACACAAACCAAGTACTTTGTCCCAACGAAACATGAGGTTGTCAATCTCACCGGCTTGCTGTAACAAAGGATTAAACGTATCGAGTGGAAGATGTTTGCAAAGAAAACAAGAAAACACAAGTATTGCAAGATTGTATTTCAGAAAGAGAATTGGACCGGGGTCCACACCACTAGAGGTGTCTCTCCCATAAGATAAAAGCATGTTGGGTGAACAAATTACAGGCAATTGACAAATAGAGAGGGCATAACAATGCACATACATGACATGGTAAATATAGTGAGATTCAATTGGGCATTACGACAAAGTACATAGACCGCCATCCAACCGCATCTATGCCTAAAAAGTCCACCTTCGGTTATCATCCGAACCCCCTCCAGTATTAAGTTGCAAACAACAGACAATTGCATTAAGTATGGTGCGTAATGTAATCAACAACTACATCCTTAGACATAGCATCAATGTTTTATCCCTAGTGGCAACAAAGACAACACAACCTTAGAACTTTCTGTCACTGTCCCAGATTCAATGGGGCATGAACCCACTATCGAGCATAAATACTCCCTCTTGGAGTTAAGAGTAAAAACTTGGCCGAGCCTCTACTAGTAACGGAGAGCATGCAAGATCTTAAACAACACATATGTAATAACTTGATAATTACCATAGCATAGTATTCTCTATCAATCGGATCCCGACAAACACAACATATAGTATTACAGATAGATGATCTTGATCATGTTAGGCAGCTCACAAGATCCAACAATGAAGCACAACAAGGAGAAGACAACCATCTAGCTACTGCTATGGACCCATAGTCCAGGGGTGAACTACTCACTCATCACTCCGGAGGCGACCATGGCGTGTAGAGTCCTCCCAGAGATGAATCCCCTCTCCGGCAGGGTGCCGGAGGCGATCTCCCGAGTCCCGAGATGGGACCGCGGCGGCTGCGTCTCGCAAGGTTTTCCGTATCGTGGCTCTCAGACCGGGGTTTCGCGACGGAGGCTTTAAGTAGGCGGAAGGGCAAGTCGGAGGGGCACAGGGGCCCCACACCATAGGTCGGCGCGGCCAGGCCTGGCCGCGCCCTAGGGTTTGGGCGCCTCGTGGCCCCACTTCGTTGACTCTTCGGCTTCGGAAGCTTCGTGGCAATAGGACCCTGGGCGTTGATTTCGTCCAATTCCGAGAATATTTCTTTACTAGGATTTCTGAAAACAAAAACAGCAGAAAACAGCAACTGGCTCTTCGGCATCTTGTTAATAGGTTAGTTCCAGAAAATGCATAAATATGACATATAATGTGCATAAAACATGTAGATAACATCAATAATGTGGCATGGAACATAAGAAATTATCGATACGTTGGAGACGTATCGCATCCCTGCTTAGTTCTCGTCCCGAAGGTAAAACGATAACAAAGATAATTTCTGAAGTGACATGCCATCATAATCTTGATCATACTATTTGTAAAGCATATGTAATGAATGCGATCAAAACAATGGTAGTGACATGAGTAAACAAGTGAATCATAAAGCAAAGACTTTTCATGAATAGTACTTCAAGACAAGCATCAATAAGTCTTGCATAAGAGTTAACTCATAAAGCAATAAATCAAAGTAAAGGTATTGAAGCAACACAAAGGAAGATTAAGTTTCAGCGGTTGCTTTCAACTTGTAACATGTATATCTCATGGATATTGTCAACATAGAGTAATATAACAAGTGCAATATGCAAGTATGTAGGAATCAATGCACAGTTCACACAAGTGTTTGCTTCTTGAGGTGGAGAGAGATAGGTAAACTGACTCAACAAAAAAGTAAAAGAATGGTCCTTCAAAGAGGAAAGCATCGATTGCTATATTTGTGCTAGAGCTTTGGTTTTAAAAAGAGCATAAAAATGAAGTTTTGAGAGGTGTTTGTTGTTGTCAACGAATGGTAATGGGTACTCTAACTACCTTATCAACCAGACTTTCAAGAGCGGCTCCCATGAAGGACGTTATTTCTACCACCGTGGTAGATCTTCTCTTTTGTTTACACATGTATTTTAGTGGGGTGGCACTCCTTCCAACCTTTTTTTTTCATACCATGAAGGAGTACCTTTTTTTATTTTTATTTTTTTATGATGACACTCCTCCCCACCTTTGCTTTCTCAAACCATGGCTAACCGATTCCATCGGGTGCCGACCAACTTTTCACATTCCATGGAGGAGTGTCTATTTGCAAAATTAAGTTGCTTACTGATGAATCAGTGCAACACATGTGAAGAGAATTATTAATGAAGTTAATTTATTGGGGCTGGGAACCCCTTTGCCAGCTCTTTATGCAAAGTTATTGGATAAGCGGATGAAGCCACTAGTCCATTGTGAAAGTCTGTCCGAAGTAAATGACAAGATCGAAAGATAAAACACCACATACTTCCTCATGAGCTATAAAACATTGACACAAATAAGAGATAAATTTTGAATTGTTTAAAGGTAGCACTCAAGCAATTTACTTTGGAATGGCGGAAAATACCATGTAGTAGGTAGGTATGGTGGACACAAATGGCATAGTGGTTGGCTCAAGTATTTTGGATGCATGAGAAGTATTCCCTCTCGATACAAGGTTTAGGCTAGCAAGGTTATTTGAAACAAACACAAGGATGAACAGTGCAGCAAAACTCACATAAAAGACATATTGTAAACATTATACGACTCCACACCGTCTTCCTTGTTGTTCAAAACTCAATACTAGATATTATCTAGACTCTAGAGAAACCAAATATGCAAACCAAATTAGCAAGCTCTAAGTATTTCTTCATTAATGGGTGCAAAGTATATGATGCAAGAGCTAAACATGAGCACAACAATTGCCAAGTATCACATTATCCAGGATTTTAGCATTACTACATGTAGCATTTTCCAATTCCAACAATACAACAATTTAACGAAGAAGAAACTTCGCCATGAACATTATGAGTAACACCTAAGGACATATTTGTCCATATGCAACAGCGGAGCTGTCTCCTCCCACAAAGTGAATGCTAGGATCCAACTTTATTCAACAAAAACAAAAACAAAAGCAAAAACAAACCGACGCTCCAAGCAAAGTGCATAAGATGTGACGGAATAAAAATGTAGTTTCAGGGGAGGAACCTGATGATGTTGTCGATGAAGAAGGATGCCTTGGGCATCCCCAAGCTTAGACGCTTGAGTCTTCTTAATATATGCAGGGGTGAACCACCGGGGCATCCCCAAGCTTAGAGCTTTCACTCCTCTTGATCATAGTATATCATACTCCTCTCTTGATCCTTGAAAACTTCCTTCACACCAAACTTCAAGCAAACTCATTAGAGAGTTAGTGCACAATAAAAATGTACATGTTCAGAGGTGACACAATCATTCTTTACACTTCTGGACATTGCATAAAGCTACTGGACATTAATGGATCAAAGAAATTCATCCAACATAGCAAAAGAGGCAATGCGAAATAAAAGGCAGAATCTGTCAAAACAGAACAGTTCGTATTGACGAATTTTTTGATGGCACCAGACTTGCTCAAATGGAAAAACTCAAAACTAACGAAAGTTGCGTACATATCTGAGGATCATGCACGTAAATTGGCATAATTTTCTGAGCTACCTACAGAGAGGTAGACCCAGATTCGTGACAGCAAAGAAATCTGTAACTGCGCAGTAATCCAAATCTAGTACTTACTTTACTATAGAGACTTTACTTGGCACAAAAACATGATAAGGAGAGGTTGCTACAGTAGTAAACAACTTCCAAGACTCAACAAAACAAAAATTGCTGTAGCAAAATAAACACATGGGTTATCTCCCAAGAAGTTCTTTCTTTATAGCCATTAAGATGGGCTTAGCAATTTTAATGATGCTCACATGAAAAATAGCAAATGAAGCAAAAGAGAGCATCAAGAAGCAAATTCAAAACACATTTAAGTCTAACATGCTTCCTATGCATAGGAATCTTGTAAATAAACAAGTTCATGAGGAGCAAAGTAACAAGCATATGAAGATAAAACAAGTGTAGCTTCAAATATTTCAGCACATAGAGAGGTGTTTTAGTAACATGAAAATTTCTACCACCATATTTTCCTCTCTCATAATAACTTTCAGTAGCAACATGAGCAAACTCAACAATATAACTATCACATAAAGCATTCTTACCATGAGTCTCATGCATAAAATTATTACTCTCCACATAGGCATAATCAATTTTATTAGTTGTAGTGGGAGCAAATTCAACAAAGTAGCTACCATTATTATTCTCATCAAGTGTAGGAGGCATAGTATCATCAAAGTAAATTTTCTCCTCAATGCTTGGGGGACTAAAAAGATCATGCTCATCAGAGCCAGCTTCCCCAAGCTTAGAATTTTCCATAGCATTAGCAACAATGGTGTTCAAAGCATCCATAGTAATAACATTCCCATCAGTATGCATATAAAGTTCCATGGGTTTTTTAATTCTCTCTTCAAACACATCATGTCCCAATTCAAGATAAAGTTCATAAAGATCTCTCATATTTTTGTTCTTTTCCATTATGCTTAACTAGTGAAATAAAAACATGCATGATATTAAGTAAAGTAAACAAGTAACTAATTTTTTTTGTGTTTTTGATATAGAGAGAAAGACAATAAATAAAGTAAAACTAGCAACTAATTTTTTTGTGTTTTGTTTAGGTGCAGCAAACAAAGTAGTAAATAAAATAAAGCAAGACAAAAACAAAGTAAAGAGATTGAGAAGTGGAGACTCCCCTTGCAGCGTGTCTTGGAATCCCCGGCAACGGCGCCAGAAAAAGCTGCTTGATGCGCGTAGATTGTACACGTCCGTTGGGAACCCCAAGAGGAAGGTATGATGCGCACAGCGGCAAGTTTTCCTCAGAAAGAAACCAAGGTTTATCGAACCAGGAGGAGCCAAGAAGCACGTTGAAGGTTGATGGTCGCGGAATGTGATGCGGCGCCTCGCCAGGGATTCCGGCGCCAACTTGGAACCTGCACAACACAAACCAAGTACTTTGTCCCAACGAAACAGTGAGGTTGTCAATCTCACCGGCTTGCTGTAACAAAGGATTAAACGTATCGAGTGGAAGATGTTTGCAAAGAAAACAGTAAAACACAATTGCAGTAGATTGTATTTCAGGAAAGAGAATTGGACCGGGGTCCACAGTTCACTAGAGGTGTCTCTCCCATAAGATAAAAGCATGTTGGGTGAACAAATTACAGTCGGGCAATTGACAAATAGAGAGGGGCATAACAATGCACATACATGACATGGTAAATATAGTGAGATTCAATTGGGCATTACGACAAAGTACATAGACCGCCATCCAACTGCATCTATGCCTAAAAAGTCCACCTTCAGGTTATCATCCGAACCCCGGTATTAAGTTGCAAACAACAGACAATTGCATTAAGTATGGTGCGTAATGTAATCAACAACTACATCCTTAGACATAGCATCAATGTTTTATCCCTAGTGGCAACAAGACAACACAACCTTAGAACTTCTGTCACTGGTATCAATGCGCATGAACCCACTATCGAGCATAAATACTCCCTCTGGAGTTAAGAGTAAAAACTTGGCCAGAGCCTCTACTAGTAACGGAGAGCATGCAAGATCTTAAACAACACATATGTAATAACTTGATAATTACCATAGCATAGTATTCTCTATCAATCGGATCCCGACAAACACAACATATAGTATTACGATAGATGATCTTGATCATGTTAGGCAGCTCACAAGATCCAACAATGAAGCACAACAAGGAGAAGACAACCATCTAGCTACCGCTATGGACCCATAGTCCAGGGGTGAACTACTCACTCATCACTCCGGAGGCGACCATGGCGGTGTAGAGTCCTCCGGGAGATGAATCCCCTCCGGCAGGGTGCGGAGGCGATCTCCGAGTCCCCCGAGATGGGACCGGCGGCGGCTGCGTCTCAAGGTTTTCCGTATCGTGGCTCTCGGTACGGGGTTTCGCGACGAGGCTTTAAGTAGGCGGAAGGGCAAGTCGAGGGGGCACAGGGCCCCACACCATAGGTCGGCGCGCCAGGGGCCAGGCCGCGCCGCCTAGGGTTTGGGCGCCTCGTGGCCCCACTTCGTTGACTCTTCGGTCTTCTGAAGCTTCGTGGCAAAATAGGACCCCGGGCGTTGATTTCGTCCAATCCGAGAATATTTCTTTACTAGGATTTCTGAAAACAAAAACAGCAAAACAGAACTCTTCGGCATCTTGTTAATAGGTTAGTTCCGAAAATGCATAAATATGACATATAATGTGCATAAAACATGTAGATAACATCAATAATGTGGCATGGAACATAAGAAATTATCGACACGTTGGAGACGTATCAGCATCCCCAAGCTTAGTTTCTCGTCCCGAGCAGGTAAAACGATAACAAAGATATTTTGAAGTGACATGCCATCATAATCTTGATCATACTATTTGTAAAGCATATGTAATGAATGCAGCGATCAAAACAATGGTAGTGACATGAGTAAACAAGTGAATCATAAAGCAAAGACTTTTCATGAATAGTACTTCAAGACAAGCATCAATAAGTCTTGCATAAGAGTTAACTCATAAAGCAATAAATCAAAGTAAAGGTATTGAAGCAACACAAAGGAAGATTAAGTTTCAGCGGTTGCTTTCAACTTGTAACATGTATATCTCATGGATATTGTCAACATAGAGTAATATAACAAGTGCAATATGCAAGTATGTAGGAATCAATGCACAGTTCACACAAGTGTTTGCTTCTTGAGGTGGAGAGATAGGTAAACTGACTCAACAAAAAGTAAAAGAATGGTCCTTCAAAGAGGAAAGCATCGATTGCTATATTTGTGCTAGAGCTTTGGTTTTAAAAAGAGCATAAAAATGAAGTTTTGAGAGGTGTTTGTTGTTGTCAACGAATGGTAATGGGTACTCTAACTACCTTATCAACCAGACTTTCAAGAGCGGCTCCCATGAAGGACGTTATTTCTACCACCGTGGTAGATCATCCCTCTTCTCTTTTGTTTACACATGTATTTTGGGGTGGCACTCCTTCCAACCTTTTTTTTCATACCATGAAGGAGTACCTTTTTATTTTTATTTTTTTATGATGACACTCCTCCCCACCTTTGCTTTCTCAAACCATGGCTAACCGATTCCATCGGGTGCCGACCAACTTTTCACATTCCATGGAGGAGTGTCTATTTGCAAAATTAAGTTGCTTACTGATGAATCAGAGCAACACATGTGAAGAGAATTATTAATGAAGTTAATTTATTGGGGCTGGGAACCCTTTGCCAGCTCTTTATGCAAAGTTATTGGATAAGCGGATGAAGCCACTAGTCCATTGTGAAAGTCTGTCAGAAGTAAATGACAAGATCGAAAGATAAAACACCACATACTTCCTCATGAGCTATAAAACATTGACACAAATAAGAGATAAATTTTGAATTGTTTAAAGGTAGCACTCAAGCAATTTACTTTGGAATGGCGGAAAATACCATGTAGTAGGTAGGTATGGTGGACACAAATGGCATAGTGGTTGGCTCAAGTATTTTGGATGCATGAGAAGTATTCCTCTCGATACAAGGTTTAGGCTAGCAAGGTTATTTGAAACAAACACAAGGATGAACGGTACAGCAAAACTCACATAAAAGACATATTGTAAACATTATACGACTCCACACCGTCTTCCTTGTTGTTCAAAACTCAATACTAGATATTATCTAGACTCTAGAGAAACCAAATATGCAAACCAAATTAGCAAGCTCTAAGTATTTCTTCATTAATGGGTGCAAAGTATATGATGCAAGAGCTTAAACATGAGCACAACAATTGCCAAGTATCACATTATCCAAGACGTTTTAGCATTACTACATGTAGCATTTTCCAATTCCAACAATACAACAATTTAACGAAGAAGAAACTTCGCCATGAACATTATGAGTAACACCTAAGGACATATTTGTCCATATGCAACAGCGGAGCGTGTCTCTCTCCCACAAAGTGAATGCTAGGATCCAACTTTATTCAACAAAAACAAAAACAAAAGCAAAAACAAACCGACGCTCCAAGCAAAGTGCATAAGATGTGACGGAATAAAAATGTAGTTTCAGGGGAGGAACCTGATGATGTTGTCGATGAAGAAGGGGATGCCTTGGGCATCCCCAAGCTTAGACGCTTGAGTCTTCTTAATATATGCAGGTGAACCACATCATCCCAAGCTTAGAGCTTTCACTCCTCTTGATCATAGTATATCATACTCCCTCTGATCCTTGAAAACTTCCTTCACACCAAACTTCAAGCAAACTCATTAGAGAGTTAGTGCACAATAAAAATGTACATGTTCAGAGGTAACACAATCATTCTTTACACTTCTGGACATTGCATAAAGCTACTGGACATTAATGGATCAAAGAAATTCATCCAACATAGCAAAAGAGGCAATGCGAAATAAAAGGCAGAATCTGTCAAAACAGAACAGTTCGTATTGACGAATTTTTTGATGGCACCAGACTTGCTCAAATGGAAAAACTCAAAACTAACGAAAGTTGCGTACATATCTGAGGATCATGCACGTAAATTGGCATAATTTTCTGAGCTACCTACAGAGAGGTAGACCCAGATTCGTGACAGCAAAGAAATCTGTACTGCGCAGTAATCCAAATCTAGTACTTACTTTACTATAGAGACTTTACTTGGCACAAAAAACATGATAAGGAGAGGTTGCTACAGTAGTAAACAACTTCCAAGACTCAACAAAACAAAAATTGCTGTAGCAAAATAAACACATGGGTTATCTCCCAAAAGTTCTTTCTTTATAGCCATTAAGATGGGCTCAGCAATTTTAATGATGCTCACATGAAAAATAGCAAATGAAGCAAAAGAGAGCATCAAGAAGCAAATTCAAAACACATTTAAGTCTAACATGCTTCCTATGCATAGGAATCTTGTAAATAAACAAGTTCATGAGGAGCAAAGTAACAAGCATATGAAGATAAAACAAGTGTAGCTTCAAATATTTCAGCACATAGAGAGGTGTTTTAGTAACATGAAAATTTCTACCACCATATTTTCCTCTCTCATAATAACTTTCAGTAGCAACATGAGCAAACTCAACAATATAACTATCACATAAAGCATTCTTACCATGAGTCTCATGCATAAAATTATTACTCTCCACATAGGCATAATCAATTTTATTAGTTGTAGTGGGAGCAAATTCAACAAAGTAGCTACCATTATTATTCTCATCAAGTGTAGGAGGCATAGTATCATCAAAGTAAATTTTCTCCTCAATGCTTGGGGGACTAAAAAGATCATGCTCATCAAAGCCAGCTTCCCCAAGCTTAGAATTTTCCATAGCATTAGCAACAATGGTGTTCAAAGCATCCATAGTAATAACATTCCCATTAGCATGCATATAAAGTTCCATGGGTTTTTAATTTCTCTTCAAACACATCATGTCCCAATTCAAGATAAAGTTCATAAAGATCTCTCATATTTTTGTTCTTTTCCATTATGCTTAACTAGTGAAATAAAAACATGCATGATATTAAGTAAAGTAAACAAGTAACTAATTTTTTTGTGTTTTTGATATAGAGAGCAAGACAATAAATAAAGTAAAACTAGCAACTAATTTTTTTGTGTTTTGTTTAGGTGCAGCAAACAAAGTAGTAAATAAAATAAAGCAAGACAAAAACAAAGTAAAGAGATTGAGAAGTGGAGACTCCCCTTGCAGCGTGTCTTGACCGCAACGGCGCCCCAAAAGCCGCTTGATGCGCGTAGATTGTACACGCCCGTTGGGAACCCCAAGAGGAAGGTATGATGCGCACGCGGCAAGTTTTCCTCAAAGAAACCAAGGTTTATCGAACCAGGAGGAGCCAAGAAGCACGTTGAAGGTTGATGGTCGCGGAATGTGATGCGGCGCGCCAGGGATTCCGGCGCCAACTTGGAACCCGCACAACACAAACCAAGTACTTTGTCCCAACGAAACAGTGAGGTTGTCAATCTCACCGGCTTGCTGTAACAAAGGATTAAACGTATCGAGTGGAAGATGTTTGCAAAGAAAACAGTAAAACACAAGTATTGCGAGATTGTATTTCAGTAAAGAGAATTGGACCGGGTCCACAGTTCACTAGAGGTGTCTCTCCCATAAGATAAAAGCATGTTGGGTGAACAACATTCGGGCAATTGACAAATAGAGAGGGGCATAACAATGCACATACATGACATGGTAAATATAGTGAGATTCAATTGGGCATTACGACAAAGTACATAGACCGCCATCCAACCGCATCTATGCCTAAAAAGTCCACCTTCAGGTTATCATCCGAACCCCTCCGGTATTAAGTTGCAAACAACAGACAATTGCATTAAGTATGGTGCGTAATGTAATCAACAACTACATCCTTAGACATAGCATCAATGTTTTATCCCTAGTGGCAACAGCACAACACAACCTTAGAACTTTCTCACTGTCCCATCAATGCAGGCATGAACCCACTATCGAGCATAAATACTCCCTCTTGGAGTTAAGAGTAAAAACTTGGCCAGAGCCTCTACTAGTAACGGAGAGCATGCAAGATCTTAAACAACACATATGTAATAACTTGATAATTACCATAGCATAGTATTCTCTATCAATCGGATCCCGACAAACACAACATATAGTATTACGATAGATGATCTTGATCATGTTAGGCAGCTCACAAGATCCAACAATGAAGCACAACAAGGAGAAGACAACCATCTAGCTACTGCTATGGACCCATAGTCCAGGGGTGAACTACTCACTCATCACTCCGAGGCGACCATGGCGGTGTAGAGTCCTCCGGGAGATGAATCCCCTCTCCGGAGGGTGCCGGAGGCGATCTCCGAGTCCCCCGAGATGGGACCGGCGGCGGCGTCTCGGAAGGTTTTCCGTATCGTGGCTCTCGCCGGGGTTTCGCGACGGAGGCTTTAAGTAGGCGGAAGGGCAAGTCGGGAGGGGCACAGGGCCCCACACCATAGGTCGGCGCGGCCAGGGGCCTGGGCGCCGCCCTAGGGTTTGGGCGCCTCGTGGCCCCACTTCGTTGACTCTTCGGTCTGGAAGCTTCGTGGCAAAATAGGACCCCGGCGTTGATTTCGTCCAATTCCGAGAATATTTCTTTAGGATTTTCAAAAACAAGAAATGAAGAATCCGCTTCTGATCTTGTTAATAGGTTAGTTCCAAAATGCATAAATATGACATATAATGTGCATAAAACATGTAGATAACATCAATAATGTGGCATGGAACATAAGAAATTATCGATACGTTGGAGACGTATCACCCAACACTGTCTACAGGAATAGAAGCGTGCGTAGACATCACCCACGCACCTACTGCTCCTCTCCCAAGACTTCCAGGCGCCGGCCGCCAATCACTACGCCTCTGTTGCCGATGAGCGAGGCAAGTAGCCTGCTCGAGATCCCCGACCAGGCGTCCCGGTTCGAGCTTCCCGCTTATGTTTCCGCCCTCACAGAGATGGAACCCGCGTTCTCCGCTTCAACAGCCCAGCAGAACAAGCAGGACACTTCGTCTGTTGCGTCCTTGCCAGGCTCCTTCTCTGGTGCCACCCCTGGCTCATCCTCGTCAAGCACCATCCCTGCCCCTACTCCACTGTTCGGCTTCACAAAATCATCAGGAAGCACGGTGTTCTCGTCTGCTCCCTCTATTTTCTCTGCAGCTACTGAATATGTTGCCCCACAAGTGTTCGGTGAAATGCCAACACCACTATCTGGATATGAGAACTATTGTTGTGGGAGTCCAAATAAAATTCAGAGTTCATGTGTGCAAGGTGGAAGCAACAATCTGTATGAGCATGATCTTGATGGACAGCCACACCATTATGGCTTTTATAATCTCAAGCGCCAAACTGTAATTCGAGCAGATGGTACTGAGCATAGCTTCTATGGGCTACCAGAAAATTATCTGCAAGATCGAGCTACTCTTGGTCCATTGTTTGATGCCTATGATGATGACATGGATGGCTGCTCAACTGAATTGGTTGATGTGTTTCTTGTTACTCCGGAGCAACAGAAAAGTGACCAGTTTGCCAACTGCTTTTGCGAGGCCCTGAATGCATTCAGTAAAGATACTCCTGAGCGAGTATCCCATGCCTATGATGTCAACACAAAGGGCTGCGCTGATGAGTCAGTTCATGTGTTCGTTAACCCTCCTGAGCAGCAGCCATATGAAGGAGAGCGACAAGAAAGTGGACAGCTTCCCAAGTGTTCCAGCAAGGCATCAGAAATTGTATTACCATTCCAACAGCCTCCCATGTCTGCTACTGCTACTGACCAAATGCAGTTTCAGACATCCAAGAGCATGCCAAATTATGATGTGTACGAGAAAGAAGATAGTACTTGCATAAACATTATCTCAGGTGTGAGGGATTTCACTATTGAGCTGCAGCAGCAAAATGATGAGAGGGCATGCCATTGTCCAGTTATGACGGCCTCCGATTCACTTGTCACAAGATCAAGCCAGCTCAGTGTTGATCATAGTATGAGCAGATTAAGGCTGCTATGGGATCCAGGAGCTTTAGCACCTCTTCACTCAAGCAAGGCTGAGCCTGCTAGGGAACTTGGTTATGTGGCTATGTTAGTCCCTGAAGTTATGAGTTTATGCATCCAAGGTGGTTCTTATGTACAGAAGCTGAGAGACTCAAGTTGCAGCGTGTTGGTAACTCATCAGAGAAGAAAAGAATGGCATCCAGGAGCATATACAATTCCAAGTTCAACATCGACCAGAGATAATCGATTCTACTGTGGAGTGCCATCAAGGCTGATATATCATGGAATCCAATTGTTTTTGGGATCCAGGCATTTTGAACCAAATGCATATTATGCCATTAGTACTCTCTACAAGTTACAAGGAAGTTACAGGAGGTTGCCTTGCTGACCAGGAGCTCATGTCAAATACTTCTTGCAAAGTCGCAACGTTTACATGGCACAGCTCAATAACCGCTTGCCGGAGTTGCCTACATCCTAAAGTCGACATCACTGAAATAGATACTGAAGAAGTTGTGGTCAAGGTAAACGGTGGCAACTCAATAATTAGTCCTGGGAGACCTACTGGTGGTATATTCAGTTTCACCAATGAGATGAAACCGGATACTGGATTGCTTGTTGTGTGTTTCAACAACACCTCAGATAATGCATTCAGCAAAGAGGCTGCAGATTTTACATTTCCACATGGTCCTGGCATCTTATATGAGCTATGGTGGTTGACCAAAGGGACTGGATATGTATTGAGACATCTATTGGCTGTGAAGTTTGGTACTCACAATTACACTTCCTTCATTGATACTGCTGCCAGTATGTGTTGGCGTCCTGCAAATTCAGTTCAGCAAATAAGAAACATTGCAGCGCTGCTTCCTTTTCATCAGTGCATATTACTAAGTAGTGCAGTATGTCTATGGGACCCTGGAATTGCGATTTCCTCATACATGTATAGCTTGCTGGAAATGACAGCGGTGAAGACATCAACTTGGTTCCAAAGTCCATTACCAATGAACAAAACCTCTTCCGTTTGGGATCCTGGTATTGAATCCCTCTATTTTTCATGCAACCGGCTGAACATAACAAAGCTGATTCAGATTAAGGGCTGGACCAGTATGACATATAATGGCATCTTATTATCTGAATATACATACATCTTGATCTTCCTTCATGACCAATGGAAGTTAGTCCGGCGAGGGGTCCATGAGACTGACAGAGCAAAGCATATGCTGCTATCTTCACCAATATATTTTCAGAACAGGGAAATAAATATTTTCTTCATTACATTTCTACCTCCCTAATATGGTGAATGAATCCTGAAGGATAGTTGATAATGATAAAAGTTTCTGAAGAAACTTATCCATTGCTGAGCAATGGTCTTGAGGAGGGGGTAATGTCAGGCACTAGTAGTGGTGTGTAATAGTAAGATTAGTAGTATGGAATAGTGTGTTAATAGTTGTAAGGGTAGTATCGGCATTCCACCTGTGGTTGTCATGTTGTAGTTGGTTAGGTCTATATAACCTACCACTTGTATCCTGTTGCAATCAACCAATATTATAAACCCTAATTTTATTTCCTGCAATTTATCGATCTGAGCCCCGAGTGCTCCAATTTCCCCCTTTTCCATCGATTTATCGTCAGCGATCCATCGGGATCCTGACAGCCTGCTTCTCAATTTTAATCTGAATCCAACTCGTGCCATTCTAGGTGGACGTGGGGGCTCCATATGATATACTATTGCGAAGGACTCCCTGGTCCCGACGTTGGACTTCAAACTCAATATCAGACCATCCATCTTTTTTTTCAGTAACACTTTCCCGCTCGAGCGGCTCCGGAGGCCCCAACCCTACAAGCCAAAGTCGGCCCCGATTTGCCTCTCCCGGCCGCTGCCTCGTTCTTGCCGATTGTGGCGGCCTCTCCTGGATGTCGAAGGCGGCGGGTGGTGGAGGCGCACCCCGGACGGACCCCCTTCGCGCGGAGGTGGGACTTCATCCGAGCTGCGAGGTGGTGGAGTGGAACGATCGGCGGCGCAGGACCTCGGCATCACCAATGCGCAACGAAGCACGGGGACAAGTTGTTGTCCTCGGTTTGGCAGGCAGCAAGGAAGGGAGGGGGCTAGAGGCTGCGATGCAAGGTTCCGTCTTGGGGGTGGCGGCGCGGAAGATGCCTCGCCAGGGTGGAGTGCCTTGGTGCATTGGCCGCCTGCCATGTCCTGGAGATGAGCAACAAGGCCTCCCGGTAGTGCCGGCGTTGGAGCTGGAGGTTGGGTAGCTCGATCTAGGGCCTCTTGGGCCAGATCTAGGCTTTTGAGAGCTGGGCCGTTGTCTGTCACCTGGAGCGGGCGTGCCAGCGCATACGTCCTGGCGCTGGTATGCTTTGGAACCACATTGATGAGAAGTTGCGGTGGCGGCAGTGCGAAACTACATGGATAGTGTTCTCCCAAACCTCGGAGGCACGGAGACGAGCGACTATACGGACAAAAGTCCCGCCTGACTTGTTGGGCCAGCGGCGACGGCGCATGCGCGTGTCGCGCCCCTCCTTGGAGGCGTCGCTGAGGAGTGCCAACGTCTCCTACTCTCTCGCTTGGTTTGGTAGTTGTCTCGGGTGAAAGCCTAGTTCCTTAGGATCGGCGCGATGGCGGCATCCTCGACGGCGTTATTCTGTTGGGAGTTTCGCGTTTGGATACATGGTTTGGAGGACCTATTGAGTTTCCTACGGTGCTCGCCGTTGTCCGAGGTTGACTGCAAGGGCACTATGCACGCCATAGCTGAAAAGTTCAAGACGATGCCTTCTTGGGACCGACTGAGTTCCGCCATCTTGTCCTTTGATGGTGCGTCGACAAGAAAAGTTCTTTTGAAATTATTGTTCTTCGGGGCGTCTAGAGTTGGTGTTTCTTAGCTTAGGATAGGCTATTTTGTGTTGTTGTTCTTTTATCAGTGTTGGTTTTCTTCGAACTAGCCTGTGTGAAGTCTGTGCTACTTGTGGTAGTCTTTTTTTTTATACTTAAACCTTCGCCTTCTATAAAGATAAGGTGCGATATTAACACTCTCAAAAAATGTATATTATACCATCCACTACTTGGTGAAAAAGCGACCCGAAGGGCAGATTGATCCGGTTTGATATATGGTGGAGCATCGAATCAACATGTCCTATGATAAAAACGAACGAGACAGTTGGTTTGATTTATAGCCATTAGATAACGTTTCCAAGCTGACAGCACGACACAAAGAGATAGAGGGAGCTGCTCCAAAGGTAGAAGGGCAGGAACAAGACGGTGTTGTAGGTCCATTGGTTGTTATGGAAGCGCTATTATACATAGCAGAAAAATTAGAGTGATTGATGACTGCAAATGCATAAGTAGTATGTAGTTTTAAAAGTAAGAGTATCGAACAATAGAGAGCTATTTGGTTAATGTTATTATTCTTCTCATCACTATCTATCAAAGGATACTTACAAGCTGCATTTAATGCCAAGTAAGAGTGTTTTAAAGAGTGATGTTGTGTGTAAAGTAATGATTGAAAAGTAAAATAAACAGGAAGGACAATCGCCATGTAAATAGTAATGAAACTCCAGTAAGACAAAATATTCTTGAGAAATGTAGGATCCACCTCTAGCATTAGTTACTCATGATTAGGAAAATCTATGTATTTCTTCATAACGTGTGTGGGAAGGGTTCCATAAAAAGATGATCACAAAAAGGTATCTGGTATTTCATCCTGAATAACCACTATGATGACCGTAAGCTAGCCACTCCAATCCCTCATCATTGTAGGTTTTCCCATGGATATTGATGTGAGCTTTGCGAATCTCTCCTTATTCCCTTTGACCACATGAATATCATGCCGATATGTTATGTCACGTACCATCGTACATACTACCACATGTCCAAGGGTAATTTTCTCTCTAGTCTCCAAGAACAAAGTAAACTACTCACTCATGGAAGTAATCGACAACATCATTATACGCATATGGAATGAATAAAGGTGTATGTATAAATACAAGTGCAAATCCACAATAGCAATTAAAATTAGAACAAGATGAGATGGAAATGGAGATTGTGATGGAGGTGCAGCAGTTGATGATGAAGGGGATGATGCCTTGTCTTTCAATGATCGGTGTAAGTTCCCCCTATAGAACCCTTCCAGAGGTGAGGTTTTTGTGATTTCTAGTGGCTTTGAATGTTAGATCTCAGATCCGTCTTCACATGGTGAAAGTATTTTACAAGGCGCGCGGAGTCGGTGAAACATGGTGCATTCATGCGGTACGGGCGGGCTCTGCTCGTACCAGCGGTCGTTAAACCTTCTTGAGTAGCCTCTCGCGATGCCCTTTCACCCAGGTGTGTGGAGAATCATTTAAATAACTTTCATCACTTCAAAAATATCATATTTATGTCCAATATGACAGCTCCAAATGATATGTTCGTCAATATGTTCATTATTTCGGATCATGTGGAATCAAGCATAAAAGGTGTGTGCTAGCGTAGTAAAATACCAAAACCCTATCATTACTTATGCAGAAAAGGTAAATATTCTTTAAAATGCACTCATCAACTTCTCCAAGCTTAGACTCTTACTCGTCCCTGAGCAAGACAACTGCTTAATGGACAAGGTCGTCATGTTCATGAAGCTCGAGTCATTAAAAGACATGAGGCATTTGAAGCAACAATTATAATATAAGATATAGAATCATGTACGGGAGTGATGTTTTGGAACATGGGAGCATATGCTCCCTTTAGTTTAAAATGCATCTTACACATATTTTGAATTTCAAAAGAATTGAAACGAAAAAATCGCACGTACATCTTCACGGGCTACACGCTTACAAAGTTGTTTCATAAAAAATCGACTTGTCATGTGACGTGTGTAAAAAAGATAAAACTCAGTGCTAAAAATAATGCTTTTTACAAGATAAAATTTCTCTTTTTTACATAGTTCACAAAAAATGTTGAGTTTTCTTGAAACTTGACGAACACACATATATTATGAAGATGTACATGTAAAAATTTTTGTCAAATTTTTTTGACACTTCGAAATAAGATTTTTGGTAGAGGGAGCATACGCACCCGGGAGCCGAATTGAATTTCTAATCATGTACGTCTTGAGTTCTATGAAACTTTCCCATCTCAAATGACTTAGAGGCTTCCACACCTTTGTACTAATGGTTTGTATGAAGACCTGTTATTAGCATGTCATCGGATAATCATGTTCAATCAAATGAAATTGAGATGTAAATTCAACATCTTTAAGACTTTTTCTCAACTTGTACTTCTTCATAAATTTTTATAGCACTTTGCTTAGGACATACTTAAAGCTTTCATAGCTCTTTTATGTCAAGCAATCTTTCTCTTTTCTCTCTTCTTTTCTTTGAAGTCAAACTAATAATTGTGACATACTAACAATATTTCTTATTTTACTAGTACTATCAGTGTGGAAGACCTTAAAATCATCGCAAAGTACAAGCAAGATATTACTCATTATAATTCATACATAAAATACAATAATAATAAAACTGAGCATACTCCATATATAAAAATTGCTCGAAAATTCATTGGATATAAGTCTTTCCTTCTCCAAGAGGGCTAATTATGCAATTAATGCTAAAATTCAGAACTTAGAGCTAGCATGCCTAAGAAAGTAAACATGCTAAGAACTATAAGATAGATTGCATGGTGTTATAGAGCTCCCCAAGCTTGAAATCAATCTAGGTGGGATCAAATAATACGTTGTAATTATTTGATACCGTGGTGTTCTACTTTGAAGATGAAGCCTTCGCGTTATGAAGCTTGGCATGAAGGGCATCATTTTTTGCTTCCAACATCATGATACGGATCCTGCGCTGCTCGCTAACTTTCTCAAGATGAGCACTGTGGCACTTCTGTAGTTCAATTTTGTCCTTTTGAGTTTTTATTGCACAAAGACTAATTTTGAGATTGGCTTCCAATCCCTTCATTATCTTGTTGTCCATCTGGTCAAGGTAACGATGTAGCAGGTCAATATGCTTAGAAGATCATGGGGACTTTACCTCAATTTTCTTGATACGACGGTTCAGGCTATCAAGAGAGGCTTGGATTTCATCTCCCTCCAACTTCAGCTTCATTAGCAAAGAATCTCCATCTTCTCTAGGGGTCAAGTGCACCTCTTCGTGATCATTCTCTTGGCCTACGAGCATGCTGAACACCTTACACCCTTCCTTCAGCATCTCTCTTAGATTGAATCCATCTTCAAGACCGATTTGATCTAACCAAAGCTCTTCCTTCTTGTTCTCTTCAATGGACTTCTTTTCATCACCATAGGCAGAAAATCTTCCTTTGCTGGCCTCCTCAATTTGCTTGAACGATCTCCCATGGTTGAGACATGGCCACGTGTTCTCACGAGGGAGGTGACATGGATCAGATATGTTTGGCACGAGGAGAAAAGAAGAAGACTCTTTGCAAGAGTTTATGAGGGGTTAGGCACAAGAAAAATTCGTAATATTGGTTAGGAATTTGCACAAGAAAAGAATCCTAACAAACAAGGAAAGAAAAGAAGAGAAAATGGAAAATCTGGGTATATTAAAGACCACTGGTACCAGCTTAGCCCGTATGGTCCGCCTATACCCAATACTCCAATTGGGCTTTACATTTAAAATAAGTCGAAATTATTTCAAAAAGTGGTATGGGCGGGATACTCCGGTACGGTCTACCCGTACAGAAAGTTACCAACTTCCGATACATGTAGAAAATAGTTTTTCTTACTTAAGACGAAGATTAATAGAAAATTTAACGACCATCGGTACGAGCTAGTATGCTCGTACCACCCGGTCGTAACGTTCTATTGCGAACAGAAAAGAAACAAGCAGAAATTTACAACATGGTTAAGGACTTCTGGTACGGGCGGGTCTGCTTGTATCGTCCGGTCGTACCACTTGGGCATGAAAAACATCAAAATAAATAGAAGAGTACTAGGATTTTAACGACCGATGGTACGGGCCTGTGCGGTCATATCGCCCGCCCGTACCAACCTCCGAAAATAGCCAATCAGCTTAGAAAAACACAAGGAATTCGAAAATGGAAATGAAAATGGAAAAACAAGAATAGAAACCAAAATGAGCTCAATTAAACTTAACCAACCTACCAGATCTTCAAAGAATAAGCTTGGGAATTTTACTTCCCTTTATTTTTTTATTATTTTCCACTTGCCCTTGTGTATGGTTGATCGCAAGAAATTTCTTAATCATTATAAAAAAGTGTTAGAAAATTTATTATCTAGTCCAATGGTACCTAGGGGTATATAGATCGATGATACCCTCTCTTGTGCTTGTATTTCTTAAAATTAACTTGGTACCTCATGTGGATTCTCTTTTCTTTGCACGATCTGTAACTCAAACTCTTGTAAAAGTAGAGTCCAACGAAGCATTCTAGGCTTGACATCAGTTCTTTCACGGATTTATTTCAAGCTATCACAATAAGTATGTACTCTAACTTTCGAGTCAATAATATAAGATCTAAATTTATCACAAGAGAAGACAACTGCAAAGAGTTCCTTCTTAGCCATTCGGTAATGTCTTTGAGCTTCATTAAGAGTACGACTAGCATGGTGAATGATATTGAGTTCATCACCATCATGCTGGCAAAGATTAGCCCCAATGGCTTCATTACTAACTTCACAAAATAGATCAAAAGATATCCTACACTTAGGTGGTTTAAATATAGGAGCATTTACAAGGGATATTTTCAAAGTGGTAAAAGTAGTGAAACAACTTTCATCAAAGTTAAAATGATCACCCTATTGTAAGAGATTAATTAATGGTCTAGCAACTTAAGAGAAATTCTTAATGAATTTCCTACAAAAACGTGCATGACCAAGAAAACTCCTTATACTTTTTACATCATGTGGAGGTGGTAGCCTTTCTATTGCTTCTATTTTAGCTTTATAAACATCTATGCCCTTACCTGAGATCTGTGACCGAGTACTATCCCTTCTTGTACCATGAAAATGACATTTCTCCCAATTCAAGACAATATTAGTATCTTCACATCACTGAAAATCTTTGTTAAGATTGTTGAGATAATGGTTACATGAAGTTCCATAGACGGAGAAGTTGTCCATGAATATTTCCATAATATCTTCAACAAAATCCAAAATATTGCAGTCATATATCTCTAGAAGGTAACATGTTCATTACATAAACCAAAAGGCATATGGCGATAAGCATATAAACCAAAGGGGCAAGTAAATATTGTTTTAAGTTGATCTTCTAGATGAACAACTATTTGAGAAAATCGTAGTATCCATCTAGATAATAGAAGTAAGAATTATTTGCAAGCTCTCTATTGTTTGATCTATGAATGGCGAAAGATTGTGATGCGTACAAGTTTCTTTGTTTAGCTTTCTAAAATCGATGCACATTCTAGGCCCAACAATAATTCCAGTAGGGACTAATTCATTATGTTCATTTGGTACAACAGTAAATCCTCCTTTCTTTGAGACACAATTAACATGACTTACCCAGTTGCTTTCCGGCACAAGATAAGACCAGCATCTAAGAAGCTAATTATTTCTTTTTCTTACCACTTATTTCATTTTTGGTTTAAGTCTTCTTTGGAAGTCTACAACTGTTTGAGCGCCTTCTTCCATAAATATTCGATGAGTGAGTATCGAAAGACTAATCCCCTTCAAGTCATTTATAACCCCCAAGTGTAGGGGATCACCGCAGTATAATTCGATAAGTATTTGAGTGTCGAGCCCACAGGTAGCTGAAGGTAAGCTATCTATTCTCTAAAGCCATATAACCCACTTATATTGCCTTCTATGTAAATATAGGATCTATAGTGTGTGTGTGTGTGTATGTGAAGAGGTTTCAATCATGTTACAATCATGTGATTCAGGTTGCAATCATGTTAGGATGGGATGCGGGTGTTAGTTATAGGTTGCATGTGGGATGCCATTGTCCGCTACTGGTTGCATGCAGATAATGCATTCATTTCGGTGTTTACAGATGCCCGCCAAACACAACTACAATTAGTGTGGAATGGTACGGCAACCCACATAGAACCTCAAACTCCACAATGAAAGGTTGAAGATTACCCATACAGAACTCTAAACTGCACACTAAAAGTCCAAACATTGACCGCAAACTCTAAACATGGACAGAAAACTCTCAACTACACACTCGAAGGACATAAAACTCTAAAATGCAAACTCTAGACTGCAACAACTTTGCGAAAACTCGGAATGTAGATAACCAAAAATAGATTCAAGAAACCACTACATCTTTAGAATCGAGCATTTATTATCGCTTAATATGGACCAAACATGGATAAACTTCATAGAATCAAACTCATGATTTCAGAACAACTCATGACTTCATACTCTGACTATGTTGTTGCGGTGTTACTCACTTAGTCACTTCTCGGACCATGTTTTTCTTCTTGAATATGTTGCTTCCAATGGCAAGGGTGTGCTTCCATGCAAATCAATTTGTTTGATCACCATCAAAATTGTTGTCGTGTTTTCCGCGATGATACCCTGACAGGCTCTTAAGTCCCATATTTTCTTTCTTGATGGTACCCTGATAGCGATGTTGCGGTGTTACTCACTTAGTCACTTCTTGGACTATGTTTTTCTTCTTGAATCTGGCAGGGTGTGCTTCAACTTTAGAAAGTTCTAAATTTACCCGAGGCACATCTCACTTATCGTTAACTCATGTTACAATCATGTGATTCGGGATGCGGTTGTTCGCACAGGTTGCATCCGGGATGACATTGTCCACTACTAGTTGCATGCAGGGTAATGCATCCATTGCGGGTGTGTATGGCTGCCCGCCACACACACCGCTACAATTAGTGTGGAACTGTGGGGTGATGTCCAGGGGCGGATCTACCTTTAGGTAGCAGGGTGCAAAGGATCCCGGTAGAAAACAAAATCCTTTGTTAAACATCATTTTTTTCACCACTAATGCACCCCCTAAATTTCCTTTTTATGTTTTGAGGCGCCCTCTATGCACCCGGGCTTCAAATGCCTTGTCTCCGCCACTAGTGATATCTACGCACGCTTCTATTCTTGTAGACAGTGTTGGGCCTCCAAGTGCAGAGGTTTATAGAAACAGCAGCATGTTTCCCTTAAGTGGATCACCCAAGGTTTATCGAACTTAGGGAGGTAGAGGTCAAAGATATCCCTCTCAAGCAACCCTGCAATTACGATACAAGAAGTCTCTTGTATCCCCAACACACTCAATACACTTGTCAGGTGTATAGGTGCACTAGTTTGGCGAAGAGATAGTGAAATACAAGTAATATAGATGATTATGAGTGGTAATTGCAATCTGAAATAAAAAAATGGCAGCAAGCAAACATGTAGCAGAACTGGTTGTAAACGGTGTTTCAGTGCTTAGAAACAAGGCTTAGGAATCATACTTTCACTAGTGGACACTCTCAACAATGATATCATAATTGAATACATAAATATTATCTCTTCACACATGCTACTTTGAACCACTCTCCGGTTGGATAACAAACACAAATTCACTACGTAGGGCTGCATAAGCACTCCTTAAAATCCTCGTTTGTAATCTATGGACGCTCCACGCGATCATGATACGTCTCCAACGTATCGATAATTTCTTATGTTCCATGCCACATTATTGATGTTATCTACATGTTATATGCACACTTTATGTCATATTTATGCATTTTCTGGAACTAACCTATTAACAAGATGTGCAGTTCTGTTTTCGCTGTTTTTGGTTTCAGAAATCCTAGTAACGAAATATTCTCAATTGGACGAAATCAACGCCTGTTCCTATTTTGCCGGAAGCATCCAACACCCGAGAGCCGGGGGGCCCTGGGCAGATGACATGGTGGCGCGGCCGGGCTGGGCCCACGCCACCCTATGGTGTCGTCGCCCTTTGACCCTCCTGCGCCGCCTCTTCGCCTATATAAAGCCCCCGCATCGAAAACCCTTGAGAGAGAGCCACGATACGCGAAACCTTCCGAGCCGCCGCCATCCGCCAAGATCCCAGGATCTCTGTTCGGCCGGAGGGGAAGTGCCCGGAAGGCTTCTCCATCGACACCGCTGTCATCTCCACCGCCATCTTCATCACCGCTGCTGCTCCCATGAGGAGGGAGTAGTTCTCCATCGAGGCTCGGGGCTGTACCGGTAGCTATGTGGTTCATCTCTCTTCTATGTGCTTCAATACAATAGTCTCATGAGCTGCCTTACATGATTGAGATTCATATGATGATGCTTGTAATCTAGATGTCATTATGCTAGTCAAGTGAGTTTTACTTATGTGATCTCCGGAGACTCCTTGTCCACGTGTGTAAAGGTGACAGTGTGTGCACCGTGTGGGTCTCTTAGGCTATATTTCACGAAGTACTTATTCACTGTTGAAGAGCGTAGTGAAGTGCTTATTTATATCTCTTTAAGATTGCAATGTGCATCGTATCACAATTTATCTATGTGCTACTCTAGTGATGTGTTATTAAAGTAGTTTTATTCCTCCTGCATGTGTGCAAAGGTGACAGTGTGTGCACCGTGTTAGTACTTGGTTTATGCTATGATCATGATCTCTTGTAGATTGCGAAGTTAACTATTGCTATGATAATATTGATGTGATCTATTCCTCCTACATATGCATGAAGGTGACAGTGTGCATGCTATGCTAGTACTTGGTTTAGTCTTTTGATCTATCTTACACTAAAGGTTACTAAAATATGAGCATTATTGTGGAGCTTGTTAACTCCGGCATTGAGGGTTCGTGTAATCCTACGCAATGTGTTCATCATCCAACAAAGTGTAGAGTATGCATTTATCTATTCCGTTATGTGATCAATGTTGAGAGTGTCCACTAGTGAAAGTGTAATCCCTAGGCCTTGTTCCTAAATATCGCTATCGCTACTTGTTTACTGTTTTACTGTGTTACTACTGCTGCAATACTACCACCATCAACTACACGCATAGCTATTATCGGCACCGTTGCTGCTCATATATATTCATACCATATTTCACTATCTCTTCGCCGAACTAGTGCACCTATTTGGTGTGTTGGGGACACAAGAGACTTCTTGCTTTGTGGTTGCAGGGTTGCATGAGAGGGATATCTTTGACCTCTTCCTCCCCGAGTTCGATAAACCTTGGGTGATCCACTTAAAGGAAAACTTTGCTTCTACAAACCTCTGCACTTGGAGGCCCAACACTGTCTCTGAGGAAAGGAGGGGGAACGTAGACATCAAGCACTTTTCGCCGTTGCCGGGACCAGAAAGCACAAAGGGATTTCCTCCCTCGTCAACCCGCGCCTCCTGGACAGCATCAAGTATTTTCTGGCGCCGTTGCCGGGAGGAAAGGTAAAAGGTACTCACACTCCGGATCTCGGCTACCAAGCTATTTTCCGGTGCCATTGTAAGTACTCGAAGCTATTTCCTTTAGACTCTGCAATTGCGACATTTGGTTTCTTGTTTACACTAGTTAGGCATAATGGAAAACAACAAAAAAAATGAGAGATCTTTATGAACTTTATCTTGAATTAGGACATGATGTGTTTGAAGAGAGAATTAAAAAACCCATGGAACTTTATATGCATGCTAATGGGGATGTTATTAATATGAATGCTTTGAACACTATTGTTGCTAATGCTATGGAAAATTCTAAGCTTGGGGAAGCTGGCTTTGATGAGCATGATATTTTTAGTCCCCCAAGCATTGAGGAGAAAATTTACTTTGATGATACTTTGCCTCCTATTTATGATGATTATAATGATAGTAGTCTTTTGTTACCGCCTGTTATGGAGGATAAATTTGATTATGATTACAATATGCCTCCTATATTTGATGATGAGAATAATAATGATAGCTACTTTGTTGAATTTGCTCCCACTACAACTAATAAAATTGAGTATGCTTATGTTGGGAGTAGTAATTATTTTATGCATGAGAATAAGAATGCTTCATGTGATAGTTATATTGTTGAGTTTGCTCAGGTTGCTACTGAAAGTTATTATGAGAGAGGAAAATATGGTTGTAGAAGTTTTCATGTTACTAAAACACCTCTCTATGTGCTGAAATTTTTGAAGTTACACTGGTTTTATCTTCCTATGCTTGTTACTTTGCTCTTCATGAACTTGTTTATTTACAAGATTCCTATGCATAGGAAGCATGTTAGACTTAAATGTGTTTTGAATTTGCTTCTTGATGCTCTCTTTTGCTTCATTTGCTATTTTTCATGAGTGCATCATTAAAACTGCTGAGCCCATCTTAATGGCTATAAAGAAAGAACTTCTTGGGAGATAACCCATGTGTTATTTTGCTACAGTACTTTGTTTTATATTTGTGTCTTGGAAGTTGTTTACTACTGTAGCAACCTCTCCTTATCTTAGTTTTGTGTTTTGTTGTGCCAAGTAAAGTCTCTATGGTAAAGTTGATGCTAGATTTGGATTGCTGCGCAGAAACAGCATTGCTGTCTGTCACGAATCTGGGTCTAATTCTCTGTAGGTAACTCAGAAAATTATGCCAATTTACGTGAGTGATCCTCAGATATGTAACTTTCATTAGTTTTGAGTTTTTCCATTTGAGCAAGTCTGGTGCCATTTTAAAATTCGTCTTTACGGACTGTTCTGTTTTTGACAGATTCTGCCTTTTATTTCGCATTGCTTCTTTCGCTGTGTTGGGTGGATTTCTTTGTTCCATTACCTTCCAGTAGATTTGGGCAATGTCCAGAAGTGTTAAGAATGATTGTGTCACCTCTGAACATGTGAATTTTTGATTATGCACTAACCCTCTAATGAGTTTGCTTAAAGTTTGGTGTGGAGGAAGTTTTCAAGGGTCAAGAGAGGAGGATGATATACTATGATCAAGAAGAGTGAAGAGTCTAAGCTTGGGGATGCCCCCATGGTTCATCCCTGCATATTTCAAGAAGACTCAAGCATCTAAGCTTGGGGATGCCCAAGGCATCCCCTTCTTCATCGACAAATTATCAGGTTCCTTCTCTTGAAACTATATTTTTATTCGGTCACATCTTATGTACTTTACTTGGAGCGTCTGTTTGCTTTTGTTTTTGCTTTTGTTTGAATAAGTTCATCCTTGTGTGGGAGAGAGACACGCTCCGCTGGTTCGTATGAACACATGTGTTCTTAGCTTTTATATTCATGGCGAAGTTTCCTCTTCGTTAAATTGTTATATGGTTGGAATTGGAAAATGCTACATGTAGTAATTGCTATAATGTCTTGGGTAATGTGATACTTGGAAATTGTTGTGCTCATGTTTAAGCTCTTGCATCATATACTTTGCACCTATTAATGAAGAAATACATAGAGCATGCTAAAATTTGGTTTGCATAATTGGTCTCTCTAAAGTCTAGATAATTTCTAGTATTGAGTTTGAACAACAAGGAAGACGGTGTAGAGTCTTATAATGTTTACAATATGTCTTTTATGTGAGTTTTGCTGCACCGTTCATCCTTGTGTTTGTTTCAAATAACCTTGCTAGCCTAAACCTTGTATCGAGAGGGAATACTTCTCATGCATCCAAAATACTTGAGCCAACTACTATGCCATTTGTGTCCACCATATCTACCTACTACATGGTATTTTCCGCCATTCCAAAGTAAATTGCTTGAGTGCTACCTTTAAAATTCCATCATTCGCCTTTGCAATATATAGCTCATGGGACAAAATAGCCTTAAAAACTATTGTGGTATTGAATATGTACTTATGCACTTTATCTCTTATTAAGTTGCTTGTTGTGCGATAACCATGCTCTGGGGACGCCATCAACTACTCTTTGTTGAATATCATGTGAGTTGCTATGCATGTTCGTCTTGTCTGAAGTAAGGGAGATCTACCACCATATGGTTAAGCATGCATATTGTTAGAGAAGAACATTGGGCCGCTAACTAAAGCCATGAATCATGGTGGAAGTTTCAGTTTTGGACACATATCCTCAATCTCAGTGAGAATAATAATTGTTGTTACATGCTTATGCATTAAAGAGGAGTCCATTATCTGTTGTTCATGTTGTCCCGGTATGGGTGTCTAAGTTGAAGAATGATCAAAAGCGAGAAATCCAATGCGAACTTTCTCCTTAGACCCTTGTACAGGCGGCATGGAGGTACCCCATTGTGACACTTGGTTGAAACATGTGCATTGTGATGATCCGGTAGTCCAAGCTAAGTAGGACAAGGTGCGGGCACTATTAGTACACTATGCATGAGGCTTGCAACTTGTAAGATATAATTTACATAACTCATATGCTTTATTACTACCGTTGACAAAATTGTTTCATGTTTTCAAAATAAAAGCTCTAGCACAAATATAGCAATCGATGCTTTCCTCTTTGAAGGACCATTCTTTTACTTTTATTGTTGAGTCAGTTCACCTATCTCTCTCCACCTCAAGAAGCAAACACTTGTGTGAACTGTGCATTGATTCCTACATACTTGCATATTGCATTTGTTATATTACTCTATGTTGACAATTATCCATGAGATATACATGTTACAAGTTGAAAGCAACCGCTGAAACTTAATCTTCCATTGTGTTGTTTCAATGTCTATACTTTGAATTATTGCTTTATGAGTTAACTCTTATGCAAGACTTATTGATGCCTGTCTTGAAGTACTATTCATGAAAAGTCTTTGCTTTATGATTCAATTGTTTACTCATGTCATTACCATTGTTTTGATCGCTGCATTCATTACATATGATTACAATATGATCAAGTTTATGATGGCATGTCACTTCAGAAATTATCTTTGTTATCGTTTTACCTGCTCGGGACGAGCAGAACTAAGCTTGGGGATGATACGTCTCCAACGTATCGATAATTTCTTATGTTCCATGCCACATTATTGATGTTATCTACATGTTATATGCACACTTTATGTCATATTTATGCATTTTCCGGAACTAACCTATTAACAAGATGCCGAAGTGCCGCTGTTCTGCTGTTTTTGGTTTCGAAATCCTAGTAACGAAATATTCTCGGAATTGGACGAAATCAACGCCCTGTGTTCCTATTTTGCCCGGAAGCATCCAGAACACCCGAGAGAGGGAGGGCCCTGTGGGCCCCAGATGACATGGTGGCGCGGCCAGGGCTGGGCCGCGCCACCCTATGGTGTCGTCGCCCCTTTGACCCCCTGCGCCGCCTCTTCGCCTATATAAAGCCCCCGCATCGAAAACCCTTGGAGAGAGCCACGATACGCGAAACCTTCCGAGCCGCCGCCATCGCGAAGCCAAGATGGGGGACAGGAGTCTCTGTTCCGGCACCCGCCGGAGCGGGAAGTGCCCGGAAGGCTTCTCCATCGACACCGTCATCTCCACCGCCATCTTCATCACCGCTGCTGCTCCCATGAGGAGGAGTAGTTCTCCATCGAGGCTCGGGGCTGTACCGGTAGCTATGTGGTTCATCTCTCTTCTATGTGCTTCAATACAATAGTCTCATGAGCTGCCTTACATGATTGAGATTCATATGATGATGCTTGTAATCTAGATGTCATTATGCTAGTCAAGTGAGTTTTACTTATGTGATCTCCGGAGACTCCTTGTCCCACGTGTGTAAAGGTGACAGTGTGTGCACCGTGTGGGTCTCTTAGGCTATATTTCACGAAGTACTTATTCACTGTTGAAGAGCGTAGTGAAGTGCTTATTTATATCTCTTTAAGATTGCAATGTGCATCGTATCACAATTTATCTATGTGCTACTCTAGTGATGTGTTATTAAAGTAGTTTTATTCCTGCATGTGTGCAAAGGTGACAGTGTGTGCACCGTGTTAGTACTTGGTTTATGCTATGATCATGATCTCTTGTAGATTGCGAAGTTAACTATTGCTATGATAATATTGATGTGATCTATTCCTCCTACATATGCATGAAGGTGACAGTGTGCATGCTATGCTAGTACTTGGTTTAGTCTTTTGATCTATCTTACACTAAAGGTTACTAAAATATGAGCATTATTGTGGAGCTTGTTAACTCCGGCATTGTGGGTTCGTGTAATCCTACGCAATGTGTTCATCATCCAACAAAGTGTAGAGTATGCATTTATCTATTCTGTTATGTGATCAATGTTGAGAGTGTCCACTAGTGAAAGTGTAATCCCTAGGCCTTGTTCCTAAATACGCTATCGCTACTTGTTTACTGTTTTCTGTGTTACTACTGCTGCAATACTACCACCATCAACTACACGCCAGAAGCTATTTTCACCGTTGCTACTGCTCATATATATTCATACCACTGTATTTCACTATCTCTTCGCCGAACTAGTGCACCTATTTGGTGTGTTGGGGACACAAGAGACTTCTTGCTTTGTGGTTGCAGGGTTGCATGAGAGGGATATCTTTGACCTCTTCCTCCTGAGTTCGATAAACCTTGGGTGATCCACTTAAGGGAAAACTTGCTGCTGTTCTACAAACCTCGCACTTGGAGGCCCAACACTGTCTACAAAGGAAGGGAACGTAGACATCAAGCACTTTCCTGGCGCCGTTGGGACCAGAAAGCTACACAAAGGGATTTCCTCCCTCGTCAACCCCGCGCCAGTCCTGGACAGCATCAGATCACTTTGAGCATACAAAGATAGTACTAACAAGACATCACAATTTATATGTATTTATGTAGATTAAGCTTAAGAGACACACACGGTATGCACACTGTCACCTTCACACCGTGGGACAAGGTGTCTCCGGAGATCACATAATAAAACCACTTGAGTAGCATAATAGTTGAAGAATAACATCTACTTATTCAACTAGATTACAAAGCTCATGATCACATAAATATCATATCATGGGAGAGAGTGATAGACCACATAGCTACCGGTAAAGCCCTCAGCCTCGGGGGAGAACTACTCCCTCCTCATCATGGGAGTCAGCAACAACGATGAAAATGGCGGTGGAGTCGATGGAGATGGCTCCAGGGGCAATTCCCCATCTCGGCAGGGTGCCGGAACAGAGACTTCTGTCCCCCGAAACTTGTCTTCAGCGGCGGCGGAGCTACAAAACTTTTCGTGGACGAAGGCTTATTAATTTAGGGTTTTCGCGTTGGGAGGCATCTTATAGGCAGAAGGGCGAGGTCGGTGGGCGCCAGGGGTCCCCACACCACCCCCAGGCTCGGCCAGGGGGAGGCCGCACCTAGGCATGGTGTGCCTGCCCTGGTGTCCTCCTCCGTCTCTCCTTTGGACTCTGTCTTCGTGTCGGGAAAAATAGGAAGTTTGGCTTTTGTTTCGTCCAATTTCGAGAATATTTCCTGTAAAACTTTTCTGAAATACAAAACAGCAGAAAACATGAATTGGCACTGTGACATCTTGTCAATAGGTTATTTCCGGAAAATGCATAAAAGTGTCACGAAGTGTAAACAGAACATATAGAAATTTGTGTAAAACAAGCATGAAGCATCAAAAATTATAGATACGTTCGCAACGTATCATGGGGCAATCCGCAGACACTTTCAAACTCCACAATTAAAGTTTGAACCCAAACAAAACTCTGAACTGCACACTGAAAGTCCACCTCGACTGCCAAACTCTAAACCTGAAGAGAACACTCTCAACTAAACACTCGAGTAGACATAATACTCTAAAATGCAAACTCCCGGCTACAACAAATTTATGAAAACTCTGAATGTAGATAACCGAAAATAGATTCAGGAAACAAATACATCATCTTCTAGAAACCACTACATCTTCAGAACCGAGCGTTTGCTAATCGCTTAATATGGATCAAACATGGACAAACTTCATAGCAATCAAACTCATGATTTCAAAACAACTCATATGAGCTCATACGTACCTTGACGGCGCTGTTGCGGTGTTACTCACTTCTTGGACTATGTTTTTCTTCTTGAATCTGTTGCTTTCCAAGGGCAAGGCCGGGTGTGTTTCCATTTTAGAAAATTCTAGTACAGTACTAATAAATGAGTAAATGACCGAAGGCACCTCTCATTTATGCTCAACTCGTGTTACAAGCCTGTGGTTATTGTATAGCGGTTGCATGCTTGTAGTATCATGGTCGCCTTGTAAGGTACACAGCTTAATCAGCTGGCCTTTTAACACAGAATAGTCAAACAGTCCAAAGATCAGCTTCTCACGAGCTCATCCGCGCCAAAGCTGGAGGCGCCACGGCGCCGGCACGGGAAGAAAACGACCCCTTCACACAAGCCTCGTCGGAGTGGTCGGCGACAATGGCGTAGCCGCTGCTTGTCACGTCCCGGGAGTAGCACCCGTCGGTCGCCTCATACCCGTAGCTCTGCCTCGTGCCCCACGACACCCCGACCGCGTCACCTTCGTCGTCCACGTCGATGTTCACGGCGGACTCCTGCGCGTTGCCCAGTGACCGGGACCAGAAGAACCCGCGGCCGGCGGCGACCCTCTCCTCGGCGAGCCCCAGCCTCACGTCCCTCGCCACCGTGTACGAGCCGTTGGAGGATTCGTTCACCACGCCCACGAAGATGTCGAGCCGGAAGCTCTGCTGCGCCTCCTGCGAGTACGCCACGCCGGCGCGGTCGGTGACGTGCACGCCGGAGTACGCCTCGGTCGTCTGGTTCACCACCTGCTGGCTGTCCCCCCGGACCTCGTTCGTGTTCTCGTACCCGAGCCTCTGCGTCCACGTCGCGGTGATCTTGCCGTAGGACGACGTCTGCACCCACCCCGTCGCGGATATGCGCCGGAACGCGGTCGTGTAATAGAACTCGTCGCCGGGGCCGTCGGGCCGGAACGCGATGCTCGTGTCGAGCGGCGGCGCCTCGTAGCTGGTGAGGCTCGCCGTCGTCGGCGCTCCCCTGGGGTCCAGCCACAGGTGGAGGTTGGCGTCGATGAACCACACGTCCTGGGCGTTGGTCACTGACACGGCAAACTCATGCGCCTTGCCGTCCAGCAGTTTGCTCAAGAACGGCGTGATCTCGATGTCGTAGGACGGGAGACTGAACGAGCCGATCCCGGTGATCGGACGCCACAGGAGAGGGTTAATGCCTCCTGTGTAGAGGACCGGGAACGGCCACACGGCGCCGACGAGGTCCCCGTCGATGCTGACGGTGACCTCCCGGAATGGGCCGTGGCTGTCGGCCGTGTTGGTGTACCAGAACTCGTCGTCGGCGTGGTACGACACGTAAACCTCGAGAACGGCACGGTAGGCGTTGGTCGGCACGGCGAGGCTCGCGGACCCGACGTCCTGCCCGTTCTGGATCTGGAACCATAAGCCGTCGTTCAACGGGAGGCTTTGCGAGATAGGAACGATGACGTCGGCGGGGCCCAGCCCGGGCTGCGGAGGCTGCGGCGGGTGGCGGAAGTAGAGGTGGAGCGTGAGGTTTGCGTGGTACACGCCGGTGTACTGCTCGTTGACGACGTTGCCGAGGTAGACGGCGAGGGTGGAGGGGCTGCGCGCGGCGAGTAGGGAAGCGTACTTGGTGACATCCTTGGACACGGACCAGACGATGCCGTTGGCCCGCGGCTCGGCGGTGCAACCGCGGAGGAGCTCGGCACCGCCGAGCCAGACGCCGAAGATGCGGTCGTACTGGACGCCCCGGCAGGCAGCTCGCCACTCGAGAACGGCAAGGGAGATCAATGACGCGTGGCCGCCCGCTGCGGCGAGGCACGGCGGCGGGGAGTAGGCTGCCGTGACAGGAGGCTTGGTGTAAGTGTAAGCGAACGAATGCGAGAGAAGCACCGTGGAGCATGGGCCGAAACTGCCCGGCGGTGGCCGGTGCGGCCGGTCCACCTCGAAGAAGGTGGTGGGTTGATCGGGCGGAGGCGGCGCACGCGCCTCGATTGCGGCTACTTCCGATGCCGAGAGACGGAGCTTGTGAGGTGAAGCGAGAACGACTGGATAGGAAGTGATGGCGAGCAGGAGGAAGAGGAAACAGTGCACGAAGGACTCGGCCATGATCGATCGATCGAGAGTGGCTGGAGGAGGCAGTGTGCTTGTGCATGGCGCGCTTCGTGGAGAATTTAAACAGGTTATGAGTGGCGGGAGAGTGTGCTCTACTGCTCTCGTGCATTGAAAATATTTTTTTTGTAAAGAGTACAAGTGAAGTAGAGCATAATTTTTGAGGGACCATGCGGCAAGGTTTGGATTGCAAGCTTATGTACAGCGACAGTTAGCCTGATGGATGCAGGGCAAAATGAGAATAATTAAATGACCTAATTAAGTAAGTTTGGATTGTAAGTTTAACTTACTAGATTAGTAGATGATTAGATGCATATATCTACCACGAACTTGTACAACAAGCGCCCCCGGCCCAGCCCCCCACCAGCTTTGGTAAATCGAAGTTACCTAATTCCACAACACTATGATCTACTACTTTTTTACAACTTCTACAGTTGGATAACAAAATGTGTGCACGTTTAATTTGATTAGTACTGGAATAAAGTGATAATTATACTGGAATGATCAGCCAGGTACAATACTGATTGGAAGGAGCTAGGTTGATGTCAGATTACAACCCTAATGGAAATTAACCTACATTATTATATTGTGTGTTTAATTGCGGTACATGACTCACACATGTGCGTTTTGGGACAGAAAGAAAATAAGCAAACAATATCTAATTATACAATCAAAGATGGATTATATTGTGGTTGCTAATCTTATATGGGCTTTGTTTGGAACACAAGTTTAAAAAACTTGGAAGCTTACCTCGCATAGACTCTGGAATTAGCAGTATAAGTAGGTTCCACCCTCTAGCCTCAATTGCATTGTGAGCGGTACCACCGATATGCAGAGAAATAGAGGATAGACCTAAGAGCAAGTACAATAGATCATACTCATCAGGCTATAAAAAAATCCACATCAGCTAAATACTAGCTAAAAGTAAGGGGCAAAAAAGAGGGAGAGTGGGACGGGCGCCCCAACTGTCGCCCACTACTGCACAAGAAACCAGAGAGGTACAGCAGGCATGCAGCCATGCCTAGTGCATTGCGCTAAGTTGCGGATTGAGTGCATGTTCCCATGTGTCTTGCATGCAAGTTAGCAATTCAAAAAATAGATGGTTAAATATTTTGTAAAACCAACCTTGTAGCCAGTCTATTATACGTATAATACAAGTGCCTACTCTATGCTAGCTCTAAGTGACATGGCATGATTCATATAGCCAGCAACCGACTACGGTTATTGATCTTGCTCTAAACCTAAGCTTTCCTACACCAGCCCTATTCACTTCCAACTTGGCGAGGCTATAAGTAAATTATGGAAGTAATGGGAGAGTGGGACGGGCGCCCCAACTGTCGCCCACTACTGCACAAGAAACCAGAGAGGTACAGCAGGCATGCAGCCATGCCTAGTGCATTGCGCTAAGTTGCGGATTGAGTGCATGTTCCCATGTGTCTTGCATGCAAGTTAGCAATTCAAAAAATAGATGGTTAAATATTTTGTAAAACCAACCTTGTAGCCAGTCTATTATACGTATAATACAAGTGCCTACTCTATGCTAGCTCTAAGTGACATGGCATGATTCATATAGCCAGCAACCGACTACGGTTATTGATCTTGCTCTAAACCTAAGCTTTCCTACACCAGCCCTATTCACTTCCAACTTGGCGAGGCTATAAGTAAATTATGGAAGTAATTAGTGCCCCACTAAGTTTTAAAGTGGCGGTGGGGTTGAAAGACGAGATTTCCTACCTCAGAGTCGAGAGTGCCTGTCTTTTCTGTCAAGTAGGCTGCCTCTTCTTCTTCACTAACAGTATTGGATGAAAGGGTTGGTGCAAGGTTGAATGAATGATTTATGCTGTCCATGATTTGTCCAATGAAAGGTCAGGTTGCTTTGAACGGACCTTGGACCGTCCCCTCCTCGTCTACAGTAGCTAGGAGGCGATTTGTGAACAACCTCGTGCTCTCCACCTCGCCGGCGCCGAATCGGTGGCTGCCCCGCCCTCCGCCGGCTGCTCCGGCGGCGGGAGGACGGGGGAACCTCGATTCGCGCCGTGTACATAGTGTAGGTGAGCGTTGGGTACCCAGCCGGCGGCGTCGAGGCGGTGGTGGCGTGGCCGGAGTGGTTTTGTTGGTGGTGGATCCCCCCGTCGATGGCGGAGCTCTCTGGAGTCCCGGCGTCGGTCTGCTACCCTTGTCGAGCTGGAGGTTCTTCGGAGCTGCTGGTGTCGACTTCCCCGAGCTGGAGTCCGTGGCTGCGCGACGGCGGATCTGGCGTCTTTTGAAGAAATCGTGGATGAAGTTGGTGTGGTTCGGCTCGACGATGACGGCGCCCTCCGGTGTAGGCCTTGCGGGGCCGGCGATTGGTGACTTCCCGTGCGTTCGGGGACTGCTCTCGTTCCAAGGCGATGAGGAGAGCAGGAGCGGCGGCGCGCCACCGACGGCGCCATGGGCGACGATGTCGTTGTATTGCAGAAGGGCTTGTGCTGTTATTTCTTGTTTCTGTGTGGACCTTTCTGTAATTGTGCCGAATTAATATCAGTTTCTTCACTCGCAAAAAAAAAATGAAAGGTCTCTAAAAATAAGATCATCCATAGGTCCTTTGATTGATGGGTTTAGTGCCTAACAGTAAAGGTGTAGAGGAGACCTCTACCTTTTGACCCGAATTGTGTAGCCGGAGTCGAGTTTAATGCTTTAATAACATTGTAATGTACTCCCTCTTTCCTAAATTACAATGCATATTAGCTAGTCAAAATCAAACTTTACAAATTGTGACCAAATGTATATAAAATAATATCAACATCTACAACGTCAACTTGGTACTGTTAGAACCACCATGAAATATATTTTCATATTATATGCATTTAGAATTATGATAGTTGCCGGTGCGCACGCAGTGAAAGCATGTTCTGATCCAATGTTAAATTGTACCTATACAGCAAGTTTTTAGATGTGATTTGATTTCAAAGCAGTGCTTTGTAGCCCAAGTTTCTGCCACACACTAGTTGCAAGTTTTTGGATTGCAAGGTTGCTGTGGTGTATTATCTCCAAAGTTGGGCACAAGTCAAACTCGTGCGTCTCTGAGCCACGAAAGCTAAAGAAATAACAACAAAAATAGTAGTGTAGCCAAATAATCCGTGCACACCAGTTGCTACGGCTCAGTTCCTGTGTGAGCGCGTGCGTGCCAAATATAATCAAAAAATTAATGTACGTACACTTTAAAAACAGTGTCTGAATAAATTTATTTTTTGCACAATTATTTTGAAATGGAGGGAGAAACCTGATTTTTCCTTCAAGTGCTACTACTCACGGAAGGTAGTAAAAGGTTTGCGTTTTCCAGCTCCGATATCAATGTGCCATGATATCCTGTGACCCAAAACTCTGCATGTATCACTAATGACAACCAGTCCACCGGCTCTTGGGCCTTGACACTGGTGCCTGGTGGGAGCAAGGGCTGGATGCTGGGCAAGATTGGCGCCTTGGTATGCTTTGCATCTTGTTGGATCAGTTGAGAATATATATCTGATTTTGACGGGGCGCCTATTTTTTTCTCACAGAGTGAAGCTTGCAAGTTGACCCAGGAAGCGAGGACCGAGGAGCACGGCCCATGCAGCACTTGGGTGGGCCAACACATCCATCCTTACCGACGCGAACAACTGACGCGGCACTGTGCTTTCAGCCGCTCGCTCGCTCGCATGTTGGGGGCAAATCCTATACACCGACCAGGTCGGTGTATACAGATCGCCGCACACCCTCCCGGAGCATGGGCCAGGCCCATATAGCACTCCGCTTCTGTAGTTTGCTGCGGGCTTTTCGCCTTTTCCAGTTTCTGCCGGTTTTTTCGATTTTTCTTTTCGGTTTTCTTTTTCTTTTTTGTTTTCTTTTTCTGTGTTTATTTTTCTTGTTTTATTTTTCTGTTCAAACATAATTTTCGAAAATTTTAAAATTTTAAAAATATTCAAGTTTGAAAATTGTTCATATTCGAAAGGTGAACGAATTTTGAAATTTGAACAATTTTATAATTTGAACGAATTTTGAAGTTTGAACAATTTTTGAGTTTTGAACAAATTTTGAGTTTTGAACGGATTTCGAAATTTGAACAAATTTTGATTTTTGAACGAATTTTTGAAATTTGA
Organism: Lolium multiflorum; assembly: GCA_030979885.1. Taxonomy (NCBI): domain Eukaryota; kingdom Viridiplantae; phylum Streptophyta; class Magnoliopsida; order Poales; family Poaceae; genus Lolium; species Lolium multiflorum. The sequence goes on along the minus strand of JAUUTY010000202.1, from coordinate 178,062 downwards.
ACAATTTCCGAATTTTTGAACAGATTTGATTTTCTTAAGGATTTACGAATTTTTTAAAAAATTGAATTTTGATCGATATTCGAAAAAAAAATAGAAAATAAAATCGTACATTTATAAGATCTATGTACAGAAAAGTTTGAAACAAATTTTAGAAACAGAAAAAACAGAAAAATATAAGATTTTTAAAACAGAATTGTAAATAGAAAAAAGAAAAAAAAGAAAACAGAAAAATGCTTACCTGATGGGCCGCGGCCCATTTATTAGCCGCCGTGTCGGAGGGTGTGCGGCACCCCGTTCGCGCCGACCCGGTCGGCATATAGCACGTCCCCATGTTGGGGGCTTGCACTTGATACGGCCTCTGGGGGATAGCTTCCTGGGCCTGGCCTTTCAGGACCGTGCTGATTTTTTTTTGCGCATGTCAGCCGTTCCATTGACTTCCGATGTTTCCTTGCAACTTGACTAGTCGACTGTGCTGTGTCAAAAAGCCATGGATTATTTCACCAACTCGGAAAACAGAGCATCTTCCATAGCATTTTACAGTACAGTACAGAGCAGCCATTCAGTCGAGAGTCGATGCCAATCTACACCGGTCCATGAGATCTGCGAACGGCAGCACGTACGAGCTCGTACGCGCGGCCACATGGAAACGGTACGGTACGTTTTCCTCTAGCCCCACCATGGAATTGGATCTACGCACGTAGAGGGAGAACCTGTCTGGCTGTACCTGTACCGTCGGCTTCCGCTGCTGCAGGAGCAGGACCGGGCGCGCACTGCACCGCCCATGTGTCGGTCGGCCGGCCGTCCTCCACGGCCTGTTCCTCCTTGGTTTCTTCAGCCGGAAGCATCCACCTCCGTCCTCCGATCCTCCTCTGTCTGAACTGGCAGTCGCTACGGCCGTTGTTGTTGCTTCACCCAAACCAGCTCGATCGGATCTGATATCGAGCACAAGGACGCGTCCGACTCGACTAGTAGCCGTCGGCGGCACGTACGAGTGCACGGCGGCCTCATGTTGCGCGCCTAGGTTCCTCTGTGGCAGGTACTGTTGGCCTGTCAAGCATTGTTCGCGGCGCCACCGAGATCAGTACCCGCCACCTTGCGAGCAGGATCAGCAGTTCAGCACCTCCAAAGATGGCCGGTCCTTTCCTGGTAGGTACACTGGCTAGCTAGTCCGTCCGCGTCACCGCACTGCCTCAGCCCCAGACCCCAGCGGGAGTGTCACTGTGTCAGCGCGTGACCATTTGTTGGTGGCGTCTCGGGCTCACGCTTCAACGTCAACGTCACATCACTGGCTCCAGCACCGACCAGTCCACTGAAATCTCCCTAAAACCTATCCTTGTTGTGACGATGAACCACACGTGAGGCCCGCCGTCGTCGGCGCGCCCCTGGGGTCCAGCCACAGGTGGAGGTTGGCGTCGATGAACCACACGTCCTGGGCGTTGGTCACTGACACGGCAAACTCATGCGCCTTGCCGTCCAGCAGTTTGCTCAAGAACGGCGTGATCTCGATGTCGTAGGACGGGAGACTGAACGAGCCGATCCCGGTGATCGGGCGCCAGAGGAGTGGGTTAATGCCTCCTGTGTAGATGACCGGGAACGGCCACACGGCGCCGACGAGGTCCCCGTCGATGCTGACGGTCACCTCCCGGAATGGGCCGTGGCTGTCGGCCGTGTTGGTGTACCAGAACTCGTCGTCGGCGTGGTACGACACGTAAACCTCGAGAACGGCACGGTAGGCGTTGGTCGGCACGGCGAGGCTCGCGGACCCGACGTCCTGCCCGTTCTGGATCTGGAACCATAAGCCGTCGTTCAACGGGAGGCTTTGCGAGATAGGAACGATGACGTCGGCGGGGCCCAGCCCTGGCTGCGGAGGCTGAGGCGGGTGGCGGAAGTAGAGGTGGAGCGTGAGGTTTGCGTGGTACACGCCGGTGTACTGCTCGTTGACGACGTTGCCGAGGTAGACGGCGAGGGTGGAGGGGCTGCGCGCGGCGAGTAGGGAAGCGTACTTGGTGACATCCTTGGACACGGACCAGACGATGCCGTTGGCCCGCGGCTCGGCGGTGCAGCCGCGGAGGAGCTCGGCGCCGCCGAGCCAGACGCCGAAGATGCGGTCGTACTGCACGCCCCGGCAGGCAGCTCGCCACTCGAGAACCGCAAGGGAGATCAATGAGGCGTGGCCGCCCGCTGCGGCGAGGCACGGCGGCGGGGAGTAGGCGGCGGTGACAGGGGGCTTGGTGTAGGTGTAAGCGAAGGAGTGCGAGAGAAGCACCGTGGAGCATGGGCCGAAGCTGCCCGGCGGTGGCCGGTGTGGCCGGTCCACCTCGAAGAAGGTGGTGGGTTGATCGGGCGGAGGCGGCGCGCGCCCCTCGATTGCGGCTACTTCCGATGACGAGAGACGGAGCTTGTGAGGTGAAGCGAGAACGACTGGATAGGAAGTGATGACGAGCAGGAGGAAGAGGAAAACGTGCACGAAGGACTCGGCCATGATCGATCGAGAGTGGCTGGAGGAGGCAGTGTGCTTGTGCATGGCGCGCTTGGTGGAGAATTTAAACAGGTTATGAGTGGCGGGAGAGTGTGCTCTACTGCTCTCGTGCATTGAAAATATTTTTTTTGTAAAGAGTACAAGTGAAGTAGAGCATAATTTTTGAGGGACCATGCGGCAAGGTTTGGATTGCAAGCTTATGTACAGCGACAGTTAGCCTGATGGATGCAGGGCCAAATGAGGATAATTAAATGACCTAATTAAGTAAGTTTGGATTGTAAGTTTAACTTACTAGATTAGTAGATGATTAGATGCATATTTCTACCACGAACTTGTACAACAAGCGCCCCCAGCCCCCCACCAGCTTTGGTAAATCGAAGTTATCTAATTGCACTAAACTATGCTTTACAACTCTTTTACAACTTCTACAGTGGATAATAAAATGTGTGCACGTTTAATTTGATTTGATTAGTACTGGAATACAGTGATAATACTGGAATGATCAGCCAGGTACAATACTGATTGGAATGAGCTAGGTTGATGTAACCCTACTGGAAATTAACCTACATAATTATATTGTGTGTTTAATTATGGTACATGACTCACACATGTGCGTTTTGGGACAGAAAGAAAATAAGCAAACAATATCCAATTATACAATCAAAGATGGATTATATTGTGGTAGCTAATCTTATATGGGCTTTGTTTGGAACACAAGTTTAAAAAACTTGGAAGCTTACCTCGCATAGGCACTGGAATTAGCAGTATAAGTAGGCCCCACCCTCTAGCATTGTGAACGGTACCACCGATATGCAGAGAAATAGAGGATAGACCTAAGAGCAAGTACAATAGACCATACTCATCAGGTATAAGAAAACCCACACATCAGCCAAATACTAGCTGAAAGTGAGAGAAAAAAAAGGAGGGAGAGTGGGACAGGCGCTCCAACCGTCGCCGACTAGTGCACAAGAAACCAGAGAGGTACAGGAGGCATGCAGCCATGCCTAGTGCATGGCGCTAAGTTGCGGAATGCATTGAGTGCATGTTCCCATGTGTCTTGCATGCAAGTTAGCAATTCAAAAAATAGATGGTTAAATATTTTGTAAAATCAACCTTGTAGCCAGTATATTATATAATACAAGTGCCTACTTTATGCTAGCTCTAAGTGACATGGCATGATTGATATAGCTAGGGGCGGACCTACCATCCCTGTTGCCCGGGCGGCTGCCCGGGCTTCCGGCCGGCCGACAAGCCGTGTATTATACGTATTTGATACGTATTTGACAATATTTGACACTATTTAACACTGTTTGACACTGTTTGCCCAGGCTTTAAAATAATCTTGGGTCCGCTTATGGATATAGCCAGCTGCCGGCTACGTTATTGATCTTGCTCTAAACTAAGCTTTCCTACACCAGCCCCATTCACTTCCAACTTGGCGAGGCTATAAGTAAATGATGGAAGTAATTAGTGCCCCACTAAGTTTAAAGTGGCATTGGGGTTGAAAGACGAGATTTCCTACCTCAGAGTCGAGAGTGCATGCCTTTTCTGTCAAGTAGGTTGATTTTTTCACGCCTTCTTCTTCTTCACTAGCAGTGTTGGACGAAAGGTTTGGTGCAAGGTTGAATGAATGATTTATGTTGTCCATGATATCTCCAATGAAAGGTCTCTAAAAATAAGATCATCCATAGTTCCTTTGATTGACGGGTTCAGTGCCTAATAGTAAAGGTGTAGAGGAGATCTCTATCTTTTGACCCGAATTGTGTAGCCGGAGTCGAGTTTAATGCTTTAATAACATTGTAATGTACTCCCTCTTTCCTAAATTACAATGCATATTAGCTAGTCAAAATCAAACTTTACAAATTGTGACCAAATGTTTATAAAATAATATCAACATCTACAACGTCAACTTGGTACTGTTAGAACCGCCATGAAATATATTTTCATATTATATGCATTTAGAATTATGATAGTTGCCGGTGCGCACGCAGTGAAAGCATGTTCTGATCCAATGTTAAATTGTACCTATTCAACAAGTTTTTAGATGTGATTTGATTTCAAAGGAGTGCTTTGTAGCCCAAGTTTCTGCCACACACTCGCAGGAGGGGATCAGCAAGGAGGTGATTTCGATGGAGTTTTCCGAGCAGGTACTGGTTACCGTGGTAATGGAGTAGGTCAGGACAGATACAACAATGGCCCCAATTATCACCGCGGCGATGATCGTCGTTCTTTCTATGGGCAAGGTAACTACAACAACCGAAGATACAATAGCTATTCTGCTCGAGACACAGGCAATAGAAATTTCAATTCTGGTTCTTTTTCTCGAGACAATACTACCGAGACTTTGCCAGATTCTCTTTCTGCGGCTCAGTTGTTGCTTGTGAAGGAAACAGCCGCGGCGTTGGCAAAGCAGCTTGCGGCTAGTGGTGGCCAGGCAGCTGCGCCAGTGGCGACTTCTTCTCCTATGATGCCGGCTGCTGCTGGGCAGATGGCGGGGTCCGAGGCTGCTCCTCGTGAAAAAACAGCCGAGGAGGTTTTGTTGTCTGTCGCAGGTATTTCTGCTCCTCACCAACAAGAGAAAGCTACTGTTGGTCCTGAGGTTGTGGGGGATGCTCATATGGCAAAAAAGAAGAAGGGGTCAGGATGTTTTAGGTGTGGCAAACCTGGTCATTGTCTTAATGATTGTACCCAAAATATTTGCGATTGTTGTCAGAGCCCAGATCACATAACCAGGAATTGCCCTCTCATTTCTGCTCCTAAGCCAACTATGAACATGTATGGATTGGCACATGAGGATTTGATGTTCTGGGAATTTCCTCTGTCTGGTATGGTTAGACCAAGGTTGGAGAATACACGAATGGGCAGAGTTACTATCTCAGGTGGTGAACTTTCAATTCCAGAGATTATTACACAACTTCAGTGGATTGTACCTGAAGAAAATTATCAGTGGGATGTGGTTATGGTTGAGCCAAATGTGTATAGAGTTAACTTTCCAAGCAAGATGGATCTTGTCCGGGTACAACATTTTGGCAGATTTAACATACCAAATTCAGAGATGTATATGACCTTCGATTTTTGGACAAGAATAGTTGAACCTGCATGGAAAGCTGACGATGTGTGGGTAAGAGTGCATGATCTGCCATCCCCTGTGTTAGATGATTTTCTGGCACTTTGGGCACTTGGATCTCTCTTTGGAAAGACAAAGGATATAGATATGACCTTTACACGTGCTAATGATATTTTGCGCATTTGCATTACTTGTCTCAATTCTAGCCTTATTCCTACTAGAATGGATGTCAAGTTACATGAAGATTTCTATAGGCTCAGATTTGAAGTGGAAGGCCTTCAACCCAATGCTATTCCTGATGTGCATATGGATGATGCTCCCCATGGTGATGGGGATATGGAGCATGATGGGACAAAGGACAATCAGAATGAAGGTGCTAGCAAGTCTGGTCCACAGAATGATGAAGAAAAGGAGACAAATAATGGTGGCACTACTGCCACTGTACCTCACCATGCAAATATGCTTGAAATATCTCCAATCAAATTTGGGTTGCTCCAACCTTTGAATCATTGGATCGAATCTCCTATGGTTACTTTCAGCAGATCAGTTTATGGACACATAAAAGAAATTTTGGGGAAAAGGGAGCTTCTGGTATCTGTCTTTGAAGTCCAGAACACTGAAGCTGGTACTGTAACCATGGAGGGTACAATATCTGAAGATGTTTCTGAAGACATTCTGGTAGCTCAGCCGCAACTGCTTGGTGGGCCGATTCTGATGCAAGCGACCCAGCCCGATTTGCATGGGATCACGTCGATCGGCTCCCCGCATGCAACGTCGATCACATTCACTGAGGATGACACGGCGATTTTGGCTGGTGCAAGTCAGGCTGCAGATTCGGCTATGATGGCCGGGTATATCTTTGCTGATGATGAAGAACATCAGGCTTCTACGGTTATGACTCCTGTTGGAGCAAACAAGGTACAAAGTGTTGAATTTTTTCAGGATAATGATCATACAAACAGTGTGTTTTCTGTTTCTAACCAAGTTTTCCCGTCCAAGGTGTCTGCGGGCAAACCTTCTATGACAGAAGTGATGAGCTTTGGAGGGATTACTCCTAATACTATGAATGGCGTGCGGTCTAGTGCTAGGTTGAGTGCTCAACCAAATGCGGATGTGTCTCAGATTGAAAGGGCGATGATGCTTGCAGCTAAGCGTGATGATGATCAGGCTAAAGGTACACAACCACCAAAGATCCCCTCCTTTTCTGCTTTTTCTGCTGAACAAATCATTATAATACCTACTTGTTTAGCAGTCAGTCGTGCATCAATACTTTGTGATGACTTAGATGGGGAAGATCAGTATTCGGGTGAGGATACTTCACAAAATTTGATTACTAGCCGAGATAATAAACGTCAACGTAAGAAAAGGTCTTATGACAAGACTAAAGTGCGGAGAAGTGAAAGAATAAAGCTTAAAAGAAAACATTAATTGCGATGGAGGGTTTAAGGGGGTTGACGTGGAATAGTGAAGGTTTTCGTGATCCGGGGAAACATCTTTTTGTTAAAGAGGCAATCCTAGAACATCGTTTAGATTTTATTGCATTATTGGAGACTGGACGTTCAAATTTTACAATTCCCTTTTTGTCTAACTTGGCCGCGGGGCAGAATTTTGCTTGGTTCGGTTTGCCTCCGCATGGTAGATCAGGGGGCATCCTTGTAGGCATTAACACTCAGACACTTTCGGTTATAAAGGTAGACAATGGTGATTTTTGTGTAAAACTCCATATCAAATCTAAAATTGATGGTTTTGAGTGGATTTTAGTCCCTGTGTATGGTGCTGCCCAAGATAACCAAAAAGCTGAGTTTTTGTCTGAGTTGGTTCGTCTATGTGAGGTTGAGACTTTACCAATTCTTTTGGCAGGAGATTTTAATATTTTGAGAAGAAGAGAGGATAAAAGTAATAATAATTTCAATCCTCATTGGCCTTTTGTTTTTAATGCAATAATTGAAAGTTTGAATTTAAAAGAGATTGCACTATCTGGTAGACAATTTACATGGGCCAGTAGGAGAGAAATTCCAACTTATGAGAAATTGGATAGAGTTTTGGCGAGTGTTGAGTGGGAACAAAAATTTCCCCTAGTCACTGTACGGGCACTCACACGAGCTGGGTCGGATCATACGCCGTTGCTAATTGACTCCGGACAGCATGCTCATCGGGGTAATAAACCTAAGTTTTCGTTTGAACTTGCTTGGCTACACCAAGATGGCTTTTATGAAATGGTGGCTAATGAATGGGCAGCTGTTGCCCAGGGCGCCTCACCTATCCAAACTTGGCAGAAGAAGATTAGACACTTACGACGGTACCTTAGAGGTTGGGCGAAAAATCTAAGTGGAAAATACAAAAAGGAAAAACAGCGTCTTCTAAGTATAATTGATACTTTAGATATACAGGCTGAATCTAATCCTTTGTCGGCTCTAGAAAGGGAAGAACTAAAACGGGCACATGATTGTCTTAACAGATTGCGCCGTGATGAAGAGCAAAAATGGGCTCAGCGAGCAAAAGTTAAGAATATCCAGGAAGGGGGTAATAACACAAAATATTTTCACCTAATTGCAAATGGTAAGCATAGGAAGAAAAGAATTTTCCAATTGGAGCAAGAAGAAGGAACTATAGTTGGAGATGAGAATTTAAAAACCTATATAACTGAATACTACAAAAAATTGTTTGGGGCGCCTGACTATAACTCCTTCTCCTTGATGGAGGAACGTGTGATGGACATTCCACAATTATCACAAGTTGAAAACACTTTGCTTATAGCACCTTTTACTGAGGAGGAGGTCTTTGAGGCTATCTCTCAGATGGAGCGAAATAAGTCCCCCGGACCTGATGGTTTTCCGGCAGAATTTTATCAACATTTCTGGAGTGTAATCAAGGTCGATCTAATGGCGTTGTTTACACAATTCCATAATGGTGATTTGCCCCTTTATAAGCTTAATTTTGGTGTTATTACGCTTTTGCCAAAGAAAGAGAACGCTGTGCAAATTCAACAATATAGACCGATTTGCCTTCTTAACGTCAGTTTCAAATTTTTTACTAAAGTGGCTACGGTACGCACATCTGATTTAATCCATAAGGTCATTAAACCTTCTCAAACAGCATTTATGCCAGGCCGACACATCCTTGAGGGAGTGGTGGTGTTACATGAAGCAATTCACGAAATCAATCGGAAAAAACTTGATGGGGTCCTTTTCAAGATTGACTTTGAAAAGGCATATGATAAAGTTAAATGGCCCTTCTTACAACAGGTATTGAGAATGAAAGGTTTTGATCCTAAATGGTGTGATTTTATCAAACAATTTGTTCAAGGGGGTAGTGTGGGAATTAGAGTCAATGATGATATTGGACATAATTTCCAAACAAGGAAAGGCTTGAGACAAGGTGATCCTTTCTCACCTATTCTTTTTAATATAGTGGCAGATGTGCTGGCTATCCTTATAGCTCGTGCAAAAGAACAAGGTCAAGTTGGAAGTCTCATTCCTCACTTGGTTGATGGAGGGGTTTCTATTCTTCAATACGCCGATGATACAATTTTGTTTCTAGAGCATGATACGGAAAAGGCCATTAATATGAAACTGATATTGTCCATGTTTGAACAACTATCAGGTTTAAAGATAAATTTTCATAAAAGCGAGATTTTCTGTTTTGGGAAAGCGAAAGATAAAGAAATTGAATATAGGCACATTTTTGGTTGTGAGGTTGGTGCATTACCAATTAGATATCTTGGTATACCAGTGCATCATAGGAAACTTAGAAATTCTGAGTGGAATCCCGTAGAGAGTCGTTTTGGGGCTAAGCTAGGATGCTGGCGTAGCAAATTACTCTCTTATGGTGATCGGTTAGTGTTAATCAACTCAGTTTTGACGAGTCTCCCTATGTTCATGCTTTCTTTTCTCGAGATACCTATTGGAGTGAGAAAACGGCTAGATTTTTACCGCTCGAGTTTCTTCTGGCAAACGGATGATACAAAGAAAAAATATAGGCTCACAAAATGGAACATGGTTTGTAGACCTAAAGACCAAGGAGGGCTAGGTATTGAGGTGCTAGAATTGAAAAATAAATGCTTGTTGAGTAAATGGTTGTTTAAGATCTTTACTGAAGAAGGAATGTGGCAACAAATTTTATCTAACAAATATCTGAAACATCAAACTTTGGCACAAGTTGAAGTCAAACCTACTGATTCTCCTTTTTGGAAAGGCCTTATGCGAATTAAAAATGAGTTCTTTCACCGGGGTTTTTTCAAAGTGGGAACCGGAGATTCAGTTAGATTTTGGGAGGACACTTGGTTAGGTAACACTCCTCTAGCACAACAGTACCCGTCATTGTATAATATAGTACAGAGGAAAAATATCATGGTTGCTAATGTGTTAGGACAAACTCCTCTAAATATTACTTTTCGGAGAACCCTAAATGATTATAAATGGAATCAATGGCTACACTTATGTCAACGGCTTATGGAAGTTGAGTTGTCACATGATCCGGATAAATTCATTTGGAAATTAACTGAATCGGGTATCTACACAGTGAAGTCATTTTATCATGATTTAATGGAGGGACATACTATCTTCTTACGTAAATACTTGTGGAAACTGAAAATCCCTCTTAAAATTAAGATCTTCATGTGGTTTCTTAATAACAAAGTTTTACTCACGAAAGATAATCTAGCTAAACGAAATTGGAAAGGGTGTCAAAAATGTTGTTTCTGTAATGAACCTGAAACTATTCAACACCTATTTTTAACTTGTCCCTTTGCTAAGATTATTTGGCGTATGATTTATTTAACTTATAATTTGCCACCACCGGCTAACATTACCAATATGTTTGGCAAATGGCTAAATGGGGTAGGCAAAACTGATAAAGCCAAAATAAGAATTGGAATATCTGCTGTGTGCTGGTCAATTTGGACTAGTCGGAATGACATGATTTTTAACAAACAAACGGGAATTAACTTTTTGCAGGTTATCCGACGAGCAACATACTGGATTCAGCAGTGGGCCTTTCTACTCCCGGAGGATCAGCGGGACAGTTTGGCTATTGGATGCAACCGTCTGCTAACGGTTACTCAGGACTTCTATTTCCAGGCTACTGGGTGGCGGCACACTAGTAGATTGAAAGATGCTTAGTCTGAAGTTTCTTTCTTTCTTTCGATGGTTGATACATGTTTCAACCCTTTCTGATCCGTGATGTAAACTTTATACTCTGCTGGAACTCTGCTGAACTGCTTAATAAATGAAAAGGCCGTGTGCATCACATTGATGCAGAGGCTGGGCGATGCCCCTTTTCGAAAAAAAAAAACTAGTTGCAAGTTCTTGGAGTGCAAGGTTAGTGTGGTGTATTGTCTCCAAAGTTCGGCACAAGTCAAACTCGTGCGTCTCTGAGCCACGAAAGCTAAAGGAATAACAACAAAAATAGTAGTGTAGCCAAATAATCCGTGCACACCAGTTGCTACGGCTCAGTTCCTGTGTGAGCGCGTGCGTGCCAAATATAATCAAAACATTAATGTACGTACAATTTAAAATTGTGTCTAAATACATTTATTTTTTACACAATTATCTTGAAACGGAGGGAGGTAGTACCTGATTTTGCCTTCAAGTGCTACTGCTCACGAAAGGTAGTAAAAAGGTTTGCGTTTTGGAGCTCCGATATCAATATGCCATGATATCCTTTGTTGGTTTGGGTTGCTTATCAAGCGTATCGCTCGATCTATGCCATGATATCCTGTGCATTTATCACTAACCAGTCCACCGGCTCTTGGGCCTTGACACTGGTGCCTGCTGGGGAGCAAGGGCTGGATGCTGGGCAAGATTGGCGCCTTGGTATGCTTTGCAGTTGTTGGCAGGAGATCTTTCATTTTTTTTATTTTTTTAGATTTGAACAATTTTTAAATTGGAACAAATTTTAATTTTTTATTTTTATATATGAACAATTTCCAAATTTGAACATTTTTAAAATCTGAAGAAAAATTAAATTTTAACAATTTTTGAATTCAAATTTTTTTTATATTTGAACAATATCGAAATTGAAAAATATCATATTTAAACAATTTTGTATTTGAACAATTTTCGAATTTGAACAATTTTTATACTTGAACAATTTTCGCATTTGAACGATTTTTATATTAGAACAATTTTCGAATTTGAATTTTTTTCGAATATTTGAGATAGAACATTTTACATTTAAAATATATTTAAATTTAAAAAATCAAATCTTAAGAACGAGAACGAGAACAAACAAAAAAACAAAAATAAAACAAAAAACAAAAAACAAAAAATAACACGAACTGGGCCGACCAGGCTGGCCCATACCGCGCGCGGGGGTGTGCGGCGCGCAGTAACCACTGACCTGGTCGGCATATAGGATTTGCCAGATTGGCGCCTTGGTATGCTTTGCTTCTTGTTGGATCATTTGAGAATATATGTGATTTTGACAGGCGCCTACTTTTTTCTCACAGAGTGAAGCTTGCAAGTTGACCCAGGAAGCGAGGACCGAGGAGCACCGTTGCGGCACTTGGGTGGGCCAACATATCCATCCTTACCGACGCGAACAACCGACTCTCAGTTCTAAAATATTCGCAAAATCGGAAAAACCAAGAACACACAGTTTGTACTGGGCCGGCCCAGTTTAAATCGCTAAGGAAGGAAAGAGGTACGCGTCGGCTGGTGGCGCGCCTACCTCCCACTCATTAGGGGGGCGACCAGGCATCACAACATTTGCCAGATTGGCGCCTTGGTATGCTTTGCATCTTGTTGGATCATTTGAGAATATATGTGATTTTGACAGGCTCCTACTTTTTTCTCACAGAGTGAAGCTTGCAAGTTGACCCAGGAAGTGAGGACCGAGGAGCACCGTTGCGGCACTTGGGTGGGCCAACATATCCATCCTTACCGACGCGAACAACCGACTCTCAGTTCTAAAATATTCGCAAAATCGGAAAAACCAAGAACACACAGTTTGTACTGGGCCGGCCCAGTTTGAATCGCTAAGGAAGGAAAGGGGTACGCGTCGGCTGGTGGGCGCGCCTACCTCCCACTCATTAGGGGGGCGACCAGGCATCGCAACACCGGGTGAGCCGGCCCATCAAGTTATTCTCTTCGTCCAAATAAGTAAAATATTTTCTCATGTTGAAGACGAACGGAACTTAGCTCAGTGGTAGCAGAATCCACCCCAGGAGCGAGTAGGACGCAAGTTTGCACCCCACGGCTGACGGATTTACAAACCTTTTCGAATCTGACATAAATATTGAATTAAAAACATATCTAAAATAAAATCAAGTTACAAAAATGTTCAAATTTAAAAATTTGCTCGCGTTTGAAATTTGCTCGAATTTAAAAAAATACTCGAATATGAAACTTGCTCGAATATGAAAAATACTCGATTTTAAAATGTGCTCGAATTTAAAAAATGCTTAAATTTAAAATTTGCTCGAGTTTGAAAAATGCTTAAAACTGAAAAAAGAAAAAAATCAGAAAAAGGAAAAACAGACAAACCGGACAAAAAAAGGAACAAAGAAAAAGCGAAAAACCGACAAAACAGGAACGAGAACCGACGAAAAAACAGAAAAAAGGAAAACCGTCCAAATGGGCCGCGGCCGCTCGCTCCCGCATGCGTGCGGGGCGTATTAAGCCCTGCTAATGGGCGGGGAATAGGGATTGACTCGGCTGGTATCGTTTGCATGAAGCGTCAAATAGGGACTACCCTCGCATGTTGGGTCGAGGAGCGGGAGAAAGTTTGGCCTTGTTTGATGCTTTTGACCGTTTGAGAGTGAGCACTTGATACGGCCTCTGGGGGATAGCTTCCTGGGCCTGGCCTTTCAGGACCGTGCTGATTGCCCGCTGATTGCCCTGTCACTGTCAGCCGTTCCATTGACTTCCGATGTTTCCTCGCAACTTGACTAGTCGTCGACTGTGCTGTGTCAAAAGCCATGGATTATTTCACCAACTCGGCTAACAGAGCATCTTCCATAGTATTTTACAGTACAGTACAGAGCAGCCATTCCGTCGATGCCAATCTACACCGGTCCATGAGATCTGCGAACGGCAGCACGTACGTACGAGCTCGTACGCGCGGCCACATGGAAACGGTACGGTACGTTTTCCTCTAGCCCCACCACCATGGAACTGGATCTACGTAGACGGAGAACCTGTCTGGCTGTACCTGCACCGTCGGCTTCCGCTGCTGCAGGAGCAGGACCGGGCGCGCACTGCACCGCCCATGTGTCGGTCGGCCGGCCGTCCTCCACGGCCTGTTCCTCCTTGGTTTCTTCAGCCGGAAGCATCCACCTCCGTCCTCCGATCTTCCTCTGTCTGATCTGGCAGTCGCTACGGCCGTTGTTGTTGTTACTTCACCCAAACCAGCTCGATCGGATCTGATATCGAGCACAAGGACGCGTCCGACTCGACGAGTAGCCGTCGGCGGCACGTACGAGTGCACGGCGGCCTCATGTTGCGCGCCCAGCTTTCCACCGTGGCAGGTACTGTTGGCCTGTCAAGCATTGTTCGCGGCGCCACCGAAATCAGTACCCTCCACCTTGCAAGCAGGATTCCAATTGAAGCAGGATCAGCAGTTGAGCACCTCCAAAGATGGCCGGTCCTTTCCTGGTAGGTACACTGGCTAGCTAGTCCGTCCGCGTCACCGCACTGCCTCGATCAAGCCCCAGTGGGAGTGTCACTGTGTCAGCGCGTGACCATTTGTTGGTGGCGTCTCGGGCTCACGCTTCAACGTCAACGTGACATCACTGCCTCCAGCACCGACCAGCCCACTGAAATCTCCCTAAACGTATCCTTCTTACATGGATGGACCCGTCTATTGTAAACTTTGCATTTCCTGTCAGCCGACTAGCGGAGAGCGTTCTTTGCCCTACACGGTCATTTTTTAAACTCTAGACCATGCATTTCTGTCCGTTCTAAAATTTTAAAGATTTCTATGGCTCGTCCTAGCTAGTCGCGCACCAGGTTAGATGGCTTAACTGAACAAGAGGACACCATACTTTGGTTGGCAAGTTTCTTCGACTCTCGTGCTAAAAATGGCTACATCATTTGAATATAGACATAACAAATGACTAAATAAAATAATATCATTAACTCTATCTATTTGGGGTGACATCCCCCTAACCTCCCGGGTCGCCCCTGCCCGGGCGATCCCGGAGGATCCGCGCCGCCGCCTCAAATCTGCTCCTCTCTGGCCCGCCTGGCCGCTGCCCTCGCCATCGGCGGTGGCGGCACCCTTCTCGCCAAAGGCGGAGGGCAGGGGAGGGCGCGTATGGCTTCACATCTGGGCGGGGAGGGGGGAAGGGGGCCGAGGTGTCGGTGGGTTTGGGTATCTGTAGTGGAGGGTTGCGGTGGGCGGCGCGGAGGTGTGGCGGCCGGCGGTGGCCTACGGCGGCGGCGGGGTTCCGGTGGCGGTGGTGACTTAATCTGGGCTGATTCGGCTGCTTGGGCCGATCCCACCACGCCTGTAGCCGAGCAGGTTGCCTTCCTCGATCGCGGCACGTCGTCTCCTCCTCTGCTGTCGGCTGATAGCGTGGGGGCTGTTGGCGCGGATGCTTGAATAAAGGTGGTTGTCCTAGGGTTCCTCTTGCGCGAAGATGAAGATATGCCTAAGTGTGTCCTTCTTTGATCTGGCCGGAGTGTTGAGTTTCGGAAGGCACCACCGGCAAATGTAACAGTGCACATATTGCATGGAGTTTGCCGGACAGGGTGGTATTCGGTCGTGCGTACCCATGCGTTTATTCCGACCGTTTTGTTTCGGAGGGAGTGACACGAAGCTCATAAAGTGACTTTGGTCCTGGGTGAAGTCAGAGGCGGAGAATATCATGATGGCTGGATTTGGAAGTCTAGCAATGGAGGTCAAAGTCTATGCGCTGGTGAGGAATTTGCTTGGTGTTCTCGGCTTGCACAGTATTATAAAAGTGGGGCGGCAACACATGTGAAGTTCAAAGTCCTTCCATTCGTGATGAAAATCCAAGGTCTGGCCTTAATTGGTTGTGCCTGACAATGACCTTGTTGAAGGCATTGTTTTGAATGCGCGAACTATCTTCAGGGTGAAAACCTAAGATCTTTGATCGGACGACGACGGCGTTGGTGCACCGTTTCCTTCTTGGAGGCATCGCGTTTGAAGAGTCTTGAGTTCAGGTGTTGTCATGGTGGTGGTTGTATTATTGTTGCTAGGGCCGGAATGCTGTGGCGGGACTCTTTTTTCTTAGTTTCTTTTCACTTTTTTTGGTTGTGTGCATCCGTATTGTCATTAGGACGGTGCGTTGTTGCAGAGGCTGGGTGTAATTGGTATCTTTTGATATTAATATATTCCTTTTATCGGAAAAAATGATATCGGTGACCTGCTTTTCAGGGTCAAAAACATTCTAAGATGATCGAAGATCTTCACAAACAGTCAATCTAAATAGGGTGACCTGGCTGTTTCGGACAAAAGAACGGCTAAATCATTTTAGTCTACCCACACCAACGCCATGTACTTCAGTGGAGCCATCCAGCATAGCGTGACCTAGAAAAGCCATATAAATTTTAAAGTTTTAAAGAAACTAGACATGGTTTAAAATTTTACAAACAACCATTTAGGTCACACAAAAAAAGAAAACCTAGCCGAGAGAATCACAGGAGTCAAGGACCGGATGGCGCTTGGGCGCTTGGCATCGGGAGGCGGTGAAGCCGCCAGCGACCCACCAAGCACGCCGCCACTGCTACTACCAACCTCGCCAATTTTCAAGTGCTGTTATCCAGCTGGTCAACTCTGTCACAAGGCGAGCCAAGATTAGAGTAATGGAGGGAGAGATTCCGAGCCGCGTTATCTTAGTGAGGGAATCGTACGAGGGAGAGCTGACAAAATTAGCGTGGGGACAGTGGACCAGCCAAGTGAAAAGGCAGGGCTTAATTTTTCAAAGGACAGCTGCTGCCCGCCTTTCCCCCTGGTCATGGTCCTCTACTCCTCCTCCTCGAGTGCTTGGTCACTTTGGCTGTTTCGTTGGACCATGGCCATGCTACATTGCTACCCATGCAAATGCGATGCATTGCTTGCAATAGCTTTTGGTTTTTGCCAGTAGAAAACCATGTTGACGAGGACATGAGGTGATGGATGAAGATGAGTTATCTGCGGTACCAAATTTAATTGGCTACAAAAGGTTTGAAGGGCGAGTTGGATTCTAGAAAGGAGTGGAAACTTTTTCTCTTGATAAATGGAGATTTTCTGAACTTAATACTCCCTCCGTTTTAATGAATAAGAAGGTATCGTTTTTCATGTTTTTTTCTTTGATCAAGAATTATTTTAAATGTAGAACAATATTGGTATATAAAATTATTATAATTAGAAAATGTTTTTCAATACGAATCCAACTATACTAATTATGTACAATATACCCAAGATTTTGTTGCTCAATTTTTTCACTCGAAATTCGTCTTAAAATACGTGTGCACCTTATTTATTAGTTCACACCAAAATGATAAGATCCAATACGAGTTTGTGAATTGCTTAGTTTTATAGCATAATGCAACGAAAATTAGTTAACCAACATCTTGTGCAAACAACCTTGTTATGTGAAGTGGAGAGATCATCTTTGGTCTAGCTAACATGGGCCAAACATAGGACGAAAATGATGGTGACCTCCTATGAATTAGGTATGTTTCACATTTTTAAATAGGGCGTCGCACCCTACAGATACATGAATTGTGTCGAGGAAAATAGCTTTTTACATGTGTAATGTGCACCCTCCAAGATACTTCATAGTCCAAACTTAAAGTGGAACCTTTTTCACTAATATATGCATAACCTTCTTTTATAGCACTGAAGTGGCTCCGGAGCTCACATGTTTCCACGGTGAACAATAAGTTGAAAAAAGGTATTCCCTTTAGTCCATATTATTTGTCGCTGAAATGGGAGTACTGTAGTTCCGAGTGTGATTTTGCTAAAGTTTTCCACGACCTTTACATGACATTTATATAATTTTACTTGACATATCTCTATCTAGTAAAAGATAGACAGGCATAGGGTAACAACTTGCTGAATTCTGCCACACTTGTAGACATCCAAGTAATAATAAAAAGGGGGACAAGGTAGCCAAGGGACACAAACAAAAACAGTAAAACCAATTAAATCCATCCTTCAACATTACGCTACACGGGATGAAATGCTGCACGGCGAGAAGCACCAAACAACATCTATTACCTCGTGGCCCACAAGCAAGAAATGTTTGCACCTACTCCTGGCTCCTTCCCTATCCTAGTACATGAGGTGCCCATCCCCATCCTCACTCACTGACATCAGCATGCACGATTCTTCTTGATCCCGTGACATGTCCCTACCGGAAAATGATGCCATGAGAAAAGTTTTGGTCATGATCGTGCTATAGGTCTTTTACTATGTGAAGCAGCGATTGAAAAGAGGAGCCGAATAAAGCAAAGCTCCAGCTCCCTATACGGCTGTACGTTACGTGCCAACAACCAAAATTGAAGCGATGGTCCAATATATGGTCCATAAATCAATGGGCAATGGATATATGGCCCATGTTGTTTCTGAGGAGTTAGTACGTAACAGCTTCCAATTTCCACCATGATCCGACGTCGATCGTGGGCATACTGATTCAGGTCCCAAGCAATGGGTTATTGTTTATGTTCCTCAAAACAACCAATTTGGGTTTCTCTTTGTAAACTGTATTCAAATCTAGACCGTTGACGTTATTATCAGGCAGCACGTGCTATAGGCATGTCTAAAGTGTAAATAGATGTTGCCGTTCTGATGCCAGTATTAAGAATGGAAATGATAGGGTATAGGAGATCATAGTCATGGCATTTTATCCATTTGCCATGGAATTAAATGCCATGTGCTCCTTGCTAAAACCGTAGACACGATGATTGAGCACCAGTGCACCACCATCACCAACTCTACCACCATCATTACTAATACTAAGACTCAAGTACATTCGAAGGGCTACATACATGATACTTTAGCATGCATATCTTATAGACAGTTCGTTGAATAATTAAGCCTAGTCCAATTATAACTCAACGCCACAAAGGCAGAAAAAACAACTACAGATCATGTAGAGTACATGCTAGTATCTACTAGCATTAGTACACATACTATAGTTTTTTCGGCTACAAATTGTAGAAGTTGATGAATCCACCCGCCGAAGTTTTCTTAAAAAAAAAAGGAATTATTGTATGCATTGTCTCGGACTTAGCCATGTACACACAACTCTATACTACCTCCGGTTCCAAAATAAAAAAAGAAGGCATTGGTTTATTTTGTTGCGAAAAGGTCAACCAATATATTAATAATCATCAACAGTAGTATAAAGAAATCCAAAATAAATCAAAATTACAAATAGGTCGTTGAACCACCCAACGACAACCACGAGCACTGAAGCGAGCAGAAGTCGCGCCGCCTCCTCGCCTCTCTATCACCGGAGTCAGCCGGAGCTTGTCGTAGTAGAGCTTGTCATAGTAGACAGACGGGAAATCGCGGTGCTAAAACATAAAGAACTAGCGCCCCAGAGCAACAGCCATGGCTAATGATGAGAACCGTAGATCGGAAGAGCTAGAGCAGAGACCGCACTATTGGAGCAAGGATTGGGAGGGAGGACCTTATTTTGACTTAGGACACTAGAACTGCCCCCCAAAAAAGGACGAAAACCCTTCCGCCGGTGTGGGGTGTGGCCCGCCGCACCTCCAATGCCCCAAGGGCCGCCTAAGGTGGGACGGACTAGTAGCTTGACCTTCTTGCTAACACTAGGACGACTCTAGGAGCCGACATTTTTTTTGGTCCCCTCCATTTCAATTAACCTTTTAGTTACTTATCTAAATTTGACCGGTTTGAAGCTAGGGACACTTTCACATTTTTTACACCGAGCAGCAGGCATGAGATCACAGTTGACGTGACCGCACCGCAAGCACACAGAACGCATGTTCCAACCCCCGGCCACAGAAACGAAAAGAGTGAAAACCAAGAACCACGGCCAGAAGTAGCAACCACCCCCGACCCCGACCCAGCATCACACAACATAGTCCTCCTCGGCAGCGCTGGGCTCGAGCCGCAGCATAGTCTCACACCACTTGCCCACCCCGACCCCTCGTGCCTGCGCTGCGCTGCTCTTTCCCACCACCGTCCCTTTCGCCCCGCACCCTGTCGGAGACCGACGCTCCTCCCCGCCACCCAACGTCGCCTCCACTCCTCCTCCTCCTCGCCAGCCACCTCGGCCGCGCGCGCCCTCTTCCGTGCGGAGGCGGCAACCCAACCCAAAGGCGGCGCCACCTGCTCCCACTGCGAAAGTAGCCGTTGCCGCTGCGCCGTCGCATTTACACTGGGCGGCGGCGGACCCATGACCGCGCCTCGCCGCTGAGGATGCCGCTCGTCAGGTTCGAGCTGCGGAATGAGGTCGGCCTCGCCGACCCCGCCCTCTACGGCGCCGCCGCCAACGCGGGAGCTGCTGGGAAGAGAGGCGTCGTCGGCGGCGGCGGCGGCGGGGAGGCGGACCCCAGGGCGCTGCTCGAAGGCGTCGCCGTCGCGGGGCTCGTCGGGATCCTGCGCCAGCTCGGAGATCTCGCTGAGTAAGCCCGCTGCTGCCTCGCGGCCCGATTTCGGTTCACTTATTTCTGCTCTGCGCCTCTCGATTCGGCAAGTGCGTGTGCTGGTTCCGGTTCCAGGGCGGGATCTGGCAGTGCCGCTCCTTGTGCGCTCCGTGTGTGCTGATTTTGGCGGGCAGCTGCGGTTTGGGTATTCTCTCAGCGCTGGTTCGTTGAGTTGAACTTCTGATTGAGATTGGGGGTGATTGGAAGGAACTGGGATCTGGCGCTGAGGCGGTTCTATTCGATTACTCCAGTTTGACTGCCGGGTTCTACGAATTATCAACAACAGAGAGAAGCCTGCTTGGCAGGATTAGGAATAGGAGATGTCGGTTTAGGCCCCGGCTGCATTTGCGCTTATTTTCCGAGTTAGCGCCAGGATTACACCGGGTAGTGCCAACTTGCGTGTTTCCAAATCGCTACGATTTAGGTGATTTTTGTCTGCATTTTCGAGGCATGCTTTCCATAATTGGTAGGAGCTGCTGATGTATTCTAGCATGAGTTTATGGTGTGGACAATAATTCCTTTATTTTCTCTTCGATATAGCCTGTGTTTCTTGGAAGTCCCCGTTTTAAATGGCCTAGCGGAGGTGCATTCACACGTATACGTTGTCGAATGCTCGGGCTGCACGAGTCTTTGCTAATTCTGGTGCAACTGTTTCTATGGCTGCTAACAGCTCCTACTGTTCGATGATCCAAAACTGTCATCATTCTTAGGAAATTTTATTTTGGTTATTAATGATTTTGTCGTTTTATCGTTTTTTACCGCCGGTATTGTTTTATGACAATGTCACGTACAATTGATTTGCTAGCTTTCACTTGACTTCATGAATGTTACAAGTCCCATAATGGTCTTCTTGACTTAAATTGTTAACATTTAGTTCACTGTGCCTGATACATACTTCTGTAATTCCAGATTTGCGGCGGATGTTTTCCACGACCTACATGAGCAAGTTATAACCACATCTGCTCGGGGGCGTAAGGTGCTGACTCGAGTACAGAACATTGAAGCAGCGCTTCCATCTCTTGAAAAAGCTGTGAAGAACCAGAAGAGCCATATACATTTTGCTTATGTAGCAGGTAGTTACTTCATAACTGCATCATTAGTAGAAAAGAACAAGCTAAGAGTTCTTGTGCACATTTTTAGTCGTCAATAATCATTCTGCCCATTTAGTTGACACTAATTTGTCCACCACTAATTCATCACAATGGATTGATACTAATTGAAGTTTGCTGGTGTGGATGAACATCAGACTAATATGAATATTACCAATGGCAACCTGAAATCAAGTCAAACATACAAAAGAAAATCCCAACTGGTTGAGGTTGGTGTCACCAAATTAGTACAAACCTTTTTGGGTAATAAGTTGGTGGTAATGAATGATGAACCTAGCTTTTGCTTTACCTCTACTAAATTCACATGGTCCAAAACGGCCCATTTCTATTTCAGTCTCATATCAGATGTCTCTGTAACCATAACCAACAATTTGGTCTAGGGTCATCGTGCACCTTTACTTATTTCGCTAGCTAAATGCAGGCTCCGACTGGCACACTCAACTTCAAAATGAGAAAAATCACCTGCTATCCAGTGACCTGCCTCGTTTTATGATGGATTCCTATGAAGAATGTCGAGACCCACCACGACTTTACCTTCTCGACAAGTAAGGATGATTGTTTTTTCCTTATGCAAGCACCTTTCAGTATCTAACACGATTTATTTTCAGATTTGATAATTCTGGTGCTGGGGCTTGTTTGAGAAGATATTCTGATCCATCGTACTTCAAGAAATCATGGGATGTGATGAGAGCAGACAAGACTGCAAATCTCCAAAAAGAAAGCAGATCTCAGAAAATGAAGGTTTTATTACTTATTTTCTGCTCAGCTATATTAGTCTAAACACAGGCACAATTGACATAAAACCTATCTACCTGTGGTGTTGCTGCTCCATTCTACTCTGTAAGCAAACATGTCAACAGAATAACTATTATGTACTAATCTAAAATAAATTATTACAGACTACTGCTATTTAATCCACATCAAGTTCAGTTAGAAGTTTGAATATTATTACTGTGAGTTATATGTATTAGCTTTCTTGGAAAAGACATTACAAGAAGTGACTACAGTGTCACCAAGTTGTATCGTTATGATAAATTTTCTGGTAGAAGCAAGAGCTCCCGGTTCCAGTAAAATGCCAAGTATTAGATATACACTTGTTTAAAATATTTTGTGGGACGCCTTTCATGTGGTCATTTTAGTTCTATAGAAGTTAAACCTATTGGAAAATATTTATGAATTGCTAAATGCATTGCTGAGCTGCCATGCTTCATCGCTTCTGTTATGGAACAGTTTTGGCTAGTTGGTGTTAGTTTTGGCAGATGTAATTCGTTTTTGTTGGTAACTCTATGCTGAAAGACTCGGTTGAATTTGGACAGAGAAAAGGATCACGCCTGAAAGAACCATATCCTGGGCAAGCCACATCTAGGCATAGGAACGGTGAATTGCAGCGAGCACTCACTTCTGTTCAATTTACCAGCAGGTTTTACACACAAATCCCAAACTCAAAGATACATGAATTGCAGTATATTTTCCTCCTCCATTACTTTGTTATGCTTGTGTGTTAGAAAATATATCTAGAATTTCATTCTTGCTATTCTTATTGCCAGCAGGCAGTGTGCCTCTCCCAGCACCGATGGCAGGAGCTTTTCAGAGCATAGATCTACATCTGATGCAAGATCCAACCCTGACAATATAAGCAGATCTTCTTCGTTTAGTTCTAAGGCACGGCTGAGTTTTGCTGAACAAGCTTCAGAAACAAAGACTTCTATAGTTTCTCATGATAATGATCATGACAAGCTGTCAAACAATGGCCGTGAGAAGCTGTCAAATATTCATCTGCACAAGCTTAGTGATGCATCTTCCTCCATCCTGCTTAACGGGACCAGGACAGATGATCTGGGTGATGATCCGAAGCAAGATTCCCTGTCAGATGAGATGGTTGCTAGGTCACCTTCTGTTGAATGGCATGAAAAGACTGCAATTGTCATGACTACAAGTTCTGTCTACTGTGATGATGTTGTGATGGATAGGGCTGAAAATCCTGAAACTGAACATATTAAGCCTGTGCGGCGAGAAGTTGATCATAGGGAGATGGAAACTTTGGAGCAGCAAGGGGCCTTACTTCAGAAGGCAAAACTGTTATTACTGTCATCAGGCTTGAACCACCATGATGAAGTCCCCAGTGAAACAGACAACTACATGGATGCACTTAATACACTTGAATCTGAGACAGAGACTGAAGTTGAATATGCAACTAAAAAACGAGGGAAGCCAGTACAATCATCCAATGCTCATACACCTCAAATGGAGTCAGTTGATAGTATTGTTTCACAACATCCTGTTTCTTCTCCTGCTGAACTTCCTAATACATGCAGAGATTCCAGAATGTCCCATATACTTGAAAGAACTGCTGAGTTTCCCAGTTTGTCAAGTGCAGATGATCCGGGTATTTCACAGCATGCATTGTCAGGTTATACAGATATACATCCTAATGAATGGTCATCTGTTGCCACTATCGCCGAGAATAATGAAGAGGATGCTGTTGGAGGTCCTCATCCTCCTGAGATTTCAGAACCGGCTCCGCGAGCATGTACAGCTACACTACCCAATCAAAGATCCCCTGATGCAAAGGAAATTCCTGAGAGTAAGGCAGAAGTTGCCCATAGAGATTCTCCTGAGATGTCAAAACCAGGACTGTCAACCTATGCAGTTACTCCTCCCAATAAAGCATCTGTTGTCAATAAAATCCTTGAGAGTAATGCAGAAGATGCATTGGAAGATAGTTCTGTTGAAGGCACTAGTTGTCTTGTACCCCAACCTACCATTTCCTTCACTCCGACTTGTGATGCATCTGCTGCTAAAATCTCACCTGGTGATAGTGCTGGTAACTCGTTTGTTATTTCAGAAAGAAGTCCTCAGGATTATATGGAGGAGAATCATGAGGAATTTGGTGGTTTTGGCATGGCTAAAGTGTCTAATTCACAGACCATGCCTCTGAACGAGTCATCAGAGAATGGGTGTGCAACCCAGCAGCTTCCAACAAATGCTCCTACCAGTTCAGTTGAAGTACCTTCCGTCAAGCTTTGGACAAATGCTGGGCTCTTTGGACTCGAACCATCCAAGCCTCCAGTATTTGGTGGCCAAGATGGTCCAAGGGAGGTCACCGCTAACCAAAACAACTCAACGACTATTCAATCAGCCATAAGAACACCTGATACAGTTTCTACTCAAACAAATCGGCCTTCGGAGTGTTCTGCATATTTTGAGCAGAGTGTGCACAATAATATGAATGGCAAGCAAACTTCAATAAGCGAGCTTCTAGAATCTGAAGATATTGCTGAAAATGGTTCTGAAACATACTCTGCCACCGACATGGCTGGAAGGAATAATTTGCATGTGGTGTCCGCATCAAGCTTTTCAAGCATTGCACAGAGATTCCTTGCTAATACACTTCAGAGGAGAACTCCCAAATATAGTGATCTTCCTATGTCATCTGGGAAAGTGAACACTGATGCAAATGGAAGCTATGAAGCTACTGTAAATTCCACTCTCGCACCAAAGGAAACAGTATTCGAGGCATCTCAACTTGACAAGAAAACAGAAAATGGCATGGATGGACTGTCCAAATCATCAACATTCTCTAGTTGCCATTACTCTGAGAAATCATCTCCGCCACTTGAGCATATGAAAATATCTTTTCACCCCATGAGTGCATTTGAAATGTCAAAATTGAACCTAGATTTCTCTGATAGCAATCTTCATGATACTGCTGATGATATGATCTTACCGACATTTCAGTTACTTCCAGAGTGTTCTGTTCCACAGCCTGGTAGTGGTTCCGAATCAGAAGATGATACCTTTGGCAGATCTTATAGTTATTCTTCATATGATGATTTAAGTCCACGGTTATATTCAAACTCCGAGTTGTGGGATCAAGAAGATGAAATTGGATTGGAGGATCATGAGCTGTATAATGATTCAAATCAGATAGGATCCTCCACAGCACCCATCTCTAGCTACATGGGATTTGAGCAAATGAACTTATCTGGTGAGAAGTCCGGTATTTCATTTTCAGATACTGCGGATCATAATGGACTTGGCACTTTAGAATCCCATCCTGCTGGAGAACTTCCTAACTTTGACACTTTGATGTCCACAAACAATCATCAAAATGGATTTGAGCAAATGAACTTATCTGATGAGAAGGCCACTATTGCACTTTCAGATATTGGAGATCATAATGGACTCGGCACTTTAGAATCCCATCCTACTGGAGAACTTCCTAACTTTGACACTTTGATATCCACAAACAATCATCAACATGGAGATACTCTCATTCCAGATAATCCAGTCAATTTATCACCAGATCAAGATCAGATGCCGCCGCCACCTCCTCTTCCCCCAATGCAGTGGAGGACGATGAGACAAACAACTTCTCTAGAAGAAGAAAGAGACTTTACAGCTAAAAACATGCTTAAGAATGCCTCGAGTCTACTGCCTGTACACAGTCCCGTGCAGGAAGAACATCTTCCGCCTGATGCAGCACCAGATCCACAAGGAAATGATAAGGAAGTGGTAAGACTCACCCTTGTTTGAATATCTTGGTATCAGTTCTTTTATCTCTTGCTGATGAAATTATATGAACTCTGTGCATGCAGATCAATCAGAAAGTCGATGCGGTAAAAGAAATTAGTCATCTTTCTAATATCTTCGAGATCAAATCAAGCTTGCTTCAGCAAATCAGGGATAAGGTATGAATGCTTTTTTTCTCTTCTTTAGAAAATGCTCAGTTATTATTATGATCTTAGTCTTGCTACTTCTACCAATATGGCAAAAATTAGTTCAAAGGACAAGAATGGACAGTGGAGAACTCACTTTTCCTCTTCCCCAGCGTGGAAATTTAAAATAGGTCTTTGGATGGATAATTTGATATTTTTATGAATACAACTGACGAGTTGGCTAAATATGTTAAAAGTGCAATGCTCATGTGTGTGATTGGTGTAATTAGACCCAATAAGATCAAATTATGGATACGGCACTGCGGGAGAGTTAAGCATTTATGTTCAGAGAATGAATGCCTTCGTTCTATGGTTAAAACTCGTTAGGCATGGAAATACTGATCTTTTATAGCCTATACTGTAGATATTTTTTTCCTTCTTTGAGCATTTCAGCCATAAGCTTATACACACTTTTCCCACTGTCGGTACAAAATTTGCTCTATTGCTATGGGTAATGACAAATGTGGACCCTCTGCTATTGCGTCATGGATATAAAATGTTGAATGGCCCCATAGTGCCGTTGAGTTCATCATGGTTGACTGTTGAATACTTGGTAGTCTCGGTATAGCAAAAATGTGTGTAGTCTCAGTATATCTAACATGTTTCTAGCCTTTCCTTTTGCCAACTAACAAGTAATATTTCTAGTAAAGATTCGTTGATTCTTGAACTTGAAAGATCTTTTCCTAGTTTGTAGCATTTGATTGTGGGTGGCGATACTGATGTTTCTCCCACTTTACCTAACAACTATTGCAGCCAGATCTGCAGAAGCTGAATGGGCATCAAAAATCAAAAGCATTAGTCAGTGATGTTAACAGTTTGGACGAAAGGGAGGAGTTGCTTCAGCAAATCAGGAGCAAGGTATGTCAAATAGATGAACTGATGTATTTGCATACCACAACCCTTTAGGCCCTTGCTTCGGGATTTGTTGATTCTCTGCACTCGAGACAGCGCCACTAAAGTACCTCACTAGTTCGTTAAAATGTTTGTACAAATGCAGACATTCAACTTAAGACGAATAAATGAATCTAAGACAAGCACCTCATCCCAGTCCACCGCCAATTCCAACGTTGTAGCAATTTTGGAGAAAGCAAATGCAATCCGACAGGTATGTATCATCTTAATTTTTCGTCATGTTAGATTTTGGGCTATTACTTGTGCCCCCCCTGATTACTTGCATGTCATCAGGCTGTGGCCAGTGATGGAGGTGATGATGATAGTTGGAGTGATGTATGAGCACTCTACTGGGAATGCATATGACAAACGTTTCCTGTATATGCAAGTAGTACAAGATGAAGAGCGAAAATGTGAATAACACCTTTTCTTCATTGTAATTATATTTTGCAGGTCTGTTTTTTTAACCTTTTTTAGTTTGTGGTAGTGTATCGTAGGTCCCTGTGATTGTGAAAATGTTAAATCATATTCACATCATGTAAATTTTATCTTATTATTTATTAATGGTAGTGAGATCAACTGATAAAAATAAGTATGTTAAGCTATCTTTTCTAGCATTGTACTAAAAATTGTCTGTTTGCAATGTTAATAAGATGAGGGTTGGCAAAGGCAGTCATTCTTGAGCAAGAAGTCTCATTTGCATTATCATGTTAACTCTCTTCGTACTTTGTATTTGAGTAGCAGAATGTAAACCAGGATATGCGATTGATTTTCTTCATCTTGTGCCCGTGTCTTCTGCAAGCAGTCATTCCTGCTTTCCTTAGTGAATACTCCATGTAAGAGCCAGTACCATCTTTTATATCTTCTTATGCTGGTTGTTGATTTCATTTTCAGATCAAGTTGATACTTTCTTGTAGCAAAATTCTGTTTGTTGTAAGAAGGGGCGTGCGACTGAATACACATCCCTGTTAAATGTCATTTCATGTCTCAAAATGTTAGTGAAAGGTCTGCGGTGTACCTTTTTTGGGGGGTTGAGACTTGAGAGATGGTAATGAATATTTTCTGGTCCTCAGTTCAGTGTGGCCTGTGCCGAACTGGAGATGGTCGTTTCGACCTGATTTTGGAAAAAAAAAAATCTGAAGCAGCACAGTGTCATATTTCCTGTAGAATATTCTAAATTCTTGATACTGAGATGCCAATTTTAGTGAAATTCTGATGCACATTGCCTTCCGATCCCGTTTGGTTGTTTCTAGCTTTTATCACATTGTTGCTGTCAATTGTGCCTATTATCACGGAGGAAGATTTCAGCAGCTTCCCCCATGTCTCTGTTGGTCCAGTGCACAACATTCCCGCCAGGAACCACTCTTCAGCTCTTGAGCCATCTAAGCGTCGGCTCCCCAGAAGAAACAAAATCGAGGAGCCATATTTGGGCGTAGAAGAGATTTCAGCGGCCGACTTCGCGTAATCCTCACGGAGAAGGAGACGAAATGAGCAACACGCGGCAGAGCCGTAGACAAGTGAACAGCTACGGGAGTGGTACGGCCCGTGGTACCGGCGAAACGTCCGGCGAAAGATCGTATGGCGCGCAATGGGTTTAGCCACAGTGGAGACTGGGGAGATGCTGTTAGCAGCCACCCAAATCCTCTCTCTCTTCCCCACCCTTAAAACCCAGGGAAGAAAATGGCGCGCGCGTCTCACAGTCCTGCCGTATCCCTGCTAGCAGCTAGCTGATACTTGCCGCGTAGAATCTGCACGCGACGCGTGGGAGGTAGGCGCCATGATATCCCTGCACTCCGCCCCGCGGTTCACGCTCTTGATAAAGCTCGAGCCCGGCGGGAGGCGGCGGCTCGCGCTGCCGCAGTATGCCGTCCTACGACGGCCGGCGGCGAGGAGCGTCCGCGCGGCGGCGGTGGCCGAGTCCGTCGGCGCCGAGCTCCGCCGGCTCGCGCGCGACAGAGTGGCCGGCGACGACGACGACCGGCTGCTCAACTACGAGACCCTCCTCGTCGACCGCTTCTTGGAGATCCTGCAGGAGCTGCACGGCAGCAACTTCAGACGAGTGGTACGCTCAGAGCAGCACATGATTCTCATTTCCATGTGTCCATGATCAGGAGATCAATTAATGGATGGTGCTTGTGCAGGCTGAGGAGTGCCTGAGGGTGTCCGGCGAGTACCAGCGCGACGGGGGCGACCAGGCAGCGAGGCTGGGCCAGCTGGGGGCGCTCTTCACCAGCCTCGACGTCGGCGACGCCATCACGCTCACCAGCTCCTTCTCGCACATGCTCAACCTGGCCAACCTCGCCGAGGAGGTCCAGATGGTGCGCCAGAAGAAGATGGAGGCCAGCCGCCGCGGCAGCTTCGCCGACGAGGGCTCCGCGCCCACCGAGTCCGACATCGACGAGACCATCCAGCGGCTCGTGCACGGGCTCGGCAAGACGCCCCGGGAGGTGTTCGACGCGCTCAGGACACAGACCACCGACCTCGTCTTCACCGCGCACCCCACACAGTCCGTCAGGAGGTCGCTCCTCGAGAAGCACGCCAGGTGATTAGCCATAGATTAATGGAAGTGTTTACTTTGCTGTTACTAGCTAGCAGCACCACACGTAAATACATGGTTACTGAGCAAACACTACTTCACTAAGTGACTGTTGTTCACTTCACTGACGTGTTATGTCCATGCTCCTGTTTCAGTATCAGGAGACACCTGACGCAGCTCTGCGTCGAGGACATCTCCGAGAACGAGAAGCAGGAGATCGACGAGGCCCTGCAGAGAGAGGTTCGTCTGATACCATCAAACAGTCTGATCATCTCAACGATCATCGTATCGTGTCACTAGTAGGAGGGATGGTCAACTTGGCCGAAACTTGTCTGAACTTCTTCCGTGCAGATTCTTGCGGCGTTCAGGACGGACGAGATCCGGCGGACGCCGCCGACGCCGCAGGACGAGATGCGGCTGGGGATGAGCTACTTCCACGACACCATCTGGAACGGCGTGCCCGAGTTCCTCCGCCGCGTCGACACGGCGCTCAAGAACATCGGCATCGACGAGCGTCTCCCCTACGACGTGCCCCTCATCCAGTTCTCCTCGTGGATGGGCGGCGACCGCGACGGGAACCCCAGGGTCACCCCCGAGGTCACCAGGGACGTCTGCCTGCTCGCCAGGATGATGGCAGCCAACATGTACTTCTCCAAGATGGGCAGTCTCATGTTTGAGGTGCCACACTGAACCTTTCAAACTCGCACAAGAGTCAGTTCTGCAATGGTTTCAGTTTCTAACGGCGCCTTGCATCTGTTTGTTTGTTTGCCTGAAGCTTTCTATGTGGCGCTGCAACGACGAGCTCCGGGCACATGCAGACGAGCTGCACCGGCTGTCCTCCAGGAAGTACGCCAAATACTACATCGGTATGTTGTTGCAGAGAAACTCTTCCTCTGAAGCTTGTGTCTGAAACTCTGAATAAGCAAAACATTTCATATCCTCGATTTGCTGCAGAGTTTTGGAAGCAGATTTCTCCGCGGGAGCCATACCGCATCATACTCGGGGATGTGAGGGACAAGCTGTACAACACCTGCGAGCGTGCTCGAGAGATCTTGTCCCATGGAGAATCAAGCATCCCAGAAGATCAGACCTACAGAAGTGTCGAGGAGGTACCTAATTGTTTCGAATGCAATCGATTTGAGTTGAAATCAAGTGGCAGTACTGTACATTTGAATTGATGGAGCCTATCTGTCCACCTTAATTTTGTTGCAGTTCTTGGAGCCTCTTGAGCTGTGCTACCGATCGCTCTGCGACTGCGGCGACCAGTTGATAGCCGACGGCAGTCTGCTGGACTTCATGCGCCAGGTGGCCACCTTCGGCCTCTGCCTCGTCAAGCTGGACATCCGGCAGGAGTCGGAGCGCCACACCGACGCCGTGGACGCCATCACCACACACCTTGGCATCGGCTCGTACCGGGACTGGCCTGAGGAGCAGCGCCAGGAGTGGCTCGTCTCAGAGCTCCAATGCAACCGCCCGCTCTTCGGCCCGGACCTGCCGCAGTCCGACGAGGTCGCTGACCTGCTCGGCACGTTCCGGGTCATCGCTGAGCTCCCGGAAGACAGCTTCGGGGCTTACGTCATCTCCATGGCCACCGCGCCATCCGATGTTCTCGCCGTCGAGCTGCTGCAACGGGAGTGCGGCGTCAAGAAGCCCATGAGAGTCGTACCACTCTTCGAGAAGCTGGCCGACCTCCAGCAGGCGCGCGCCACCATGGAGCTCCTGTTCTCCGTGGACTGGTACAAGGAGAGGATCAATGGCAAGCAGGAGATCATGATCGGGTACTCGGACTCCGGCAAGGACGCGGGGCGCCTGTCGGCCGCGTGGCAGCTGTACAGGGCGCAGGAAGAGATCGTGGACGTGGCGGAGCGGCACGGCGTGAAGCTGACCATCTTCCATGGCCGGGGCGGCACCGTGGGCCGCGGCGGCGGGCCGAGCCACCTCGCCATCCTGTCGCAGCCGCCCAACACCGTCAACGGCTCGCTCCGTGTGACCGTACAGGGTGAGGTGATCGAGAAGGCGTTCGGCGAGGAGAACCTCTGCTTCCGCACGCTGCAGAGGTTCACGGCGGCGACGCTAGAGCATGGCATGAACCCGCCGGTGTCGCCCAAGCCCGAGTGGCGCGCGCTGCTCGACGACATGGCCACCGTGGCCACCGAGGAGTACCGGTCCATCGTGTTCCAGGAACCCCGCTTTGTGGAGTACTTCCGCTCGGCGACACCGGAGACAGAGTACGGGCGGATGAACATCGGCAGCCGGCCGTCGAAGCGGAAGGCGAGCGGCGGCATCGAGTCGCTCCGCGCCATCCCGTGGATCTTCGCGTGGACGCAGACGCGGTTCCACCTCCCCGTGTGGCTGGGCTTCGGCGCCGCATTCCGGCACGCCATGGACACGCCCACCGGCCTCGCCACGCTCAGGGAGATGTACGAAGAGTGGCCGTTCTTCCGCGTCACCATCGACCTCCTCGAGATGGTTTTCGCGAAGGGCGACCCCGGCATCGCCGCCCTCTACGACAAGCTCCTCGTGCCTGAAGACCTCTTGCCCTTCGGCGAGCAGCTCCGAGCCAACTACGCCGAGACACAGAGCCTCCTTCTTAAGGTAAGCAGATCACTGGCGTGGCCTAGAGCTGATTGCATCGCAGATGAAATTATGTCAGCTCACCATTGATGTGCATCTCGCGAACTCTGCCTGTGTAGGTTGCCGGGCACGAGGACCTGCTAGAGAGTGACCCGTTCCTGAGGCAGCGGCTCATGCTGCGGGACTCGTACATCACGGCGCTCAACGTGTGCCAGGCCTACACGCTCAAGAGGATCAGGGACGGCGAGTTCAGGCCGGCTACGCGGCCGCCGCTGTCCACGGAGCTGCTCGAAGACACGGCCGAGAGCCTGGTGGAGCTCAACCCCAGTAGCGAGTACGACCCGGGCCTAGAGGACACACTCATCCTCACCATGAAAGGAATCGCCGCCGGCATGCAGAACACGGGATGATTCTTTGACATATCTTTCTTTTTGGGGTGGACAGACAGATGAACTCTCTCTTCTCGTCTCGCTGATTGATTTGGGAGGTTTTGTTCTATAAGATCGGTGAGAGTGTAGAGATGTGTTTTTGTTTCCTGCGCTGCGCTGGTAAGAGTATCTCTAACAAAGCATGTAAACACGACGAATTCAAAATCGTGAGTTCAGTTCACCGAACTCGTGTTTATGGGTCGAAAAAAAGATGACGCGCAACAGAGCCCGTAATCCAAATTATAAAACAGGGCTCTATTTCGCGACATCAGCTTCCGAAGCCGTAAATGCAAGATTTTTCACAGAATCAACATATCAAACTACCAAATGCAAACAAGTGATGCATAGTTTATAGTTTTACATAAAATCGCCACGACACAATTATAGCAAATCGTGCATATTTCATAGCAAAAAGTTGATGCATCTCCTCACCATCTCCTCTCACCACCTGTATCAAATGGAGATAGGACCATCGCCACCTTGATCGCCACCATCTCCATGCGTAGCCGATGCACCACCACGAGCTAGTCTTCATCTCTCCATGATCTCCGTCGCGGCCTCCTTCCACCACTTTATTTGTTGTTCATTCATGTCCTTTGTGGACATCATCATGATCTCCCTCTCTTCGGCCAATAGCTGCTTCATTGCTTTCGCTTTCTTCACATTAATCTTCATCTACTCCAACTTGGCCTTGTTCCTTGCTTCCTCTTGGATGGCTTCAACCTTTGCAAGCTTCACCTATTTCTTCTTCTCGGTAATGACAAGCTTGTTTCCAAAGTCTTCGCCACTATTACCTCCTTTGACTTCATCATTTGATCGATATTGTCCCTCAACAATGGTGCCTCCCCCTCAAGCTTCAACCTCTCTTTGTCCTTCTTGTTTCCCTCGGGATTGTCATTGTTCCGGCCCTCTTTCTCATCCTTAGTGTCATCTAGCCGCACCATTGCATCTTTCTTTGGTGCAGTTTCTTCATCCCTCAATTGCCACTTGGGACGGTGTTGGAGCACATCAAAGCAATATCTCATTGTGAATCTCTTGCCCTTGCTGCCGGCCATGTCTCTATACCTAGCATTGGCAATGCGGTCCTACATTTGCAAAACAAAGATGAAATCGTCTAGATGTGGTCACCAAACCAAAAACAAATTGAACAAACACAAATTGAGAAAATTCACTCAAATATTCGCCGACAGTTGCGCCGCAAGGAGGATTCGTCTGTACTTGATCCATTGCCGCTGCCCAATGGCTACATGCCGGTTTGATCGCGTCCCAACGCCTTGGAGGGATCAATACGTGTGTCGGCGGGTTGGCGAACACGAAGCATGAGTTTATGGAACTTGTCCTCAATGCGTTGCCAGTACCGCTTCCCGGTTTGATCAGTGCCGGAGAATGCATCCTTCCCCACGGCGACCCAAGCTCGGCACAACGTTGCGTCTTCTAATTATGTGTAGTTGTTGGCCCTTCTTCTTCTTCTTCTTCTTCTTCTTCTTCTTCTTCTTCTTCTTCTTCTTCTTCTTCTTCTTCTTCTTCTTCTTCTTCTTGGAATTTTCTTTTTACCTTGTTGACCCGTCGTCGAGCACGTGGTGGGCATCGTTCGCGTTGGCACCTGCCGGAGGCGACGAGGCTGGGAGCGGGGCCGGGCCGCCATGGCTCATCGTGGTCTTCGACTTCGTCCTCTTCGGCGCCGTTATCAGCTTGGCTGTGGCGGCCCCTTTGGCCCGGCCGAGGACCGCGGGACAACACCGGTAGCCGCAGAACCTGCTTGCGATACCACGTGCGTTCACGCACGCTGCCGCTTGAGGACGCTCGTGGACGCGACAAGGTTCACGACGTCGGCGGGGGTGGCGGGGGTGGTGGGGGTGGCGGTAGCTCCGGCTGCCACATGAGAGGGTGGCTGGGGCTGCGAGCTAGCTCTAGTGGCCAGCGGGGTCGATTCGAGACTCATGCCGCCGAGATTGGGCGACGACGGTGCAGAGAACAGTGAAGGCACGTAGATCGGCGGCGGCGGTGGCGGTTGGGAGGAGGTGAAATTTCCGTTGCTACCATCCGCGGATCAGAACACTTCATGATATCGGGATACACTTGGAGCCGGGGCACGAGTTTTTCTGTTCTCCAAGCTGGGGAACTGATTTCCCACTTGCCCTACTACTTTTTGACCGTAAATTTGCTGCCTCAGTTGACTTGCGAATAGAGCGGTCATAGTTTGATTCAAGCCTTGGCTCAGGTTGATAAAGGTTCTTCATCATTTTCATCACTTTTTCCTTATCTAGAGGCTGCTCGGGCTCGGGCTTTTTCTTTGCAAAGTGCTTTTCCATGTGTTCCTTTGCGATCACCGCATTTTCCTCTTCTATATAGTCGTAAGCTCTTTTGGGAGGATCCTTAGGTACTCTTGGGAGGGGCTCCCGCCGATGTTTGGGTGATCGGTTACGACTCATCGCTGGAGCGGTGATGGTATGACTCCGCTTTTGGCTCTCAGCCTTAGTGGGCGGAGGCGCCGGAGAAGGTTGACGCGGCGGAGACGGCTGACGCACTAGAGACGGATGACGCGACGGAGATGGGTGACGCGGTGGAGACCTTGGCGTTCAATTTAGAATCACAATGTATTCCTTTGGCCGTAGAACTATGGTGTTTTTGGCTTCTCCCAGCTCTAGCAAATCCCCTTCACCGGCAGGGTAGTAAAGCTTCAGCTTCTCAAACCCACCCATAACTTGATCCACCCCGGCAACAACGTAGCCATGTGGAATCGGTCCGCAATGGTATCTTTGATTAGGTGCAATGGGTAAGGCATAGCCAACCGCCACCTTCATCGTTATGTTCTCCACTTTGACATGTAGCTCACAAGGTGTCGACTCCATGATATGATCCACAGGCTAGCGAGGAGCCATCGCCAGTTTCTCATCATCACCCGGCACCTCAGTGGAAGCCACACTGCTTTTCAGCTGAGATCCTGGCCGGGTAGCATCGAATGCAGCTTCTATATGCGGCTGAGCTTGAGATGGGCCAGTAAAGTGCTGGCTATACTGGGTGAATAAATCCCGATGCTGCTTTAGTTCTTCTTCTATCTTAGCAACGCAGTCTGCATCCATTTCTTTTTTCCTCTAACGGATTCTATCGGGATATTTCTTCTTTTCAGTTAGGAAACCCAATTTTCCACGGTTTAGAGCCTAGTGTGGTTCGTGTTTTTCCTGGGTGTTCAGGATTCCCAAGGGCGCCTGTGAGCTCGTCCTTCTCTCTGTCGTGATGGAACCTCCCCTCTTGAACATCCTTTGCTGCTCTTGTAAAGGCATCGATGGGAAGTGGGTTTTCCTTATATCTTAGTGTATACACACAATTCCCTTCTGAGCCCAACGTGCCTCCATGCGCGTAAAACCAATCCCTTGCACGTTCGTTCCATTTCGATATCTGTAGAACGATCCCTTTAGAAATTAGCTCGTCCTCCATTTTCTTCCACTTAGGCTTGCCAGCCTTGTAGCCTCCTTGCCCCAAAATATGGTAATACTTCTTATTAGCAACATTTTTCTTATTGGTTGCTGACCTTTTCTTTGCTTTCTACGATGTCTTGTACGTCACAAATTCGTCCCACTGGTCCCTTATCTTCTCAAAGGGTCCAATGAACACCGGAGTCTTTTCTTTCTCGACAAAATCCTTGTCCAATCTTTTCTTCCAGTTGTTGAACTGTGTTGCCATTTTCGAAAGAGCCCACTTCTTGACTTTTCGATGTACGATATTCAGCTGAGGATCCTCCTCATCTGGCTTGTCATTAGGATCCTGCTCATCTGGCGCCAGTAGGGTGAAATTTACCATGAGCTTCCTAAATAGCGTATCTTTGGATCTCTTATCGACATAACTACCTCCTTTCGTCTTTGTCTTCTTCCATTCTTGAATGGTGATAGGGATGGTGTCCCTAAAAAGAACTCCACATTAACTTATAAACTTTTTTGCGTGAGATGCGGGAGCAATCGGTTCGCCATCTTCACCTATTTCTTCGATCATGTACCTTTCATGATCTTCCAACCTTTTGGCTACGCCTCGATTACTTGCAGAAGATTTGCTCAATCGGGAGGTCTAAAAGAAGAAACAATGTTAATATATGTATATGCACAAATCAGGGGGCTTAATTAACTAATATATATACACCTCACCGTCGTCTTATCCCTTATCGGAGTTGTCGCCTTCTCCCTCACTGGAGCCATCTCTTTGGTCTTGCTCATCTCCCTCACCAGAGCCATCTCCTCGGTTTTGCTCATCTACCTCACCGGATCGGTTCGGATACAGCGAGGTGACATCTTCATCATCTCCATCGCGGATAATGTTCTCGAGCATGTTTTCCTTTTCTACGTCTCTGCCGTGTTCCATAGTTTCTGCAAAGACTTACAAGTTATTGTAATGCTATAAACGCAGTGAAGCAGTAACTAAGAATAATTCTCAAAACAGAGATCGGAGTTACCTATATAGCTACTAATTAAGGATAATGCTCAATACAGAGATTGGAGTTACATTTATAGCTCGGATCCATTTTTTATTTAACACTAATACATCACAAGACTCCCATGCATGAACCTCTCAACGCCGACCGGGTGCTGAGTCACGGGCGGTGGACAACCAAAGATAACGAACACTCACAGGATCATAGCTCACGTGAGATCCATGAAGAAACACCCAGGTGTTAGAATACATCATGTCCAACATATACATGTAATGACGGACGTGCTCGTCCTCCTCTCTGATACGGCGACGTACCACCTCCGTGAGGGCCGGCTCCCTCTGCACCGCTCGTGGCCCACGCGACCTCCACTAAAGAAGATCCGAGTCGACGATGGTACCCGGATTCCTCACCAAGCTACGCGCCCCGGAAGGTAACACCTCCAACTGCCAGCCCGGCGGAGCCCAGTCCCGGACATCGTTGGTCCTCCCATCCAAAAGGTGGCCAGAGCCCGGTCTAAGTCGACGACGCGGGTTGGGTGGCATCGTAACTATGAAAACTAAATCATAAAAATAACTAATAAAATTATAAATATACCTATAACAACTAAATAGAAACTATACCTATAACCTAAATTATAACTATATACCTAAATTACAACTATACTTATAACAACTAAAAATTATAACTATATACCTAAATTACAACAACTAAATAAAAATTACAAAAACAACTAATAAAATTACAACAACTAATAAAAATCATAACCATAACTAAACAGAAACTATACCTATACCTAAATTACAACAACTAAATAAAAATTGCAACAAGTAATAAAATTACAACAACCAATAAAAATTATGAATATAACTAAATAAAAATTATAACTATACCCAAATTACAACAACAAACAACTAATAAAAATTATAACTATACCCAAATTACAACAACAAACAACTAATAAATATTATGAATATACCTAAATAAAAATTATAACTATACCTAAATTACAACTACTAATAAAATTGCGACAACAACTAATAAAATTACAATTAAAAAAACTTAAGAAAAAAATCGTCTCACATAGTCGGCCGCGCCGGGGGAGGCGAAGCGTCGGCGTGCGGTTGGTGGCATGCGGCGAGGAGGAGGAGGCCGCCATGCGCCAACGGCGCGGGCATAGGCCGGCGGTGCAGGCCGGCATGCGGCGCAGGTGGAGGCGCGACGCGGGAGGAGGCGGCGCAGACGGAGGCGTGCGGCGCGGACCGACGACGCCAGCGGAATCGGCGCGGCGGAGGAGGCGCGGGCCAGCGGCGCGCGCGAAATGTGCAGCTTGGTAGCGTCGCTGTGCTCCTCGCGCGTGTCGTCGTCATTAGCGGTTTTTGGTCAATGGGGAGGAGAGGAGAGGGTGCCACGCGGTTATAAAGGGGGAGACTTTAGCACTGTTTGGTGGCTCCAACCGGTGCTAAAGACTCAAAGGTGTATTTGGCTAGCGTATTTGGTTGGCGCGCCAAAGGCCACCTTTAACAGCGGTTTGAGCCACAAACAGACGCTAAAGGTCTTTTTTCAACAAAAAAAATTCCTTGCCGCTTCCCGCCTTATTACGTTATACCTATAATTAATAGATAACTATAAATTATCTCTTTCTAACAACTAATAAAATTATACTATAACTAATAAATAACTATATATTATAGATTATAACTAAAAAAACTATAAATTATAACTATAACAAATAAGTTATAACTACAACAACTAATAAATTATAACTATAACTAATAATAAAAACTGTACCTATAACTAATAAAATTATAACTATAACTAATAAACTATGACTAGAACAACTAATAAAATTATAACTATAACTATAACGGGGTGTTTTGTGAAGCAGCACCAAATTAAACTTCCACATTGGTACCAACCCATTTTTCAAAAATACTAGACCACCTAAGATGGACAATTCCCAACCGGTGTATCTAGAACATTTCCGTCCACCCCTCATGAAAAAGGCAAATTCCTGCCGAATCTGTAGGAGGCCGGCCAGATTTGAACTACGGACACATGATATAATGTTCAAGATTTTTTTGTAAAAACCATTTTTAGGTTCATAACATTCTATTTCATAAGAGATCCAATTCAAGTTTAGCGAGGCTCAGCCCCAGGCTAAGAATCTTCATACCGGCAGTTTTGAATATAGTTTGAAACGGGCATAACAAATACAAAAACGATCCAAACAATGTGAAACCTTTTCTTTGTGTCATATTATGTGTCATAGTTGCAATGAAAAATATTAAACTTGGAAAATTGCAAATGTCACAAAAAATCCTTCACAAAATGAGCTATCATGTTCGAGGTTTCATGACATTTAGGCCAAACGACAAATATTATGGATAGAATTGTGGCATAGTTTGTGATTGTTATCACCAGTATTTGACCAAGCCAGAGGTGGGCCGCGATCAAGACGAATTTGAAGATATATGCGTGGAGAGATATGTAAATCGGCCTTGTGTGTCAAGTTTGGGCTAGTTAGCCCGTGTATCTTTACTTAGTAGGTTACGTAGAGTTTGTCTCGTGCACGGTTTAGTGCACGCCCTTAGAAAGTCCCTGGACTATAAATATGTACCTAGGGTTTATGGAAAAAACAACCAACGTTCAACACAAACCAATCTCGGCGCATCGCCAACTCCTTCTCGAGGGTTCCTCCTCGGTAGCATCATGCTAGATCGCATCTCGCGATCTAGGCGACAAGCCTGCCTAGTTGTTCACGCGTTGCTCGTATGAAGCGTTTTTGATGGCGAGCAACGTAGTTATCGTAGACGCGTTAGGGTTAGCATCGTTCTTAGCATCATATGCTTGCGTAGTGCAATCCTAGCGCGTCTAGCCGTCCTGTGCCTCATCATGGGTGCAGGGGCGGCCCCGCTTGATCTTTATTTAGTAGATCTGATCCGTTATGGTCGATCCTTGATTCATCAAGGATTAGTTTAATATCTGCAATAGTTAGGCCTTACAAAGGGTTGGAGGATCCAGCGGCATGGTGTAGTTTGCTGCCCCTAGACAGACGTTCCGAGGATCAACCTAGTGTTGGTTTTAGGCCTTGTCTAGGGCTGGCTTACGTTTACCGTGCGTGAGCGCGAGGTCAATCGTGAGTAGGATGATCCGATTATGCGGTGAAAACCCTAGATCGTCGTGGATCTCATACGCTTTATATTGATCAAGCAGGACCACCATATATTCGGCCACCTTGGACGAATCATGGGAATCGGCTCCCCGAGCCGATTACTGACAACCCGAGAGCCGATCGAGGCTCGTATTTAACGTGTACGTGTGTGCCCTGCAGAAACTAAGCGAGGCATCATCCACACCTTCCCGACCAGGTATAGGTCGTGGCACGCCCCTCCCAGCATCGGCGCGCGACAGGAGGCTTTGCGGGCCGCCGCTCGAGGGGGCCAACCGCAGCCCCAGTCATTCATTCGGCTCTACCGTGTTGGCGCCGCGCCGGGTGGGTTTCTACGCCAACACATTTCGCACGCCGGTGGGACCAATCTTCAACGACAACCATCTCGCTATCCACATCGAGATGGCGAAAGACACCCTACCGTCTTCATCAGAAGTGGCGAAGAAACTCCGGTCACGTACGGGGATCTCACCGGCGAGCTCAAGAAGAAGTACGACGAGATCAAGTCTGCCCTCGAAGCCGACCTAATCGGCTCTTTCCACAGACCCGCTCCCATGGCATCGATGGAAGGGGTTCACACCTGAAGGCGCGCTGATGGAGTGGACCTGTCCACCTCCGAAGAACGCACCAGGTCGCTGCGTCAGAGATCAACTTCATGGTGGCTCATTCGCCGCACCGCCATTCGAGAGCCTGGTGAATACGTTGGCGTCCTCCGCGTGATCCAGGAGATCATGAGCCATCGTACTCTCCGTCGGGACCAGCCCTAGGGACTCACCAAGGGGAAGCGCTGCTCCATTCCCGTCCCCGCTGCCATTCGCGTTGGCAGCGCCCGAGGCGCCGAACTCATCGGCTTTTGTCGTCTACAAGATTGGTGGTGACCCTAGTGACTACCAGTTCTACAGACGCGCCCAAGGAGATCCCGCACGGATACGCATGTGCATACGTGCCGCCTGCTGGGCACCCTCGAACCAGGTTGCTATAGCAGGGACTTCTGGGGCAACAGAGGAGCGTCGGAGGCAGACTCGAGAAGCAAACGTGGCTTAAATACGCCACCCCGACAAAGCTCCGAGCCCAGCTCCTGCAGCTGGCTCACAGAGCAGGGAAAGGGCTGGTTAAGTACGCCACTCCGACGAATCTTCGGGTTCGGCACCTGCAGCCATCACCGCGGATCAAATTTGTACGATCCTGAAAGATCAGCATGATGCCGAAGAGAAAGGCGATCGGCTATACCAAGCCGTACCCCAATGAGTACGATCCCGCTACCACCCAAATATCGGCTCCCGGACTTCACAAAGTTCACGGATCAGATGGCTCCAGCTCCATCGAGCATGTGAGCCGATATTTGGCACAACTGGGCATGATCTCAGCGTCAGATGAGCTGCGCGTGAGGTACTTCTCGCCCCTCACAGATCGGCTTCGGATGGTACACGTCGGCCACCGAACTCAATCAGACTGAAGCACTGGAAGAACGGTTCCACGAGCAATATCACTCGAGGCTTCCGAGGCTGGCATTGCCGATCTAGCCCAAGTACGACAAGCGCGAGAAACGGTGTCCGAATACATTCAGCGCTTAGACCGTTAGGAACCGATGCTATTCGGTTCATGTAAGCGAAAAGGAAGCGTCGAATTGGCGGTGGTGGGTCTAGCATCATCGATCAAGGAAGTGGCCTCCCAGGCGGACTATCCTTCATTAGCACACATGGTGCGGAAGTTGTCAGCATATGAGCAACGCCACCCGGATATCTACCAAGATAAATTCAAGCGCGTGGTTACCATGGTTGACGCAGCGAAGATGAAGGTCCTACGGGAGAGCGAGAGGTCGCAGTAGCTGAGTGGACTCGAGCTGCAGGCCCGTAACCTGCAAATGGGTAAAGCCACCAGGGCCTCCAAGAGGGTTCGACTTCGACGTGACGAAAACCGAGCAGATTTTCGACCTCTTACTCGCGGAGAAGCACATAAAGGTACCCGAAGGCCACAAGTTTCCTACGGTGCAAGAGCTGAACGGAAAGCCATACCGCAAGTGGCATAACACGTTCACCCCACACGACCGCAGGGTGTGGCGTCAGATCCAAGTGGCGATAGAAAATGGGCGATTAATTTTTAACCAGTACGCCATGAAGGTCGACACACCCCTTCCCCGCCGTCAACATGGTGGAGTTTACCCACCTTGGAGGGTGCCACCTGATTTCTCAACCAACATCAGTATGGTAGAGCTTGGACACCGCTCCGAGAAGGACGGGGATGAGGACAGCTGCTCTGAGCAAGGACACCGAGGGGCCGCTCCATGCGATCGGCTCGTCAAGATGGCAAGCGCTACGTCACGGGGGAAGTGAAGAACATAAGATACCAACGACCCTCTCTCGATCACCTCCTCAACAAGTATGTCGTCAATATGACCAACGCCGGCGATACGATAACAATAATGAAAGAGGTCGAATGACCATAAACGATGGAAGACATCGCCGGCATAATCATGATGAGGAGCGATGAGCGCCACGGCGGAGCGGGACGATACGGACAGCATTGGCACCGCCTTCTTCGACCGCTGGGATTCAGGTATGAGCCGATTACCAACAATCGGCAACGCCCGAATGCAACCGGAAAAGAAGGAGACAGCCAACGTGTCCGTGTTCGAACGCCTAGGACCTCTCCCCGCAGCGACGTGAGACCCCTCCGTTGGAAGATTTCGAGGATTCGAAGACGAAGGGGAATGCGAAGAAGACAGTACCACCGTCCAAGGTGGTGCCCGACGGTCTCAGCCATTCACAAAAACGCAGGGTTCAGCGATTGGTCTGGAGGAAGCCGAGAGGATGTACTTGCATACGCCGAGGAAGGCACGACCTGATCTGGCTGCAAAAGTCCAGAGGACCCCGGATGAGGAGGGACCGCCGCAAAGAAAAGAGTGGCGCCCCAAGCAAAGAGAGCCGATGATGACACATCGGCTGGCACAAACATGGTGTTCATTCGTCCGGCGGGGTGTAGTGCTCCACGATTACACGGTGCACCCGACATGGATAACAGCAAGCACACCAACGTGCTAAAGTCAGAGATTGGGCTGGTTTTATCCGCCGACATGGACGAGTAGCAAGACTACGTCAATAAGCAACATGGCGAGGCCGACCCTTGCGATCGGCCCTCCGAAACTGATGAAGGGATATTACAAAATCTTCACCGAGCAACATGGAGGCCGATTCCGGCAATCGGCCCAAATTATCCTCACCATCCATTCTGCCTGGGATCAACGTTTGGCCCAACAGGACCTGAAGAGCCGATACCATCAATTCTCTTGGAATCGGCTCGGGGGCACCTAGAGGGATAAAACACGAGGATATGAAATAATATTGAGTATGGGGCCGATACGCAAATCGGCCTAAAATTTTAAAAAAAACATTTTTTACAGCCGATGCAAAGGCATCGACTTAGAATTGAGAAGCAGCCATGCATGGCCATCGACTCAAGAAATACAACTGTTGAAGGTCAGCCCTAGTGAATTATGAAGAGAAGCCACAATGGAAGAACTCCTCAAGAGAGAGGTTTAACAGCTCAGATCTTCTCTTCAAGAACAAGTGGCAGCTTGGGTGTCCAGATCAGGTTAAAGGTGGGTCGCATCAGATCCACCAAAAGAAGGGCCGATCTGACTCGCGAGGGCAGAGGCGACCGAGGAAACTTGGGGGCAGCCCACCTTGAAGGTTCTCTGCAAACCGATTTACGTGCAAATCGGCTGATTCTGCGTGATTAAGCCCAGGCTAATTCGGCTAAGTTTTGCTTTGGCCAAGACTGGGGGGCAGCAGGCCTAGTAGATGTTCTGCCTTGCTCTATTTTCTTCGAGCCGATTGAGTTATCATCGGCTGATCCTTCCTTGCAACTTTCTTCATAAATGATGGGCATTGAAGAAGGGAAGGACGAGTTTCAAAGGACCAATGCGATGTTATCGGCTCATTACGCAGTGACAAAGGACGAATCGGGACAGCAGAAGAGAGAATCGGCTTAATTAAGCTCAGAAGAAATCGGCAAAATCAAATTGGGGAAAAGGAAAAGTTCTTCATTGATAGACAAGATTTCTTACATAAAGAGCTGATTGCTCTCAAAAGAAGCTGGTCCTATTCTATGGGCCGTCGCTGCCCTCATCGTCGCCTTCGTCGCTGCCGTGCTGCTCGGCGGGTTCCGTCGCTAATGGCCGCCACCGGGCCCTCGTCGTCTTCATCCTCTCCGTCGGCGTCGTCGTCGTCGAAGTCACTCAGATTTCCGGCCAGGGGCAATGGCGCTTGGCCGGCGGCTCGTCGGAGCTCCCATCGTCGTCTCCTCCTCCTCTCTCGCTCCTTCCTCCCGAAGAGGTGAAGTCGCAGAGAAGTTGTCATCGTCGCTCTCCTCCACCGGTTCCCCAACGGCGAGGAA
This sequence comes from Lolium multiflorum, assembly GCA_030979885.1. NCBI lineage: Eukaryota > Viridiplantae > Streptophyta > Magnoliopsida > Poales > Poaceae > Lolium > Lolium multiflorum. The sequence goes on along the minus strand of JAUUTY010000202.1, from coordinate 133,703 downwards.
GCCCCATCGGTCAAGGATTTGTCATCCTCGGACCATACGAAGGAGTCATGGTCCTTTTGTCCACCGTGGGGCGAGGATATCGTACGCCGCCTGCGTACCCCACGAGGGCGTCCTCTCGGATAGGAGAGGACACGTGGGAGAGGTCCGATGAGGAAGAAGAAGAGGAGGACGAGGACATGGTGGCAGAGGAGGGTTTTTTTTTTGGAGGCTAGTGCGAAGGGGATGAGGGAGACGACTGTTTGCTGCGGTTAAATAGAAGGGAGCATAGTAAAAATTCAATGCCACAGCAGTTCCCGAGGAGGTGGTGCAGAACAGTCTAATCAGAGAAGTTGAGAAGGCAAGTTATCATGATGAAGGACTCTGCGACGGTTCTGCTGCCACGACATGACCCGACGAAAAGAGAGCATAATGATTTTGGAAATGTTATTTCCAAAACCAGGGGCATGTGTTATCACCAGATTTGACCAAGCGAGAGGTGGGCCGCGATCAAGACGAATTTGAAGATATATGCGTGGAGAGATATGTAAATCGGCCTTGTGTGTCAAGTTTGGGCTAGTTAGCCCGTGTATCTTTACTTAGTAGGTTACGTAGAGTTTGTCTCGTGCACGGTTTAGTGCACGCCCACATTAGAAAGTCCCTGGACTATAAATATGTACCTAGGGTTTATGGAAAACAACAACCAACGTTCAACACAAACCAATCTCGGCGCATCGCCAACTCCTTCGTCTCGAGGGTTCCTCCGAGCATCATGCTGCCTAGATCGCATCTCGCGATCTAGGCAGCACAAGCCTGCCTAGTTGTTCACGCGTTGCTCGTCCTGAAGCGTTTTTGATGGCGAGCAACGTAGTTATCGTAGACGCGTTAGGGTTAGCATCGTTCTTAGCATCATATGCTTGCGTAGTGCAATCCAGCGCGTCTAGCCGTCCTTGTGCCTCATCATGGGTGCAGGGCCGCCGCTTGATCTTTATTTAGTAGATCTGATCCGTTATGGTCGATCCTTGATTCATCAAGGATTAGTTTAATATCTGCAATAGTTAGGCCTTACAAAGGGTTGGAGGATCCAGCGGCATGCAGGGTGTAGTTTGCTGCCCCTAGACACGTTCCGAGGATCAACCTAGTGTTGGTTTTTAGGCCTTGTCTAGGGCTGGCTTACGTTTGCCGCGAGGCCCAATCGTGAGTAGGATGATCCGATTATGCGGTGAAAACCCTAGATCGTCGTGGATCTCATACGCTTTATATTGATCAAGCAGACCACCATATTCGGCCACCTTGGACGAATCATAGGTAAATCCCCTGAGCCGATTTAAGACAACCCGAGAGCCGATCGAGGCTCGTATTTAACGTGTACGTGTGTGCCCTGCAGGAAACTAAGCGAGGCATCATCCACACCTTCCGACAGGTATAGGTCAGGTGGCACGCCTGCGACCCAGCATGGCGCGCGACCCAGAGGCTTTGCGGGCGTCGCTCGAGGGACCGGGGCCAGCCGCAGCCCTAGTCATTCCCGGCTCTACCGTGTTGGCCGCTGCCCGCCGGTGGGTTTCTGACGCCAACAGTGATAATGTGAACATATTATGCACACATGTGCATCTTGGGATGTCTTACGATGTTGCGGGAAGAAGTTTTCTTTTTCATCGCACGAAAAAGCAATTTTCCATTTTTGAGGTGCCGAAAACGGGGTGTTTTTTTGAAGAAACCAGCAAATTAAAGTTTCACATTGATACCAACACATTTTTCAAAAATACTAGACCACCTAAGATGGACAATTTCCCAACCGGTGTATATGGAACCTTTCCGTCCACGTACCCCTCATGAAAAAGACAAAGTCCTGTCGAGTCGGTAGGGGGCCCCAAGATTTGAACGACAGGTACATGATATAATGCTCAAGATTTTTTGTAAAAATCATTTTTAGGTTCACAACATGCTATTTCATCAGAGATCCAATGCAAATTTAGCGAGGCTCGGTGATACGCGCGAAGTACACGTCCGTTGGGAACCCCAAGTGGAAGGTATGATGCGTATAGAAGCAAGTTTCCCTCAGTATGAAACCAAGGTTATCGAACCAGTAGGAGCCAAGAAGCACGTGAAGGTTGTTGGTGGAGGAGTGTAGTGCGGCGCAACACCTGAAACCGGCGCCAACGTGGAACCTGCACAACACAATCAAGATACTTTGCCCCAACGTAACGGTGAGGTTGTCAATCTCACCGGCTTGCTGAAAACAAAGGATTAAACGTATCGAGTGGAAGATGGTGTTTGTTTGCAAAGAACAATAAAGAACAATGATTGCAGTAGATTGTATTCAGATGTAAAAGAATGGACTGGGGTCCGCAGTTCACTAGTGGTGTCTCTCCAATAAGATAACTAACATACTGGGTGAACACATTACAGGTGGGCAATTGAAAAATAAATATTCAATACATATCAACGATGATTACTATGAGATTTAATCAGGGCATTACGACAAAGTACATAGACCGCTATCCAGCATGCATCTATGCCTAAATAATCCACCTTCGGGTTAGCATCCGCACCTTCAGTATTAAGTTGTAAACAACAGATAATTGCATTAAGTATGGTGCGTAATGTAATCAACACAAATATCCTTAGACAAAGCATCGATGTTTTATCCCTAGTAGCAACAAGACATCCACAACCTTAGAACTTTTTGTCACTGTCCCAGATTAAATGGAGGCATGAACCCACTATCGAGCATAAATACTCTCTTGGAGTTACAAGTATCAACTTGGCCAGAGCCTCTACTAGCAACGGAGAGCATGCAAGAACATAAACAACACATATATGATAGATTGATAATCAACTTAACATAATATTCTAGATTCATCGATCCCGCCAAACACAACATGTAGCATTACAAATAGATGATCTTGATCATGTTAGGCAGCTCACAAGATCTAAACAATGATAGCACAAGCGGAGAAGACAACCATCTAGCTACTGCTATGGACCCATAGTCCAAGGATGAACTACTCACGCATCAATCCGAGGGGCATGATGATGTAGAGCCCCTCCGGTGATGATTCCCCTCTCCGGCAGGTCAGGAGGCGATCTCCGAATCCCGAGATGGGATTGGCGGCGGCGGCGCCGTATCGTGGCTCGGTGCAGAGGGTTTCGCGACGAAGGCTTAAGTAGGCGGAAGGGCGGAGTCGGAGGGTCACAGGGCCCCACACGCTAGGGCCGCGCGGCCCCCTAGGCCGCGCCGCCTATGGTGCCGGCGCCTCGTGGCCCCACCGTTTCTCCCTCGGTCTTGGAAGCTTCGTGGAAAAATAAGACCTGGGCGTTGATTTCACCAATTCCGAGAATATTTCCATTGTAGGATTTCTGAAACCAAAAACAGCAGAAAACATGGCACTTCGGCATCTTGTTAATAGGTTAGTGCCGAAATGTATAATAATGCTGTAAAGTATGTATAAAACATTCAAGTATTGTCATAAAAGTAGCATGGAACATAAGAAATTATAGATACGTTTGGGACGTATCAAGCATCTCCAAGCTTAGTTCCTACTCGCCTCGAGTAGGTAAACGATAACACAAATAATTTCTGAAGTGACATGCTACCAACATAACCTTGATCAACATTATTGTAAAGCATATGAGATGAATGGAGTGATCTGAAGCAAAAGATTGCTAATCAAAAGATAATGACTAAACAAATGAATCATATAGCAAAACTTTTCATGAATAGTACTTTCAAGACAAGCATCAACAAGACTTGCATAAGAGCTAACTCATAAGCAATAAATTCAAAGTAGAATGCATTGAAGCAACACAAAGGATGATTAAGTTTCAGCAATTGCTTTCAACTTGTAACATGTATATCTCATGGATATTTGTCAACATAGAGTAATATAATGCAATAAGTAAACATGTAAGAATCAATGCACAGTTAACATAAGTGTTTGCTTCTAAGATAGAAAGAAGTGGGTAGACTGACTCAACATAAAGTAAAAGAATGGCCCTTCGCAGAGGGAAGCATGGATTACTATTTTTGTGCTAGAGCTTTTGTTTTGAAAACATAGAAACAATTTTGTCAACGGTAGTAATAATTCATATGTGCTATGCATAATACTTCCTACAAGTTGCAAGTTTCATGCATAGAGTACTAATAGTTCTCGCACCTTGTCCTAATCAGCTCGGATAACACGGATTATCATTGCATGACATATGCTTCAACCAAGTGTCACAAAGGGGTAATGCCGCTGTACAAAGGTCTAAGGAGAAAGCACACATTGGATTTCTCGCTTTTGATTATTCTCAAGTTAGACATCCATACCGGGACAACATAGACAACAGATAATGGACTCCTCTTTTAATGCTTAAGCATTCAACAACAGATAATATTCTCATAAGAGATTGAGGTTGTATGTCCAAACTGAAACTTCCACCATGATACATGGCTTTGGTTAGCGGCCCAATGTTCTTCTCTAACACATTCATACTCAAACCATTTGATCATGAAATCACACTTACTTCAGACAAGACGAACATGCATAGCATATCACATGATATCCAACAAAGGTAAAAAGTTGATGGCGTCCCCAGAAACATGGTTACCTTGTAGTGCAACTTATAAGAACTAAGACACATAACTACATATTCATCACCACAATAGTTTTTAAGCTATTTGTCCCATGAGCTATATATTGCAAAGATAAAGGAATGAAATTTTAAAGGTAGCACTAAGTAATTTACTTTGGAATGGCAGAAAAATACCACATAGTAGGTAGATATGGTGGACACAAATTGCATGGGTTTTGGCTCAAGGTGTTTGGATGCACAAGAAGCATTTCCTCTCAGTACAAGGCTTTGGGCTAGCAAGGTTGTTTGAAGCAAACACAAGTATGAACAGTACAGCAAAACTTACACAAGAACATATTGCAAACATTATAAGACTCTACACTGTCTTCCTTGTTGTTCAAACACTTTACCAGAAAATATCTAGACTTAGAGAGACCAATCATGCAAACCAAATTTTAACAAGCTCTACAGTAGTTCTCCACTAATAGATTAAACTATATAATGCAAGAGCTTAAACATGATCTATGAGAGCTCAAAACAATTGCCCAGTTATTCCAAACCATATGAAGCATTTTCCGATTCCAACCAAATAGCAGTCAACGAAGCAATTTTTCAGCCTTCGCCATGAACATTAAAGCACAATTAAGAACACAAGTGTTCCATATGAAAAAGCGAGCGTAATATCTCCAATATAAGGATGGTGGGATCCAACTTTATTCAAACCAAAACGAAAATAAAAGCAAAAGACGCTCCAAGTAAAGAACATAAGATGTGACGGAATAAAAATATAGTTTCACTAGAAGTGACTGATAAGTTGTCGATGAAGAAGGGGATGCCTTGGGCATCCCCAAGCTTAGATGCTTGAGTCTTCTTAAAATATGCAGGGATGAACCACCGGGGCATCCCCAAGCTTAGACCTTTCACTCTTCTTGATAATATTGTATCATCCTCTTCTCTTGACCCTTGAAAACTTCCTCCACACCAAACTTCAAGCAAACTCATTAGAGGGTTAGTGCATAATCAAAAATTCATACATTCAGAGGTGACATAATCATTCTTAACACTTCTGGACATTGCACAAAGCTTCTGAAAGTTAATGGAACAAAGAAACTCATTTAACATAGCAAAAGCGGCAATGCGAAATAAAAGGCAGAATCTGTCAAAACAGAACAGTCCGTAAAGACGAATTTACAGAGGCACTTAACTTGCTCAAACGGAAAACTCAAAACTAATGAAAGTTACGTACATATCTGAGGATCACGCACGTAAATTGGCAGATTTTTTTTATTTTTTTACAGAGAGTTCTACGCGAATTCGAGACAGCAATTCTGTTTCTGCGCAGCAATCCAAATCTAGCATCAACTTTACCATAGAGACTTTACTTGGCACAAAAACATGATAAGGAGAGGTTGCTACAGTAGTAACAACTTACAAGACTCAACAATACAGTAGTAAAATAAAAACATGGGTTATCTCCCAAGAAGTGCTTTCTTTAACGCCTTTCAGCTAGGCGCAGAAAGTGCAAATCAAGTATTATCAAGAGATGAAGCATCAACATCATAATTTTTCTTACAAACACAACTTGTTGCAGAGGGTACCTTAGATGCTCCATTATCCAAATTTCCCATGGTGGTGCTAGGGGTTTTATCAATTTTAGGCCTATAATAATTCTTTGGTTTAGGCACCTTAGAGACATACATGAATTTTTGCTCTTTACCCACATAAGCTTTCTCCTTAAACTTAAGAGAAGAAAATTTTGAACCCAAGGTTCCCATAGCTTTTTCAAGTTCACCAATCCTATTGATTTGATTATCATGGACAACACAAGTTTCTAGGACACCAATTCTTTCATCAATTCCTCCTAAGGATTTATCAAGTTTATCAGTATTATCAAGTAGCATTCCCAATTTAGTTTCAACACTTGGAAAATTTTTCTCTATGGTTTCCAATTTTTCATAACATCCTCAAGAGAGATTTCAATTTTAACTTCATTAACAGGTGGCGTTCCTACTAGACTCTCAATGATGCAGCTAGCTTCTAAAGCAGGAGTACCTAGGAAATTGCCTCCGAAAGAGTATCAAGAACATACCTATTCCAGCTAGATAGGCCAACATAAAAGTTCCTAAGAAGGATAATAGTGGAGTGTTTCTTAATGCACCTGTGATGAGCATTACTAATTCTGTATCAAGCATCTTTAAAACTTTCTCCACCTTGTTGCTTAAAAGAACGAACTTCAACTTCAGGATTACTCATTTTAGTAGCAATAAAAGTAAACTAAGCAAACATGATAAAATAAAATAAAGACAAGTAACTAATTTTTTTGTGTTTTGATATAGAACTAGTAAATAAGACAGAAAGTAAAGCAACTAATTTTTTTGTGTTTTTAATATGAAGCAAACAAGACAGTAAATAAAGTAAAGTAAAGCAAGACAAAAACAAAGTAAAGAGATTGGATGTGGAGACTCCCCTTGCAGCGTGTCTTGATCTCCCGCAACGGCGCCAAATTTAGCTTGATACGCGCGAAGTACACGTCCGTTGGGAACCCCAAGTGGAAGGTATGATGCGTATAGAAGCAAGTTCCCTCAGTATGAAACCAAGGTTATCGAACCAGTAGGAGCCAAGAAGCACGTGAAGGTTGTTGGTGGAGGAGTGTAGTGCGCAACACCAGTGAAACCGCCAACGTGGAACCTGCACAACACAATCAAGATACTTTGCCCCAACGTAACAGTGAGGTTGTCAATCTCACCGGCTTGCTGAAAACAAAGGATTAAACGTATCGAGTGGAAGATGGTGTTTGTTTGCAAAGAACAGTAAAGAACAATGATTGCAGTAGATTGTATTCAGATGTAAAAGAATGGACCGGGGTCCACAGTTCACTAGTGGTGTCTCTCCAATAAGATAACTAACATGCTGGGTGAACAAATTACGGGTGGGCAATTGACAAATAAAGATTCAATACATATCAACGATGATTACTATGAGATTTAATCAGGGCATTACGACAAAGTACATAGACCGCTATCCAGATGCATCTATGCCTAAATAATCCACCTTCGGGTTAGCATCCGCACCCCCTCCAGTATTAAGTTGTAAACAACAGATAATTGCATTAAGTATGGTGTGTAATGTAATCAACACAGATATCCTTAGACAAAGCATCGATGTTTTATCCCTAGTAGCAACAGCACATCCACAACCTTAGAACTTTCTGTCACTGTCCCAGATTAAATGGAGGCATGAACCCACTATCGAGCATAAATACTCCCTCTTGGAGTTACAAGTATCAACTTGGCCAGAGCCTCTACTAGCAACGGAGAGCATGCAAGAACATAAACAACACATATATGATAGATTGATAATCAACTTGACATAATATTCTAGATTCATCGGATCCCGCCAAACACAACATGTAGAATTACAAATAGATGATCTTGATCATGTTAGGCAGCTCACAAGATCTAAACAATGATAGCACAAGCGGAGAAGACAACCATCTAGCTACTGCTATGGACCCATAGTCCAAGGATGAACTACTCACGCATCAATCCGGAGCGGGCATGATGATGTAGAGCCCCTCGGTGATGATTCCCTCTCCGGCAGTGGTGCAGGCGATCTCCTGAATCCCCGAGATGGGATTGGCGGCGTCTCGAAGGTTTTCCGTATCGTGGCTCTCGGTACAGAGGGTTTCGCGACGAAGGCTTTAAGTAGGCGGAAGGGCGGAGTCGGAGGGGTCACGGGGGCCCCACACGCTAGGGCCACACGGCCCCCCTAGGCCGCGCCGCCCTATGGTGCTGGCGCCTCGTGGCCCCACTTCGTTTCTCCCTCGGTCTTCTGGAAGCTTCGTGGAAAAATAAGACCCTGGGCGTTGATTTCGTCCAATTCCGAGAATATTTCCTTTGTAGGATTTCTAAAACCAAAAACAGCAGAAAACAACAACTAGCACTTCGGCATCTTGTTAATAGGTTAGTGCCGGAAAATGTATAATAATGCTGTAAAGTAGGTATAAAACATTCAAGTATTGTCATAAAAGTAGCATGGAACATAAGAAATTATAGATACGTTTGAGACGTATCACTCGGCCCCGGGCTAAGAATTGTCATGTCCGTCGTTTTGAATATAGTTTGTAACGGGCATAACAAATTTTAAAACGATCCAAAAATGTGAAACCTTCGTGTGGTGTCATATTATGTGTCATAGTTGCAAGGAAAAATATTAACTTGGAAAATTGCAAACATTACAAAAAAAATCCTTCACAAAATGAGCTATCATGTTCGAGGTTTCATGGCATTTAGGTCAAATGATCAATGTTATGGATATAATTGCGGCATAGTTTGTGCTAATATGCCCATATTGTTCATGCATTTGCATCTTGGAATGTCTTACAATGTAGTAGGAGGAAGTTTTCCTTTTCATCGCACAAAAAAACCATTCTCTATTTTTGAGGTGCCGAAAATGGGGTGTTTTGTGAAGCAACCACCAAATTAAAGTTTCACATTGGTACCAACCCATTTTTCAAAAATAATAGACCACCTAAGATGGACAATTTCCCAACCAGTGTATGCGAAACCTTTCCGTCCACACCTCATGAAAAAAACAAATTCCTGCCAAATCGGTACGAGGCCGGCCAGATTTGAATACAGGTACATGATATAATGCTCAACATTTTTGTAAAAAATAATTTTTAGGTTCACAACATACTATTCCATCAGAGATTCAATGCAAGTTTAGCGAGGCTCAGCTCCGGGCTAAGAATCTTCATGTCCACCATTTTGAATATAGTTTGAAACGGGCATCAAATTCAAAACCGATCGAAACAATGTGAAACATTCGCGTGGTGTCATATTATGTGTCATAGTTACAAGGAAAAATATTAAACTTGGAAAACTGCAAACATCATAAAAAATCCTTCACAAAATGAGCTATCACGTTCGAGGTTTCATGGCATTTAGGCCAAACGACCAATATTATGGCTAGAATTGCTGCATAGTTCGTGAAAATGTGCCCATATTATGCACACATGTGCATCATGGGATGTCTTACAGTGTTGTAGGAGGAAATTTCTTTTTCATCGCACGAAAAAGCTAATTTCCATTTTTGAGGTGCCGAAAACGGGGTGTTTTGTGAAGCAACCACCAAATTAAAGTTTCACATTGGTACAAACCTATTTTTCAAAATCAATAGACCACCTAAGATGAAAAATTTCCCGACCGGTGTATCTGGAACCTTTCCGTCCACCCCTCATGAGAAAAACAAATTCATGCCGAATCGGTAGGAGGCCGGCCAGATTTGAACTACAGGTACATGATATAATGCGCAAGATTTTTGTAAAATTCATTTTTAGGTTCACAACATCCTATTTCATCAGAGAACCAACGCAAGTTTAGTGAGGCTCAACCCCAGGAAAAGGTTTAATAAATTATTACACATCACCAACATCCCCATATAATATATATGGTGACATATTTTCTAAAATTCCTTGGAGGCCATGAACCCTTCTTCGGGTATGTCCCTTGCTTATGATCGCTTCGACCGTAACCATGGAGCATCTTCATCATTTAACACGATGCTTAGGTCAATGTTCACTGTGTAGGGTGGAATTTCATCAAACTTATTATAATCTTATGCCATATTTGTCTTGTCCTCACCTCCCATGATGTTTCTTTTCCCTTAAAGAACTATGTGATGCTTTGGCTCATCGTATGATGTATTCATTTGCTTATGTTTTATTTTTCGATTTGGAGAACATGTCCTTCACATACAAAACATTAGCCACATCATTGGCTAGGACGAATGGTTTGTCTCTGTAACCAAGATCGTTGAGAACCACTGTTGTCATTCCATACAGCTGGTCTACCTTTACCCCTACTCCATCCAGCTTGACCCATTTGCACCGAAACAAATGGACCTTAAAAGAAGGTCCATAGTCAAGTTCTCATATCTTCTCTATGTAACCATAATATGTGTCCTTTTGCCTATTGTTGTTTGTTGCATCAATGCGGACACCACTATTTTAGTTGGTGCTCTTTTTATCTTGGGCGATCATGTCGAAGGTATTTCCATTTATCTCGTACCCTTGGAAAGTCAATAAAGTAGCAGATGGTGACCCGACCAACAAGTACAACTGATCTCACTACTAGGAAAAGGCCTATAGATGGAATTTGTAGTGCCGGCGCACCAGCAAAAACATGCGCTGGTGGCAATAGTGCCGGCGCACCCATGTGTCGCCCCGTCGGCGATGAAGCTCTACTACCAGCGCACCAACCAGAAACATGTGCCAACGATAAATCCTAGCCGTGGCCCGGCCGATCCGGGCCAGACCCAGGAATTACTGTCGGCGCACTAGGCTAGAGGCGCACCGGCGGTAATTATCTATTGCCGGCGCGCCTTTGGCCTAGTAATTTCTAGGCCTGACCCGGACCAAATACAGCCAAATGGGCTAAATACTGTCGGCGCACCCACACCCTGGTGCGCCGGCAGTAACCTGGGCAGTTATTTCTGCCACCAACCGGCCGCTCACCCCACTACTCCTCCCACACTACCCGACCCTTCTCCCAACCCTGCCAGTTTTTGCCCCTTTCTACCCCAAATTTAGCCAATTTGACCAAAGAAATTAATATTTTTTAAGCAAATCTTCCCTTCCTACATGCATCTCCCACATCCCTATGTAGAACTAGATCTATCTATCCTGCATTGACCGCTCAATCTAGATCTAGATCTAGAAAGTCGGAATCCATACGTCGTGGTCGCGGCGTGACGTCTCGATCTCGTCTACTAATATATCAACCAAATAGGTGATTAATGAACAAATTGAGGAATGAAATCGTCGTATATTGGAAATTTGAAGCAAACCGCGTGTGTGGCATATATATATGTTGTGTTTGTGCTTGTGTCGGCATTGAAAATGAGTTGCGAACGTTGCACCGAAATGTTGATTCGTTAAGTTTTCGTTTTGGCACATTTCTGGCGCTCCTAGGTCCTACTATGTAGGAAAGTCATGCCGAAATTTCCCGTGAAAACTACCGACGGATGCATGGTTCTAATCAATTATATATCTTGCCGTGCAGGCGATAATGGTCATCAAGATGAGGGAAAGCGTCGTGATGAGATATCTCAAACACGCGATCGCCGACATGTATGAAAATAACCTCACAGAGGTATTGTGTCCGTGTCAAAAAATGCAAAAAAGGGAAATGGTTTGACCCCTATTCAGGCAAAGTGCAGGGGCACCTGCTCACTAATGATTTCATGCATGGACACACTCAATGGATGAGTGATGATGGCGCGGAGGTCAATGGGGCGACGGCAGCAGGTGGTAATGGCCGGCAAGAAGGAGGGCATCATGATATTGATGACGATGAAGTGTTTGTCGCACAGGATGATGCATATCAGTATCACGATGAACAAAATGTTGAAGACACGGACAATAACCTTGACGACAACGAAGAGGTGCCGCTAGCTTCAGTCGTGCGGGACCCTCATCTTCAAGATCTGCTTCTCAAAAAGACGAAAGACGTCAGGCGGAAATCAAAGCTTGAGCAACTGGAGACAGACTTGAATACTCCATTGCACGACTCAGGTCGCGGGTTGGAGGAGTCCCGCTTGAGAGTAGCGCTCGACATGCTGCAGATGAAGGCGAAACACAGATGGACGGACACAAGCGTCGACGACATTCTGGAATACTTGAAAGATCTCCTTCCTGATGGGAACACGTGTCCTGGTAGTCTAGCCAAGGCCAAGAGAATCATGTGCCTCTTGACTTACCCCACGAAAAATATCACGCTTGCATCAGCGACTGTATCATTTATCGCAAGGAGCACATGGACAAGACCAAATGTCCGTTGTATGACGTTGAACGGTACAAGAAAGGGAAGAAGAAAGCTCCTCGGAAAGTTGTGTGGTACTTCCTGCTCGCCTCCAGGCTGCAACGGTTCTTCGCGGACCGCAAGGAAGCAAAGCTCATGCGCTGGCACGCTGAAAGAAAGGAGGCAGTGCTGAATGATGTAGAGCGGATTGAACACCCACTGCTGACACACCCTTCGGATGCAAGCCAGTGAAAAACATTAGACATTGAATTCGGAAGTTTCGGGGCAGATCCTAGAAACATTATGTTGGATGCGAGCACGGACGGATTCAATCCGTTCGGAAACCAGAGCAGTACACATAGCACCTGGCCCGTGTTTGTATGGATCTACAACCTCCCTGGATGTGCATGAAGAGGGAGTACATACAGATGAGTATGCTAATTCAAGGGCTGACACAGCCAGGAAACGATATCAACATGTATCTCGAACTATTAAAGGAGGAGCTTGAAACATTGTGGGCGGAGGAAGGGGTAGATTGAATGGATCGTAGCGAACAAGAGGGGGGTGAATGGTTGCTACGTCAAGTTTTAGCCTTTTTCAATTTTAGTGCAACGGAAGGTAAAAATGATTGCTTTAGAGGTGTTGGTGATCCTACAATGATTCTAGAACAAGTGCAACATGTAAAGGAACAACACAAGGTAGTAAGAGTAGGGAGCGGGACAACCGGAGGGCGCGGAGACGAGACGAGGTTTTTTGTCGCAGTTCCTCCCACAATAGGAAGTACGTCTGCGTTGAGGAGGTGCTAGCCTCACACTAGAGGCTAGACGGCCACACCACGAAGGAAGGCCTCACCTTCTTCCTCGAGAGAGCTCCACAAAGGTGCTCCCCTTCTCCACTAAGGCACCGGTCGAGGCGGTGATTCCTTCACAAGGTTGGGGCGAGCTCCACAACACAAGGAGGCTCCCAACAACCCATGGGGCTAGTACAACACCAAGCTAGCCTCCATGGATGCACTTCTTCCAATGTCCCACAATAGGAACCCTACCACCAAGGTCCACTAAGGAATAGCAAGGATTGGTGAAATCTCTCTTGGTAGAACTATAGATCGGGGTCTCCTCCACCACTCCTCAAAATTTGGGCAAGATTGGTTGGATGGTTGGGGAGATCCTCAAGAATTAAGCTCAGCAACAATGGAGGAGAGAGAGAGAAGAGATAAGAAAATGAGCTGGGGAAGAAGGATCCTTTAAATAGGCTCCTCCAAATCCAACCGTTATGTTTTTTCCTAAGCGGTACTACCGCTCGGGAGCGGTACTACCGCTCGAGTTCGAAATTCCCCAGATCTGGTCCATGTGGACGCGGTACTACCGCTCGAGTCGAGGTACCGCAATGGGGTCCAAACCTACTGGATCCAAAGCGGTACCAGAGCGGTACCAAAGCGGTGCGTAACTTAGTTATGGTACGGGCGGTACCATGGCGGTACTACCGCTCGTGAGCGGTACTACCACTCAGTACCGCAGAGGTACCGTAACTCGTCTGGGGACAAATCAGCTCGAACTCGGAGCGGTACCGTGGGCGATACCTAGGGGTAGCGGTACTACCGCTACATACCGGTACCGGCCTGGCTAAAACTAGTTTTCTCCTCTTTTTCTCTCCAGCCATGTCACCTCGCTAAACACACACAAAACCAGAAAACCTATGACTACCCATAACTACGCTTCAGTCCTACGATCTTGACGTGTCCAACGAGGTCACCGTGCATTTGCAAATCTAGCAACGATACTCAAAACACACGGTTAGATAACTCAAGTGTTGTCATCAAACACACAAAACACGGGGTTTAGACTTTGCTCTTTCAATCTCCCCCTTTTGGTGTTTGATGACAACACAAGATTTTTCAAGCGCATATGATATTATGATGAGATCCTTTGATTTGCAAAAGCTCGACGGAGCTCCCCCTAAACGTGTGCATATTTTGAATATGTATTTGAATACAAATACACACGTCTTAGGGTCATAACTCCCCCTAGATTTTACAAACCAAGCACATGTAGCAAGGATATAAGATCATGTACAAATAACATGTGCACAATATGGAGGCAAACATAAGATCATGTAAGGAGATTTGGGTGAAGTTATCATACCATAGCCTTGAGAATACCCAAACTCATAAGATACCTCCATAGAGTTGTTGATGTAGCCCAAAAAAAATCCCCATCACACATAGGAACTTCTCCCCCTTTGGCATCGGAACACCAAAAAGGAGAGTAGAGAAACTAGGAGGATGGAGGAAAAAGAACATACAAACAAGCTTGCAAAAACCAAAAAGGAAAACAGGCTTGAAAGATAGCAAAGAAGAAGGACAAAAAGAAGGTCACAAAGAATCACAAAGAACCGAAAAACTCCTCAAGGAGGAGGTTGGTGGCCGAAGCCACCGTGTAAGAGTAAGTAGTGTGAGGTCGCGTAGATGTATCTAGGACTCACGGCTACAACTCAACATGAAGCTCATAGTCACTTAATTGACAAATAGCATATGTTTTGGATTACTTTATGCATTATGGGGGGAGGGATAGCTCAATATATTTAAAACGCACTCCCCCTATGTTCATGCGTGCCTTTCATCTAGATATATAGATTGAGATTGGTATGTGCGCACGACGGTCAAGCAAAGTTCGACGGATCAATGATATTTAGCTCATGCCTCAACTCAATGAAACGCTTCTCGTCCAAGGGCTTCGTGAAGATGTCCGCCAATTGCTCCTTGGTGCCAATGAAGGATAGAACAATATCACCACGTGCAATGTGGTCCCGGATGAAGTGGTTCCTTATCTCAATGTGCTTCGTCTTGCCATGAAGAACCGGATTGTAGGCGATCTTGATTGCGCTCTCATTATAACAAAAGAGGCACCTTGCTATACTCGAGTCCATAATCCCGCAAGGTTTGCCTCATCCATAAGATTTGAGCGCAACTACTTGCCGCGGCAACATACTCGGCTTCCACGGTGGAGACGGAGACACAATTTTGCTTCTTCGAGGACCAACACACCAAGGATCTTCCAAGGAAGTGACAAGCTCCGGATGTGGACTTCCTATCAACCTTGTCGCCCACCCAATCCGAGTCGGTGAAGCCAACCAAGGCAAAATCTGTGTCCCTTGGGTACCATAGTCCGAAGTGTGGGGTATCAACTAAATATCTAAAGATCCTTTTGACCGCCACGACGTGGCTTTCCCTCGGACTTGCTTGAAACCGTGCACACATACCAACGCTCAACATTATATCCGGGCGAGAGGCACAAAGGTAAAGAAGCGAACCTATCATCGAACGGTAGAGCTTGGGATCCACCATCTTGCCGGTCTTGTCAAGAGAGAGTTGACATTTGAGATGCATTGGAGTTCCAATTCCCTTGGCGCCCTTCATGTCGAAGCGGTTGAGCATGTCTTGGAGATACTTTGCTTGATTGATGAAGGTGCCTTGTGCCATTTGCTTGATCTCAAACCCAAGAAAGTACTTGAGTTCCCCCATCATTGACATCTCAAACCTATTAGTCATCAACATAGCAAACTCATCATTGAATTTAGTGTTAGTTGAGCCAAATATGATGTCATCTACATAGAGTTGGCATATGAAAAGCTCCCCATTGACTTTCTTAGTAAAAAGAGTGGGATCGATTTTCCCCACTTCGAACCCACGGTCTTCAAGCAACTCCTTTAGATGCTCATACCAAGCTCTAGGAGCTTGTTTGAGTCCATATAGGGCCTTTTTGAGCTTGAAGACATGGTCCGGGAAATGGGGGTCTTCGAATCCCGGGGGTTGCTTCACATAGACCTCCTCTTGTAGAGGAACATTAAGAAAAGCACTCTTAACATCCATTTGTTGCAACTTGAAACCATGATGGGAGGCAAAGGCCAAAAGGATACGGATGGACTCAAGCCTTGCAACGGGTGCAAAGATTTCACCAAAGTCCACTCCTTCGACTTGAGAATAGCCTTGTGCCACCAATCTTGCTTTGTTGCGGATGACCATTCCATGTTCATCTTGCTTGTTCTTGAAGACCCATTTAGTGCCGATAACATTGCGACAATGATCAGGCCGCTTCATGAGAGTCCACTCATCATTCCTCTTGAAATTGTTGAGTTCTTCTTGCATCGCATTCAACCAATCGGGATCTTCAAGAGCTTCATTAACTTTGAGAGGTTCCACCCTAGAGACAAAGGCGTAGTGCTCACAAAAGTTTGCTAGTTGCCTCCGGGTGGTTACTTTGCTCGTTAGATCACCAATGACATTACTCAAAGAATGGGACTTGAGACGCAAGTGTCTAGCAATAGGATCTTCACGGCGAGAGACGGCTTGAGGAGTAGATTGTTGTGGTTCCTCTTGGCTTTCATCATGGTTTAGGTCCTCGCCTTGACCTTCATTGTTGTTGAAGTGAGCATCATCATCATGAGGTCCGGATGACTCGGGGATACTAGGAATGGTATTGTCCATATGGACCACCCCCGAACCATTCGGAGAGGAACTTGAAGCTTGGCCTTGGTCACTTGATGTCGGTTGTTGTTGTAGATGAGCTTGTGGTAGATGTTGTTCTTGGGCTTGTTGAGGTGAGCTTGTACTCGATTGTTGTTGTAGATGTTGAGGTTGAACTTGAGGTTGTGGTAGAGGTTGGCTTGCATTTGTAAGATCAACGGAAGGAGCTTGGCCTTGTGGTGTAGATGGCTCCACTTGGGTGGAACTTGGTCCTTCCCCGGTACTCATAGATGGTAGCTCTTGAGATTGACGAATGCCAACACCCATCCTTCCGGGGGTATTGCATCTCCTTTCTCACAAGAAGCACTTCGCTCCTCCAAAGATCTATCATCTTCATCGAATGTCACATCACAAGATTCTACAACTCGCCCATTTGACTTGTTGAAGACTCTATAGGCATGAGAATCCGTAGCATAGCCAACGAAAATTCCTTCTTGAGCTCTTGAGTCAAACTTGGATAGTCGTGTATCTTTGATAAGCACATAGCATTTGCATCCGAAGACCTTGAAGTAAGACACATTGGGCTTGTTTCCGGTGAGAATCTCATATGGTGTCTTCTCTAGGCCTTTGCGAAAGTAGAGACGATTAGTAGCATGGCATGCGGTAGAGATAGCTTCCGCCCAAAAGTTGTAGTTGAACTTGTACTCCATCATCATGGTTCGAGCGGCTTCGATCAAGGTTCGATTCTTCCTTTCGGCGACCCCATTTTGTTGGGGAGTATATGGCGTGGAGTATTGGTGTTGGATTCCTTCTTCGCCGAGGAAGTCATCCAAAGTATAGTTCTTGAACTCCGTTCCATTGTCGCTCCTTATTGCGAGGATCTTGTTGTCGTACTTGCGTTGAACTTGATTGGCAAACTCCATCATGGTCCGTTGAGTCTCACTCTTGTACTTGAAGAAGAATACCCAACAATAGCGTGAATAGTCATCAACAATGACGAGGCAATACTTCTTTCCTCCAAGACTTTCATGAGACGGTGGACCGAAGAGATCAACATGAAGGAGCTCCAAGCATCTTGTGGTAGAGATGATAGTCTTAGCCTTGTGAGGAGCTCCATGCATTTTTCTTGTACGCAAGCCCTACAAACACGATCCTTACAAAAAGAGACATCTTCTTTTAGTCCGAGAATGTGGCCACCCTTGTGGAGACTTTGCAAAGTCCTCATGTTGACATGGGCTAGTCGGCGGTGCCATAACCAACCCTTGTCACCTTTGGCGAATAGGCAAAGAGCGGAAGATGTTGTCTTTCCGGAGAAATCAACAACATACAATCCGTTCTCTACATATCCAACAAAAGCTACACGGAGTGTCTTGCTCCACAAGAGGACCACCATATGTTCATCAAAGAATGTACATAGACCCATGCGAGCAATTTGATGAACGGAGAGTAAATTATAACCAAGGGTCTCGACAAGGAGGACATTCACAAGTGAGATGTCGGGTGTTACCACCACCTTGCCAAGACCCAATACCTTAGAGCACGTGTTGTCGCCATATGATACGGTAGAGTAGGTAGGCTCGAGGTCGACAACAATATTCTTGCTTCCGGTCATATGAATTGTGGCTCCACTATCAACCACCCATTTAGCACCACCGGAAGCATAGTCCTGCAAGAGATCAAGTCTTGGATTTAGGTACCCATTTTTCAATGGGTCCTAGCATGTTAGTAACAAGGGGTTTGGGAACCCAAATAGTCCAATCAACATTGTCCTTTTGAGGACCAATAAAGCGAGCACGCATATGTCCATAGTAATCAACAAAAAGAACATGAGAAGGGTTGTTAGAGCCGGCGAAACCCTTCGTGGCGGAGTTGGGTACTCCATCCCTTCTTGAGATAGCATTGTTCTCCTCAAGGTTGATCTTCATGTTCTCCTTGTTCTTCTTCTTCTTGGTCCTCTTGTTTCTCTTCCTCTTTGGCTTGGTAGCCACTCCTCCTTCATTGCAAGAGCTCTCTTTGGCTCCAATGACTCCTTCCAAGTACTTGGTTTGAACTTGGAGTCTATCAATCTTGACCTTCAAACGATTGACTTCATCTTCATGCTCCGGGTGTGGATGACAAATATCAAACACTTGGACTTCCTTTGCTTTGTTCACCCGGAAATGTTCCATCAAAGCTTCTTCTTGTAGTGCATTCATCTTCATGAGCATACGCTTGTCACTCTCCAACTTGGCAATGTCACTTTCATGAGTGCCGCACGCACGGTCCTTGCTCAAAGGAAAATACTCCTTCAATGCTTCCTCTTGCATGGAATTGACATCCATGAGCTTGGATTCCCTTCTCTTCAAGGCGGCTATTTCTTCCTCATGATCACAACAAGTGGTCCTCTCCTTGCTCATACGGAGACATTCCACCAAAGACTCTTCTTGCATGCTACTCAAACTCAATAGCTTGGCCTTGGTGGTCTCAAGAGTGGCAATCTCTTCTTCATGATTGCAACATGAGGTCTTCTCCTTGCACAAGCGGTAATATTCATCCAAGGCTTCTTCTTGAAGAGCATTGACCTCCAAGAGAAGAGCATTGTGCTTTCTCAAAGAAGTAACTTCATCAACAAGCTCATCATGGCAAGCTTTGGGGTCTTCATTGTCTTTCTCTTTGTTAGCTTCCTCAAGAGAGAGCATCTTCTTTTTGAGCTCACCCATCAAACCAAGAGCATGGTCTCGGTCCTTGATGAGTTGGGAGACAATAGCCTTATTGGAGTCTTCAAGGACGATGACACTAGCTTCAAGAGACATGCGCAAATTTTGTTCATCTTCAAGCTCTTCTTTGAGAGAGGCAATCTCATTTGCCGCTTCCCTTTCAAATCTCTCCTTCTCCTCTATAAGGTCTTGTGCCGCACCAAGTTGGCTCAAGAGAGCCCCAACATGAGTCTTGGTATCCCCTTGCATGTTAGTGAGAAAAGAATCCAAATCCACAATCTCACGTTTAACGGTGAGACTAGTGGCATCATCAATGTATAAGGCATTAGTCGAGGATGATGATTTGGAAGGGGATTTTACCTCCGTGGATACCTTTGCCATAAGGCAATGAGAATTGTTGGTGACGAGGTTCTCATTTGGAGAGTCGAAGAGGGAGATGGAGGGAGTGGTAATGGCGATGGCGGCCACCCCCTCTCCTTCCTTGTTGGAGTTCTTGTCCCCGTGTTCTTCATCCTCATCGGAAGAGTATTCTTCTCGAATGATGAAGGCTCTAGGCTTCTTGGTGAAGGAGACCTTGTCGTCATCGGACTTGGGGGAGAACTTGGAGAATCCTTTGGAGAGTGACTTGAACTTTTCTTTGCGGATAAGCCTTCCACCATGATCTTCTCTTTTCTCAAACATACATTCCGCGACAAAATGATCCTTGTCGCCGCAATTGTAGCATGTTCTTCCCCTTGGGCTCTTGGAGAAACTTCTTGGAGGATCACGTGATCTTCTTGGTCTTGTGCTTCGGGACTTGTTTCCATCCCAAAACTTCTTGGCGGCGAGGCCATGTGCTCATGATAATTGATCTTGAGATCATCCGGTCCCCACTCAACGGGATCCTCATCGCTTTCACTCGCCTCATGCACCTTCATCTTCAATGCTAGATTGGGCTTGCGTGTGTTGTGGGCGCGAGCAACAAGATCCTCCGCATTCTTCTTGGAGATGTCCAAAGCGATAACTTCGCTAAGAACTTCATCGGATGTCATAGCACGGAAGGAGGCATTTTGGCGGATGGCCGTCAACTTCACTTCCTCATAAGGGAGGAGAGTGTTGTAGAACTTGCGCTTGATCCATTGGTCATCCACGAATGTTGCTCCAAGATCTTGCATTTGTACGGCTAGAGCGATGAGGCGCCGGTACATTTCTTCGGGCGTCTCTCCTTCAATCATGACGAAGTTGTCGGCCATGTTGTTCACTTCATCGAAACGTGAGCTTTGGATGCTCGCATTTCCGAGGAAGAGCTTGTCGAGTTTATCCCATGCTTCCTTGGCGGTCTTGAGCGAGCGGATATGAGCACGATCCTTTGGCGTGACGGCCATGTGAATCATGTTGATGGCTGTGGCGTTGAGTTGGTGTTATCACCAGATTTTGGCCAAATCAGGAGATGGGCCGTAAGTGAAGATGGGCTTGAAGGACATACATGTGGAGCGTCTTTGAAGCGGCCTTGCGCGAGGAGTTTGGGCTAGATTGCCCATGTATCTGTAATATAGTAGATCGTATTTTAGTTTAGATTAAAAGATAGAGTTTAACCCGTGCACGGTTAGGTGCACGTCCAAATTAGAAAGTCCCTTGGACTATAAATATGTATCTAGGGTTATCGGAAAAGGAGGACAATCACGTTCACAACAAACACAAATCAGGCGCATCGTCACCCCTTCTTTCGAGGGTTTCTCCCGGGTAAGCATCATGCTGCCTAGATCGCATCTTGCGATCTAGGCAGCACACGTTTATTCGTTTACCTTGTGCTGCTCGTCTGAAGCTTTGTTGATGGCGAGTAGCACTACTTATCATAGATGTTTTGGGGCTTGCATAGATTCTTTCTTACGCATATCCGCTTAGCCGTGCCGTCTCGATATCTAGCTGCCTTACACCTATCAGGTGTAAGGGCAGCGTCTTGCTTGTTCATTGTTTAGTAGATCTGATCCGTTATAGCTGCTCCTTGATTCTTCAAGGATTGGTTTAATATCTGTATGGTTAGGCCTTGCAAACGGGTTGAACGATCCGGTAGTACGTTAGGTATGGTTTGTTAGCCCTAAGAGGGATGTTCCGGGAATTAACTTAATGTTGGTTTTTAGGCCTCTTTTAGGGTTAGTTTTCCATTATCTTTCGTGTCTATTAGGCTCAACTACGCGTAGGATGTTCCGATCATACGGTGAAAACCTAACTGTCGTAGATTGGTTTAACTTTATACTGATCAAGAGCCCCATGCCATCGTCAACCCGACATAAACCATGGGGTGATCGGCTCTTTGAGCCGATCAGGGCAACCTGAGCGATCGGGCTCGTATTTAATGTTTTGTCTGCCATGCAGGAAACTAATCGAAGCAATCCAACACCTTCGACCGGTATAGGTCGGGTGGCATGCAACCGCTAGGTCGTGTGCCGAGCATTTGCGGGACGACGTCGGGGACAGGGGCCTGCAGCCTTGGAAGCCTCCCGGCTCTTCGTGTTGCTTAACCACTGCTCGCCGGTGGGCTTTGGCAGGCAACAGTTGGTCGTCCACCATATCTCTCCTTGTCAAGTTCTTTGGGTCTCTTGGTGAATAACCTTCCTCAATGATGCGCCAAAGCTCAGTAGACGCGCTGCGCACATGAGATTTCATCAAGAATTGCCAATTTTCAAAATTATTTGACTCAAGTAATGGTGGTGAACCATGCGACAGGATATGTGGCATAGGTATTGGAACGTTTACGGTGTAATCACTTGGTGGTGGCACCTCATGATAACCCCCTAGACGTTCCGCAACCGTGTCTCATCCTTCCCCTTTGTTGAAGTGCCTCTCCAATCCCTTCCTTTTGTGGGTCGTTTATCGCTTGTGCGACAAAATCAACAAGAGGAAAGGTGTTATCTTTTGGTGGGAGATCCTCGGCACTTGCTTTAGGATCAACACTAGGGTTTGGTTTTTGAGCAACCAACTCCATCATCATTGCCTTCATTTGGCTAACAATGGATGACTCCAATTTCTTGAGGTCATCCAACGTAGCCGTTGTAGTATTGATGGGAGATGATGGAGCGGGTGGCACAAGGGAAGGCGACCCATTCGCCACACCCTCTCCTTGTTCGGCCATTTCTTAGGCGGTAAAGCCCGAGCAAGAAAACCTTGCTCTGATACCAATTGAATGGATCGTAGCGAACAAGAGGGGGGTGAATGGTTGCTACGTCAAGTTTTAGCCTTTTTCAATTTTAGTGCAACGGAAGGTAAAGGTGATTGCTTTAGAGGTGTTGGTGATCCTACAATGATTCTAGAACAAGTGCAACAAGTAAAGGAACAACACAAGGTAGTAAGAGTAGGGAGCGGGACAACCGGAGGGCGCGGAGACGAGACGAGGTTTGTTGTTGCAGTTCCTCCCACAATAGGAAGTACGTCTGCGTTGAGGAGGTGCTAGCCTCACACTAGAGGCTAGACGGCCACACCACGAAGGAAGACCTCACCTTCTTCCTCGAGAGAGCTCCACAAAGGTGCTCCCCTTCTCCACTAAGGCACCGGTCGAGGCGGTGATTCCTTCACAAGGTTGGGCGAGCTCCACAACACAAGGAGGCTCCCAACAACCCATGGGGCTAGTACAACACCAAGCTAGCCTCCATGGATGCACTTCTTCCAATGTCCCACAATAAGAACCCTACCACCAAGGTCCACTAAGGAATAGCAAGGATTGGTGAAATCTCTCTTGGTAGAACTATAGATCGGGGTCTCCTCCACCACTCCTCAAAGTTTGAGCAAGATTGGTTGGATGGTTGGGGAGATCCTCAAGATTAAGCTCAGCAACAATGGAGAGAGAGAGAGAAGAGATAAGAAAACGAGCTGGGGAAGAAGGAGCCTTTAAATAGGATCCTCCAAATCCAACCGTTATGTCAGTTTTGCCTAAGCGGTACTACCGCCTGGAAGCGACACTACCGCTCCGAGTTCGAATTCCCTGGATCTGGTCCATGTGGACGCAGCGTACTACCGCCGAGGTACAAGCCTGAGTACCGCAATGGGGTCAAACCTACTTGGATCCAAAGCGGTACCAGAGCGGTACCAAGCGGTACTGTCGTAACTTAGTTACGGTACAGGCGGCGGTACCATGGGCGGTACTACCGCTCGTGGCGTACTACCGCTCAGGTATCGCAGAGGTACCGTAACTCGTCTTGGGGACAAATCAGCTCTCGAACTCGGGCGGTACCGTGGGCGGTACCTAGGGGGTAGCGGTACTACCGCCGGTAGTACCGGCCTGGCTAAAACTGGTTTCTCCTCTTTTCTCTCACCAGCCATCACCTAAACACACACAAAACCAGAAAACCTATGACTACCCATAACTACGCTTCAGTCCTCCGGTCTTGACGTGTCCAACGAGGTCACCGTGCATTTGCAAATCTAGCAACGATACTCAAAACACACGGTTAGATAACTCAAGTGTTGTCATCAAACACACAAAACACGGGGTTTAGACTTTGCTCTTTTTGTAGATACATGGGACGCCATCGCGGAAGAATATTTCCCTTTGAGAGCCGCGTTGATCACGATGGTGCAGGACTACCTCGGATACGGTTATATTGCGTGCCAGGTGTGCCATGGACACAAGGCATGTGTCAGGTGCATGGAAGAGACGGGGTTTTTGCAACTTGGTAAGGATCCCGGCTCTTCGAAAACCGTTTACATGGGGCATCGAAGGTGTCTACACAAGACTGACCCGTGGAGAAAGCGTGGAGATCTGTTCGATGGTACAGATGAGCCCCAAGGACATCCACATAAGAAGAGCGGCAAAGAGATCGATACATTACTGAAAAGATGGAAGGAGTGCCCTGCACCGGGAAAGATTCATCCAAGGCCCGAAGAGAAGAAGAAAAAGGTAACAACGCCGCTCATGGGTGTATGGAAAAGGAGGTCCATGTTTTGGGACTTCCCGTACTAGAAAATTCTCGATACACCTCACTGCCTTGATGTCATGCATATCACAAAGAATGTGTGCGGGAGCTTTCTTGGCACTCTTCTCAACATGCCGGACCGGACCAAAGATGGGCCGAAAGCAAGACACGACCTGAAAGTTTTGGGCATCAGGGAAGAGCTTCAGATCCCGCCGACCCAAGACGGACAGTCGGAGGAGGAGACGGACGGCGGTCAGAAGTGAAAAAGGATTAAGCAGCAAGACTAGTACTGCCCCCTCTCCCGCTTCACTTTTAGTCCGGCTGAGGTCATCAATTTTTCAATTGCCTTGTAGGAGTTAGAGTGCCCTTCGGTTACTCAGGGCTAATAAGCAGATACATGGACCCCAAGAAACGAAACTTCAGCGGCATGAAGTCTCATGACTGTCATGTCGTGGTATCGTCACGGCATATGCTACGGGGTAGCTAAAGAGAGGTGGTTCCTGTATGGGCGTCGACGGCGTCCGGATGCAGGATTGGTACACAGCACGCGGTGATGTACCCAGGTTCAGGGCCCTCGCGGTGGAGGTAAAACCCCTACTCCTGCATGTCTGATGTATATGACAGTATATGGTGTTACATAGTTGCCCCTTGAGCTGTTTGTCATGAGGAGGAAGAAGCTACTGTGAGCTAAGAGGGAGCCTGGCCGGCTTGGAGAGAGCCTGGCCGGCTGCTCGTACGTGAGCTGAGAGAGGGAGGGCAGCGATGGCCCTCTTGGCCATGGAGAGAATGAGCCTGAAGGGCTCTCCCTGGTGTGCCTTATATAGGCCGCACCAGAGGGGACAAGAGGTGGCCCACATGCACTGTACATGAGGTGACTACTGGGGTTCAATCAACTGTACACACAGTAGCACTATTGCTCTACATGAGCCTACGCTTGGTCTTGTCGCTGTCTGGCAGAGCATACGATGCTGGGTCTCGTGCGTGGTCTTGATCTGCCTTATCTCCAGGAATAGCTCGTACGTGCGTGGCCTTGGTCGGCATCCGGCAGCGACCGTGCAACTGGCCGCGATCGAGCGAGGCGGCCGACCGAGCGTGCGAGGCAGCCTCAGTCGGCCCACCACGGGGCGAAGCTGGCCCGGCGTAGTGGCGAGCAGGAGCCGGACCAGGCCGGAGGCAGTAACCGAACCAGGCCCAGCAGCCGGACGTCGCAGCCGGAGCAGGCCGCGGGAGCCAGAAGTCGGCCCAGCGTGCGGTTCTTCTGCTTTCTTCTTTTCTTCATATCTTTTGCATCGTAGCATATTTTCTTGATCCGCGAACTCCTGCGCGCTCGTAAACTCGAGGACTTTGCCATACCGGGGGTCATTCCCCCGACATTAGCCCCCGAGCCTACAAGGGACTCGAAGAACAATCGAGTCGCATGGAGGGTCCCAAACTCAATGTTGTTGATGTAGACGATGATGGCGATGTCGATGTAGCTCGTGGCGCTGCCGAAAGCGGCACGGCGATGCCAAGGCACGGTGTCGCCAAGGCTGATTTCAACCATGCGTAAGGCGGCGAAGGCGCAGCCTGATGATGGCGAAGGCACAGCCAGATGATGGCGAAGGCGCAGCCGGATGAGGTTGAGGCGCAGGCGGCGAAGGCACAGCCGGATGATGGCAGCGGAGGCGCAGCCGGACCATGCGGCGGAGGCGCAGCCGGACGAGGCGGCGCAGGCGCACCCGGACGATGCAGCGAAGGCAGCCAGACGAGGCGGCGAAGGCGCGCCGGAAAGGCGCCGGACAGATGGCGAGCGCCAGCCAGGAGGCGCAAGCGAGCGAACGATGCGGCGAAGCACAGCGAAGGCGAAAAGCGCGGCAAGCGATACGATCGCAGGCAACCGGCGAGGCGGAGGCGCAGCCGGCGAGGCGGCGAAAACACAGCGAGGCGGCGGAAGCGCAGCGCCAGGCGGCGAAATAGCGGACAGCGGCAGCGCAGCCAGGCGATGCATGATCAGCGAAGGCAGCCGGACGAGCAGCGGAGGCGCAGCCGGGCGAGGCAGCGAGCGCAGCCCGCGACGTCTGCGGAGGCCAAGCGACGAGGCGACGAAGCGCGCCGACGATGCATGATCGAAGGCAGCCAGACGAGGCGGCGGGCGCAGCGGCGGCAACAACGAGCCAGCAGCGAAGCAGCGACAGCGGCGGGCGCGCCAGGCGATGCGGCGGAGGCCCAGCGGACGAGGCGAGCGCAGCCGGACGCATAATCTGCGAAAAACGGCAGACGGCGAGCGAGCCGGCGAAGCGGCGGAGGCGGCCGGCGAGGCGCGGAGGCGGCGGACAGCGGCAGGCCCCGGGGAGACGAGGCGACGAAGCGCGGCCGGACGATGCATGATGCGGCGAAGGCAGCGGACGGCCGCGGAAGCGCGACGAGCGGCGAGACGGCCGGGAGGCGGCGAAGGCAGCCGGACGAGGCGGCGAAGGCGCAGCCGGACGAGGCGGCGGAGGCGCAGCCGGCAAGGTGGATGCGGTGTCCGCCGGCTTGTGCTGAAGAGCACCCGGAAGTGGTCGCTGAGGACCGCCAGCTCGAAGGCTCTGGGCGGCGGCAGGTGGACGCGGTGTCCGCCCTTGTGTGGAGCACCCAGAGGCCGAGACCGCGGCTCAGGCCGCGGCAAGGTGGACACGGTGTCCGCCGGCTCGTAAGAGCACCCGGAAGTGGTCGCCGAGGACCGCCAGCTCGAAGGCTCTGGGCCGCTGGCAAGGTGGACGCGGTGTCCGCCGGCTCGTGCTGAAGAGCACCGGAAGTGGTCGCTGAGGACCGCCAGCTCGAAGGCTCTGGGCCGCTGGCAAGGTGGACACGGTGTCCGCCGGCTCGTGCTGAAGAGCACCCGGAAGTGGTCGCTGAGGACCGCCAGCTCGATGGACTCCATCGGAGATAGTCATATAAGAGACAAAGTTAGTCAGTAAAGACATATAATATATGCAGCCTTAGCAGTGCTAGCTTTATGTAGAGGGATG
Organism: Lolium multiflorum; assembly: GCA_030979885.1. NCBI lineage: Eukaryota > Viridiplantae > Streptophyta > Magnoliopsida > Poales > Poaceae > Lolium > Lolium multiflorum. The sequence continues at coordinate 106,331 of JAUUTY010000202.1, read as the reverse complement.
CCGGCTCGGTTTTGTCCGAGCCCCCTGGAGTCATTTTCATGTCCCCCCGCTCTTTGGCTTTTGCTCTTGCCAGTCGGACAGCCGGGTTGCGGTCTGTAGCTGGGTCAAGAGTGGGCCGCAAAGTGGAGCGCACAGTACTTAGACTTTGAGGGGCAGACTCATTCGAGCTGACATCGGCAAAGGCCGAGATGCCCAAGGTGATCTCTCTTCGGACGTTTTTCATGTGAGGCGACCTCCAGCTTTTTCTCTTGCTAGCCATACAGCCGGGTTGCGGTCTGTAGCTGAGTCGAAGAGTGGGCCTTTGGTACCGTACACACTACTAAGCCGTCTGTGGGATAGAGCATTTTGGACCAATCGGCAAGCTGATAGCGGCAACGGTAAAGACCGGGTTGCCCAAGTTGTTCTCTCTTTGGACGTTGTTCATGTGAGGCGACCTCCAGCTTTTGCTCTTGCTAGCCATGAAGCCGGGTTGCGGACAACAGCTGAGTCGAAGAGTGGGCCTTTGGTACCGTACACACTACTAAGCCGTCTTTGGGATAGAGCATCGTGGACCAGCCAGCGAGCCCCCGGGACGAGCTGAGTCGGTCCGGGGTTAAGCAGCGAAGTGCGGCGGAAGAGGGGGTAGCCCCCGAGTGTAACTCGGGTTACCCGGCTGAGCAGCGGTGCGGAGAGTTACTCAGCATTACTTACATTTTGTTTTCGCTGTAGGGTTGATCTCAATAGTGATGACGAGTTGTTGAAGCTGTAGAGGCGAGGGAGTGGCTAGTGGCCTCAACCGGCGTGACTCCAGCCGGCGCTGCAAACGCTGCAGATGTACGAGGCATGCAGATTCCGACGGGCACAACGCTCGACCAAAGGTCTGCAGGCTCCACTCATCCCATTCCCAGCCGGCCCGGGGCCAACCGGAGAGCGGAGTCGAGCGACCAACCAAACAAACCCAGCCCAGCCGGGTTAAGGACAGCCCGCCCGGTCGGCACTGGCACAGCCGGCTCGATCGATCGAACATCGAGCGAATTCAGTCGACGGTATGTCTTCAGCCAGACAATTTTTTCTTCAGCCGGCGAAGTATTTTCAGCCGGAGCAGCTTTTTATTTCAGCCGGCGAGGTATTTTTCAGCCGGCCAAAACTTTTTTTTTTTCAGCTGGCCGGAAGATTCTATATATATATTTTTTTTAGCCGGCAACTTATTTTCCTCAGCTAGGAGGATTTTTCTATTTTCAGCCAGACACTGTTCTTTTTTTGTTCTTTCTCCTTTATTTTCCAATTTCAGCCGGCCACTGTTTTTCATCTTGTATCTTTTTTTCTAGCCGACTGCTATTTGCCAGCAGCCAGATTATTTCCTTGCTTTTTTTTTTTCCAACCGGCATGCATATCAGCCGGCCGCACGTTTCTTTTTCTCTTCACCCATGCGCTCTTTTCTTTGGCAGGGGAGTGATAGGCTCACGCGGCAACCGGTACGGACGCGGCGGGCGGAGCATCGCCGGAGCAAGCCGGCCGCCGCGAGGCCTGGCGCGGCGAGCCGACGACAAACGTGAGCCAGGCGCAGCCGGTAGTGGAGCTTGGAGTGGTGGCGCGCGGGAAGAGCCGGAGCCGCGAGTCGTAGATGGTGCGGCCGACGCGGAGCCGGGCGGCGCAGGAGCCGGCCACAGCGAGGCGCGGCGCAGCCGAGAAAGAGTTGGCGAGGTCGCTGCCCGGCGCCTGGAGTCGGGGCTGGCGCAGCCGCATGACACAGCGGTGAGCCGGCCATGGATCAAGCCGGCAGTGGGCGCGCTGCTGCTTGGAGAGGACCGGGCGCTGATGGTCGTGCAGCCGGTAGAGGCGGGGGGCAGCCGGAGTCGACCACGGCAAGGTGCGCGGCGCGCCGGACGAGGAAGAGCGCTGGAGCTGGGCGCCGCCGGAGCCAGCCGCGGCGACAGAATTCGCGCGGGAGCCGGCCGCGATGGTGCTACTGTGAGCCGTTGTACGCTCGCGCGCATGCAACCGGTGGTGGTCGTGGCAAGCGGGAGCCGGCCAGGTGGAGGCGATGCGCAGCCGGAGCCGGACGGTGGCGAGCCGGAGGACGCACTGGCGAGACCAGCGGCTGCCGGCCCGTGGCGCAGCGGAAGATGCTGCCTCTGTTGCGGTCGAGGGCGTGATGACGCAGCCGGGTGCGGTCGCGGGCGACGCTGCTGGTTGTCAACGTGTGCGAGTCAGAGCAGCGCGGTCGCGTACGAGCGCGAGGGAGCTGGAGCCAGCTGACGCGGAGCCGGCGTGCCCGGCGGGCACAAGCCGGAGTTGTACGTGCCCCGCAGCAGGCGTGTTGGTCGAGTTGGAGGTGGCCGTGGCGCGAGCCGGCAAGGGCGCAGGACGCGGCGTCGCGCGTCGCAGCTGGTACGAGCTGCAGTCGTAGCGCGGCAACCGGCAGACGCGGGCGTGCAAGGGCACGGTGCTGTCGGAGGGCGTCCAGCCCCTCGTGCGCGCACGAAGACGTGGGCAGGTGCAGCTGGATGCCGGTACTGGCACGTGGACGACGGCGCAGGTGACCACGGGTGCGCGCGAGGTTGTCGCGGTCGAGGCGTGCACAGTCGTTGCCATCTTGCTGCTGCCGCAGTTCTGTGTATGCGAGGACACAAGAAACAATGCATCGAAGCTATCTGTCTTTTACAGAGATGCAAAGCAAATAGTTTAGGGAACTGAGGAAGTAGAGCAACTTAGCTCCAAGAATGGCTACTGCTTCGTTGCTGTTCGCATGCGTGACGCTGTTAGTACTGCTTCGCTCAAAGTGTTGGCACGCGCGTATGCTGCTGCTCCTCAGTCCTCACGCGCGCGCTTCTGCCTGATGCTTGGGCGCAGGAGATGCTGTTGGCGCCGGGCGTGCGCTGCCGCTTGCTGCACGGCTGCTGCCTTGCCACTTTTGCGCGCAGGTGCAGGTGCGGGCACACGCACGGTCGAGCGCCGGAGGTGCCGCTTGAGCCGCCTGCCGCTACGCGGGGCGATGGAGATGATGGTCACAGGAGCGCCAGCGGCGCACGCAAACGCGGGTGGATGGGCACATGTGCGCGCGGTCAACGGACTTTGGCCGCGCTTGCCATGCGTGGCCGGCCTGCTGCTTGCTGCGCGTACGGAGGAGGACGGCGGAGGCAGCTGGTCGCGCAGCGCAGGCACAAAGACGACGCGGGCGCGGCCAGCCGGGTGTGCGGCGACTTTCTCGGAGCCAAGCCCCCGGGCTTTGTTGGAGACGCTGGTGGCGACGAAGAAGACGACGCCACGGACGCGGCCACAGCCAGCCGGGCGTGCGGCACTTTCCCGGGTGTTGGCCAAGAAAACGCGGCGAGGCTGAAGCCCGCCGCGGCGACGACGAAGATGGTGAGGAAGCTCGCGGAAGCTGAGGCCGCGGCGGTGAAGCCATGCCCGGAGAGGGCGGCGATGCCGGCGGCGTTGAAGGCCGCGGCGGTGACGATGATGAGGAAGGGTCCCGTCCAGACGAACTCCGGCCGGCGCCACTGAGGCCCCACGGTGGGCGCCAAATGTCGTGGTATCGTCACGGCATATGCTACGGGGTAGCTAAGAGAGTGGTTCCTGTATGGGCGTCGACGGCGTCCGGATGCGGGATTGGTACACAGCACGGTGATGTACCCAGGTTCGGGGCCTCGCGGTGGAGGTAAAACCCCTACTCTGCATGTGATGTATATGACGGTATATGGTGTTACATAGTTGCTCCTTGAGCTGTTTGTCATGAGGAGGAAGAAGCTACTGTGAGCTAAGAGGAGCCTGGCGGCTTGGAAGAGCCTGGCCGGCTGCTCGTACGTGAGCTGAGAGGAGGGCAGCGATGGCCCTCTTCATGGAGAGAATGAGCTGAAGGGCTCTCCCTGGTGCCTTATATAGGCTGGCACAGGGGACAAAGTGCCCACATGCACTGTACATGAGGTGACTACTGGGTTCAATCAACGCAGCACTATTGCTCTACATGAGCCTACGCTTGGTCTTGTCGCTGTCTGGCAGAGCATACGATGCTGGGTCTCGTGCGTGGTCTTGATCTGCCTTATCTCCAGGAATAGCTCGTACGTGCGTGGCCTTGGATCCCTTGTCTGGATAGCTGAAGCTGGCTCATACGTAGAGGGTGGAGCCGTCCACCCCGCATGGAAGCTGGTACGTAGAGGAGGGAGCGATCGTGGCCTAGGTCGGCATCCGGCAGCGACCGTGCAACTGGCCGCGATCGAGCGAGGCGGCCGACCGAGCGTGCGAGGCAGCCTTAGTCGGCCCACCACGGGGCGAAGCTGGCTCGGCGTAGTGGCGAGCAGGAGCCGGACCAGGCCGGAGGCAGAAACCGAACCAGGCCCAGCAGGCGGAAGCCGGACCAGGTCGCAGCCGAAGCAGGCCGCGGGAGCCGGAAGTCGGCCCAGCGTGCGGTTCTTCTGCTTTCTTCTTTTCTTCATATCTTTTGCATTGTAGCATATTTTCTTGATCCGCGAACTCCTGCGCGCTCGTAAACTCGAGGACTTTGCCATACCGGGGGTCATTCCCCCGACATGTCACGTGATGATGACGCAGATTCTTCCGGTTGCAATCTGAGGTATAATGGATGACCATGTCCGTGCAACGCTGACTGGGCTCTGTAACTTCTTCGACGTCATAACTCGGAAGTCGATAATCGTGAAGAAGCTCGCAAGGCTCCAGGAAGAGATCGTGGTGATCCTATGTGAGCTTGAGATGTACTTCCTGCCTACATTCTTTGACGTGATGGTCCATCTGTTGGTCCATATCGATATCATGGATGATATCACCAATCTAGGGCCGACATTCCTACACAACATGATGCCGTTTGAAAGAATGAATGGGGTCATGAAATGATACGTTCATAACAGGTCACATCCGGATGGAAGCATCGTCCAGGGCTGGCTTATTGAAGAGTGCATCTCTTTCTGCACGAATTATCTACACATCGAGGACCATGTTGGTTTGCCTCGAAACAATCACCTCCGCAGGTTCGAGGGAGTAGGCCACAAAAATGGAAGGAGGGAACTGCACGTGCACATGTCTGGTCGGACTTCCGACTTTGACAGGGCCAACTTAGTAGCGCTACAACACATTGACTTGATCGATCCTTGGTTGACAGAGCACAAAACCATGATAGAGAACAGTGGAAAGCCGGTGACAGAAGCATAAACATCCAGAGAGCACAACTCCTCTTTCGCGCGCTGGTTCAAAGACCACATTGATGCTAATCCCCCACCAATGGATTGTGACGACGATAAACTAGTATTGGCCTTGTCACATGGCCCCGCGCCCAACATCATGACTTACCAAGCGTACGATATCAATGGGTACACATTCTACACGGAAGAAAAAGACAAGAACAACGTTTACCAGAACTTAGGGGTAGCGATGGAATCCTATACGGGTGACGTAAAGACTAGATACTAAGGAAGGATCGAGGAAATCTGGGAGCTTAGCTACGCTAGGGAGAAAGTGCCGATGTTTCGTATCAGATGGGCTAAGAGCATCACAAAAGAAGACCGGTATTTCACCACCATGTTTCTACCCGAAGCCAACAAATCAAAGTCCATGAACGCTACTGCGCAAAATGAGCCATGGGTATTGACTAAACACGTGGACCAATGCTTCTTCATAACCGACCCATCCAGGCCTAGCCGTGTTGTCATGAGGAGAGGCAAGAGGACCATCATCATAATGGATGGAGTCGCCAACGAGGAAGACTTCGAAGGACAGGTCGGAGACCCAATGATGGAAGAATCTGAGGACGAAGACACAACATACACCACAAGAAGAAGCAGGACCGCGCTACCGAGGTCAGGTCGACCCTTCAAAAGAAGAAAATAAATATAATAGAAAAGGCAGAAAAATAATGAAAATAAAAGAAACATAAAAGAATGAGAAAATAAATAAAGAAAAAGAGAAGAAAATATGAGTTGGGACAAGTCCCAACCTCATATTGCATGATCTTATCCCCGGCGCACCAAAGCTCTAGTGCACCGGCAATAAGTCTAGAGCGGCTATACTGGGGACTTAACTGCACGCGCGCGACCGGCCTTCTCCCTTCCAAAACCATTCCCAAATCCCCCTCCCCTCTCATCTCACCTATGAACCATAACCGCGCCACCCGTCCCCTCGTCGTAACCGCGCCTCCGCCACCCATCGCCTCGCCCTTCCTGCACCCCCGCGCATCACCAAAAGCCGGAGCAGGTCACCGCTGCCACTTGGGGGAGCAGGAGGCCGCCGCATCGAGGAGGAGGAGGAGGCCGCATCGAGGAGGAGAATTCTGCAGCGTCGAGGAGGAGGAGGCGCGATTCACCAGCCCCGCCACCAGCCCCCGTCGGGTTGGACAGGAGCAGGTCGTCGCTGTCGGTGAGCAAAACTCCTCTCCCCTTCCCTCTCCCCTTCCCTCCTTCCGACGCCGTTGGAGAAGAACTAGGTAGTGGGTTTTCTTGCTCTTGGTGATGAACCCTAGTAGGTTTTGCAGTGCATTTCCAATTTTTGGTTTGAATTTGTTTTCTGGTTTGAAAAAAGAAAATGACATTGGTAAAAACTGATAAGCAACAACAGCTAGATTGGTGCTATGATAAGGATCATAAGAAGCAGCAGCTAAATGACCCTAGCAAATTGACATGAGCAGCAGCAGCATTTCCATTAGAAATATGATAAGGAACATAACATTGGTAAAAAAATTGGTGCTATGGTTGATGCTTGCAGTAGCTAGATGCTTCCATTACCTAGATTCTTGCAGTAGCCGATGCTAGATGCTTTAGGATTTAAAATGACAAATGATAAAAATTGGTGCTATGGTTGATGCTAATTCTCTGGTTTAGGATTTAAAATGCAGTAGGTCTAGTTGTTAGTTTAGGACAAATGATAAAAATTGGTTCTCTAGTTGCAACTAAACCAATTTTAAAATCAAAATTTAAAATGCAGTAGGTTTTTTTGGTTGAAAATGAATGTAGTAGGTTTAGTTAGAAAATGCTATTTGTCTTAGAGAATGCAGTAGGTTTAGGTTAAAAAATGCATGCTAAAGATGAAGTAGGTTTAAATAATGAAATACAGTAGGTTTAGTTGGTTCATTTAAATGCCGTCGTCGGTAAGAACCCTAAACTAAATAAAAATGCTAGCAGTAGCAGTAGCTAGTAGTAGTTTTAGTTGATAAAATTTGTTCTCTGGTTTGAATTTGTTAGAGAATGATAAAAATTTGTTAGTTGAAAAAATGCTAAAAATGCTATTTCTCTTAGAGAATGCTATTTCTCTGGTTTGAATTTGTTCTCTAGTTTGAAAAAAGAAAATGAAATGCTAGTTGGAGAAGAACTAGGCAGTAGACAGTATGTTAGGTCTTGATTAAATGAAAATGAATGCATAATGAAATGCTACTATGCTACTGCTATATATGCCGCTACTGCTATGCTAATTCTGCTACTGCTATTGTAATTTATGTGGTTTCTACTGCTATGCTACTGCTGCTACTTGATGGTCATGAGGAGATCTTGATGGTCATGGTTGTAAAATTCTACTGTAATTTATATGGTCATGAGGAGATCTTGATGGTTATGGTGTAAGCATCGGGACAAGTGGATGTTGATGTACTGTTCAAAATGCTATCGTTGAATTGTATATATATGTTTGCAGGGATTGAGTTGCTATTGAGTGCCGGAATGTTGATTCACTTCGATTCCGGTAATTCTAGCACTCCGCGTGACCATTTATTAGCAAAGGTCATGCCGAATTTTTCCGTGAATTTTATGTTTGCTAATAACTCTTTCATCTTCTAATAGTGTTAGCCACCATGTCGTCTCAACAAGAGTTAGAGTTGCACTACAATAAGTATTTCTTCAAGTCGGTGGAGGATGCCGCTGGGGGTAGTGGCGACGACGAACATGAGATGGAGGATGTCGCTGGGGGTAGTGCCGAAGAGCCAAGTGGCGAAGAGACAAGTGCTGCCGCCAGGGGTGGCGCCGAAACAACTGGTGACGAGCCAAGCGGCGCCTCCGGGGGTGGCGGCGAGACAAGTGGCGGCGACCGAAGCGGCGCCACCGGGAGTAGTGGCACTAGGACAAGTGGCGCCAAGCGTCCGCGGAAGGCAAGGCGCCCAAACACGGTCGACACTAGCAGAGACACAATCATAGAGGTGGACCCCGCCAGTGGTTTGTTGGTGAAGCCTAAGGATTTTGCCAAGGGGTACGACAACCAACTGGCAGCAATCCTCCGAGAGGTCGTCAATCTCAACGAGACGGACCTCTGAGTGAAGAACAAAAAGCATTTGCGAGTGCAACTCCTTGCGAGGTTGCACGAACGATACAAGTTCCTAGGCGACTACTCCTCCACTCATGAAACCGAAAACATTGTGAACTCACAAACCCTCCTGAAGTTCACCAAACACCTCAACAGCTATAAGTACATGGTGAGGAAGATGATTGCTGAAGGCAAAGGTTTCGAAGAGGTCCACTCTTCCTTTCCGAAGGTTACAGAAGAGGACTTTGATGCTTTTGTTGCCAATGTAGAGCTACAAGCGACCAAGAATCGCAAGACGTGGGGGAAGGAAATGCAGGAGCTTAACATCGGCAACCACACCCTTGGGAGCCGTGGGTATGAGGGAAAGGATCCCTATTGGGCGAAGGAGGACGAGGCCTATAGAAATGCCGGCATTGAGAACCCCTGGCCCAAGTACAAGGACCCGCTGGAAAGAAGATTTATCAGGTCCCGATACCATAAAAAGAAACTAAACAGGGAACTTGTCATGGACCCCAAGGTGTTAACCGGCATAATTTGGTTCACGGCCGACAAGAAGGTCCTGGAGATCAAGAAAAAACTGGTAAGAAATTTACCGGTTTAATTAGATCAAGTATCGTTTATATAATAGTAGCAACATTTCTAAATGGTTCACGTTTCTTCCGCAGGAAGAAGAAAGACAAAGACTTGCGCAATGTGACGAAGGCTCCTCGTCCCAGGCGTCGACAGGCAGGGTAGCCTGGGACAAGCCTCTCATACGGGCGATAAACATAGTTAATGAGCATTCACCTATGAGAAGGCCGCATAGAGGCCGTGTGGCTGGCGCCGGTACAAGCCACAAGCATGCTCAGTACGGCTTGGCGTCTACGGCAGATAAAAATGCGCACGATGAGAGGAAACATCGAGAGGCGGCGGAGATGAGGAAGTCAATCATAGTCGAAGTGAAAGCTGATTTGGTACCAGGAATCAAAGCTCAACTCCTTCCTGAGCTCAAAGCTTCACTCGTACCTAAACTCAAAGCTGAATTCAGAGCCGAAGTCCAAGCAGATTTCGACGCTGTCGTCGCGTGGTATGAGGGTGGAAAATAAGGGCCCCGCCCAGTGGATAGTGATACGTCTCCAACGTATCTATAATTTCTTATGTTCCATGCTACTTTTATGACAATACTCACATGTTTTATACATACTTTGCATCATTATTATGCACTTTCCGGAACTAACCTATTAACGAGATGTCGAAGTGCCAGTTCCTGTTTTGTGCTGTTTTTGGTTTCAGAAATCCTACAAAGGAAATATTCTCGGAATTGGACGAAATCAACGCCCAGTATCTTATTTTTCCCGGAATCTTCCAGTGCACCGAAGAGGGGCTAGAGGGGAGCCAGGGGGCCCCACCCCACAAGGTAGCGCGGCCAAGGGGGGGCGCCCCCCTATGGTGTGGCACCAGGCCCCTCGAGGCTGCCCTTCCGCCTATATAAAGTCTCCGTCGAAACCGTAAAAAGATAAGCCACGGGACGAGAAAAGTTACGCAGCCGCCGCCATCGCGAAGTCAAGTTCGGGGGACAAGTCTCTGTTCCGGCACGCCGGGACGGGGAATTGCCCCGGAATCCATCTCCATCGACACCACCGCCATCTTCATCGCCGTTGTCTCCCATGATGAGGAGGAGTAGTTCTCCCTCGAGGCTAAGGGCTCTACCAGTAGCTATGTGGTTAATCTCTCTCATGTAGCTCAATACAATGATCTCATGAATTGCCTTGCATGATTGAGATCCATATGATGAGCTTTGTATCACTATTAGTCTATGTGTTACTCTAGTGATGTTATTAAAGTGGTATATTCCTCCTATGAATGCTCAAAGTGACAGCGTGGGGTGTTTATTAGTACTTGGGAATGCATCTTTAAGGTTTGCTTTTGCATCCCTACATGGTGAATTAGTGTTCGTTATCCAGCCAGAGAGTAATTCAGAGTAGCATAGTGAAGTGCTTATATTTATATTCAATTATGATTGCATTGTTGAGAGTGTCCACTAGTGAAAGTATGATCCCTAGGCCTTGTTTCTAAGCATTGAAACACCGTTTCCAACAAGTTCTGCTACATGTTCGCTTGCTGCAATATTTACTTCATATCGCAATTGTTTACTACCATCTATACCACTTGTGTTTTACTATCTCTTCGCCGAACTAGTGCACCTATACATCTGACAAGTGTATTAGGGTGTTGGGGACACAAGAGACTTCTTGTATCTTAATTGCAGGGTTGCTTGAGAGGACTATCTTTGACCTCTACCTCCCTGAGTTCGATAAACCTTGGGTGATTCACTTAAGGGAAACTTGCTGCTGTTCTACAAACCTCTGCTCTTGGAGGCCCAACACTGTCTACAAGAATAGAAGCACACGTAGACATCAGATAGCTTAGCCGCCAGCAACTCGATGGTGCCGCCGGCAATGACGATGTTATAATGGAGACTCCTCTGGCCGTCGGCAATGTCCTAGGTGCTACGGATTCACCGGCCATGCCGGGTAGCAGCCCCTCCGTCACTTGCACGCCCGCCACCGCAGGTGTCGACCTGTCGACATTAGCCGATCTCAACGCCCTCACGGTAATTAACTAATTAAGCTAGTGTACATCAAGTTAATATATTAGTTTCGTCATCCTTGCCCTCTCTCTAACGCCGTACACATGTTCTCGCAAGCGCTCTCAACGCCATGCACCTTTCTGATGAAAGTGAACGACAAACTCAAAGACGTCGCGAGGGGGTCCATCATTCGGCCTCTGGATAAGAAGTGGCACACACGAGATATGTCCGATGAAGTTTACCCGGTTGAAGTGGATCGGGCGTTACCGGGCTATGAGGATTTGTATCCTCCTAGTCAACCGGATGGTGCCAATAGCCCGATGAAGCTAAGCTCACTAAACAGTTGGGTAGTGCTATGGTCGAAGACCCTAATTAGGATCAACACCTCCTCGGGGTCAACGGCAAGCAAAGGAAAGCAGCTTGCGGCGCCACAGGTCAGCGCCTCTCCACAACAGCCAGCGGCGCCACAGGTCAGCGCCCCACCACAACAGCTAGCGGCGCCAATGGTCAGCGCCCCACCAAACAGCCAGCGGAGCCGGTGGTTAGTGCCCCACCACAACAGCCAGTGGCGCCAGAGGTCGAGGCCTACGAACGTGATGACTTCCAATGGGATATTCCTACGTCTTCACAAGTTCTCCATGACGATGCCCCAATGGATCCGAACATGGAGACTTCAGAATATCTGTGCTCCAAGAAGTTGTTCGATTCTCAAGAAACGCTTGAGGAGGAAGAGGAAACGCCTGAGGAGGCCGCCGCCGCCAAAAAGATGCTGAGCCCAAACACACTCCGTGCTACGACCAATACGTTGATCGATGCTATAGGCCTTCCGAAGTGCCTTCAACCCAAGAAGCGGAAGAGGCCAGCGAAGAAGGACGCCAAAGCCAAGGCGGAGGCCAAAGCCAAGGAGCCGGTCCGGCACCTTGACAATTTGCCAGGCAATTGGCGACCGAAGCATCGCTTGGGTGAACTGATGCTGCCAGAGCATGTCCTCAAGAAACTCACCACGGATATGAGGGGCTTGCATAACTATGTCCTGTATCTGGAGAAGCAACTTCTCATTTCAAAAAATCCTGGTTACCCTCTCTATGTGGCGAAGGTACCAACTGGCATGTGCTTTGCCGAAAAGTACCCCGCGAACTTGTGCTTCATCCGGTTCAATGACATCTTCGACATCTATCGCATGAAAATGCTCCACTTTACCATGGTCCGGCTAGTTTCTCTTAGCATGTCTTCCCAGATCGTTAAGGAGGAGACGTCGGGCATCGCGATAATGGACCTCTTCTATATGCGGGAGAGCATCATCTGCAACCCTGGGATCGGACGATTGCCACCAAGAAGATCGAGGATTTCTTCTGCTGAACATTAAGAAGAGTGGCATTCTCATCCCTTACTTCCCCGAGTAAGTAATCATTCGCTAGTCCCCATTACATTCTATCCTATATCTCCATTTGCATTTGTGAAGGTTAATCCAAGTGTTTTGCGCAGAGACAAGTTCTGCACCCTCATCGTCGTGCACCCGCAACACTCGCATGCAATCTATCTTGACTCGGGTAGGGACAAGAAGAAAGACTACACCGACATCAAGGGTGTTCTCAATGATGCTCTCACCGGCTTTGCCTCCAAGACATGCCCCCTCAAAGTACAGAGGAAAATACGAGGAGGTTTGGCGTTAACCCACACAACCAACTTCCCCTGCCTCAGCAGTCGTCAGAAGAGAATGGGATGGACGCGTGGTACGCCATCCTTCAGATGATGGAGTACATAAAGTACGTAGATGATATGTTGTTGCCAGAGACTCTTAGAAACAGGTTTAAAACATGGCGGATGTCAGCGATAGAGAGCTAAGACTAAACTAGGGTCGCATCAAGCAGATGATTTGCACGATAATCATGCAGGATGTCTGCAATAGGTCTGGCGCATTCTTCTACGGCTACGGTCTACCACCTAATGACGAGATAGAACTCCGTTTGGAGATGTCGCGTGGTGACAGGCCATTCAACTCGCTGGAGGGCTTTCGTCCATTCCCCCTAGGCCTACAACCTGATCCTACGATGGGAACTCTTTTGCTTAAGCTTGAACGATATGTCGATGAACTTGCATATTGTAATTGCTATATATTTTGGCCCGATCTACTTGTCGCTTTTTTTTAGTTTGTATGGATGTGCATGTGAACTTGCGTCTATAATTCGTTACTCTATGGAATCAGACACACCATGTTATCTTAATCATTTCCATTTACTTTGGTATATATTTCTAGATTATGGCGTGTTTACCTTAATCATTTTTATTTACTCGACCCTTACTTGGCTCGTATTTGGAGTTCGCCGATGATTAGAATGTTCGGTCACTCGTACACTCTGGGGTGGGGTGAGCAAACCTGGTGTGATGGCACAAATATCAATCTGTTGTGCATCCTACTTGGCTTCGCTTACGTCATCCCTGAATGTTAATATTTGTTTCGACCAACAAATTATGAGGCATATGCTATCTACTTGATACTACTTGGCTCTTATTGGAGTACGCCGAATGTTTGGTCAGTCGTACAATCGGGGGTGGAGCCAGTGAGCCTGGTGTGATGGCCACAAATATCAATCTATTGTGCATCCTACCTGGCCTCACTGACTCCATTCCTGAATGTTAATATTTGTTTCGACCAACAAAGTATGAGGCATGATATATAGTTCATACTACTTGTCTCTTATTTTAGTTGGCACTTCTTAATTGCATTGACCGATGATTAAAATGTTTCGTCACTACTCTCGTGCTTTACTTCTCGTATATACTTATATGCTGCAAATAGATATATATCATCTATGATTTGGTACTGACATTTTATTTGTCTTGTGCATGGAGATGCAGATGACATATGTCGTGTAGAAGGGGAGGGTTCCTGGAGTCTACGACGACTGGGAGGACTGTCAGAGACAAGTGCCCATTTCAGTGGCAACAGCTACAAGGGATACCCCACTAGGGTAGAGGCGAAAGGAAGATACGCGCGTTATCTAGTGGGAGAGATGAGAGACATGAGGAGGAACCGGATGAAGACCATGGCCTTCGTGATGATGCTCATCGTGACCATGGTCATGTTGTATGTGATTGTAGTTTAGGTTAGTAGCTACATTGTCAGGTGTATGACGACACTTGTCACTGTGTACCGAGACTTCTAACTTTGTGAAACTTCGTCGTTCGGTGTTGCATGTGTGTTGTATGAATCAAGATTTCCAAACGAGACTTGCCTATTTGTCTATTGATACTGAAACGAGACTTGGCTCTATGTGCTTTTCATATTGCATGTGTATTGCTGTATAAATATCTACTGTATTGGATGATATAAATATGCATTGTAATATGCTGGAAAATGCTGTAAAAAAAGATATTCAAATTATACCGTCGGCGCACCAACAACCCCTACTGCCGGCGCACAGCAAACGCGCCACTGCTTCACTGCTTACTGCCGGCGCACAGCAAACGCGCCACTGCTTCACTGCTTACTGCCGACGCACCAGCCAGTGCGCCAGCGGTACACGGCTACTACCGGCGAAGCCAGCCCGGTGCGCCGGCAATAACTGAGCTACCACTGGCGCACTGGCTTGTGCGCCGGCAGTAGCCAGTTACCACCGGCCCGTTCCCACCGGCGGGCTCTGGTGCGCCGGCAGTAAGGGAAAATGGTGCGCCGGCAGTAGGCCTTTTGCTAGTAGTGTCTCCAACATCGTTGTTATTCATGAGATGTGTTCGCAGCCAACTTCTGAAAGTCTTCATGTGTTCATGTGTAATCCAGGAGTCAGACCGCCCCAGGTGTTTGGTGCCCCAGTCAACGTACATCCATTGCCAGCGGTTCATCTGCATCATATAATTAAGTTTATCAAAAACCATTACAGAACATCATAAATAGTGAAATGACCACTGTATATATGAAAGGGTAAAGTTGCTAACCTCGATCGAGGAGGAAAGAAAGAGGAGAAAGCTTAAGTATCGCTCGGGCACCTCATATCATTTTTATTTTGTGTGAAATCAAGTGGCATCATTCTCTCAGGCATTTCATCGAGCACCTCTTGTGCATAGGAAAGAAAAATAAACAAGCACACAACCCTCACACCTTCTTCCCCAACCTGGGGTTGCTCGATCTGTTCATGTTCTTCATCTCCAGTTGAGCCACCGATTTCGCTTGATCTCCTTCCTCAACCACCAAAAGCTCTTGATCTTTGGAGAATCAAAGAAGAAGACCCCGATCTACATCTTTATGAAGCGATTTACATTTCCCCTTCATTTGCTTGAGCGCACCATTGCTAGTGTTTCTTTTGGAAACCCTAGTTGTTGTTACTTGATTTACTCTTGTTTTTGTTGTATTGTTACAGCTATTGGGAGCCTCCAATTTAGTTGTGGATGTGTGCCCCAAGAACCTTGTAAAGGCTCTATTTCCACCTTGAGGAAATCCCTTAGTAGACAAGTGAGCTAGGCCTTTGTGGCATTGCTCACTAGAGAATAGGGTGAGACCTTTGTGGAGTTGGTTAGGCCTTTGTGGCGACCACACCCCTCCAACGTAGACGTACTTCCCCTCAAAAGTAAGGAACTACGGGAATCATCCCTTGTTTCTCCGCGTGCTCCACTCTCGGTTACTTCTACCTTTATTGCATCTTTATATCTTGCCTAGTGATATCTTGTTTAGTTGTGTATCTTGTCATCTAGGTGAATTCACATAGTTGCATATTTAGAGAATTTACCTTGGTGTCAAGCCTTAATTGAAAAAAGAACTAAAAATTGGGTAGCACCTATTCAACCCTCCTCTAGATGCGGCATACGATCCTTTCATCGGCGCTAACCCGCGAGTCCCCTGCGACGTCATGGCCACACGAACCGGTGCTAATGCACCCTTTAGTCTAGGTTCGTAGCACAACCGGTGCTAATGCTCTTCGCAGCTCCAAATATAAGCCTTGTTTTCTGCTAGTGATAGAAAATTTATTTTGGGTCTAGTTTATTGCTCTAATGTAGATGATCTAGTTTATTGGGTAATAAACTACTAGTTGGCCTGTAGTAGTAGAGGTGTGGGCATGTTCTTGGCAGCGGCTACCTAGCTTGCTTGCTAGAACGCACCTGCATGGCCCATGCATGTGTAACGCACATGCACGCTGGCGGCAGCGACCCTTTCTTTCCCACGTCTTCGAGGACGGGTCGAGGCCCTTTCCCTCCCTGGTGGTGGTGCACCTTGGGAGGCCATGGTATGGCGTGGCTGGGTGGCTTTGGCGGCGGCGAGGCCTAGCTGTGGCGGGTGTTGGCGGCTGCTGGTCTCTAGCCTCGGCGCCTCGGCCCCAGATGGGCCAGGGCGCTGGAGCGGCTAGGGTCCTGGGACGGCGGCCTGCCCATCGCAACAGGGCGACCGGAGCTTCGCGAGCCCGACAACGCCTGGTGTGGTCCCTCCGCCATGTCCGGTCAATGACTGCCTCTCGGTGGTGGAGGTGGGTTCCTCCCGCATGGCTGCGAGGTTGTTTTCCCTTGTCCCGAAGATGTCATGTACCTCCATTGTTTAGGCTGCATGCAAGTGTCATGAAGCGACTGATGATGGCGAATTGAAGATCGTGGTGGCGCATGTTGGTGGGCGGAGAAGCTAGGTGGTGGCGCTCCCTTGGGCAAGGCTTTTCTTTTTGTGGACAGGAGCGGGAGAAATCCATGTCAGCTTGTGTGATCCTGACGCGGTTCCGCCTTCGTGTGGCACCATTTCTTCCTTCGTGTGATCCTGACGGTGTTTTCCTTCTTGAAGGTGTTGCTTGGTAGGGGGCCCTTTGGATTGCTTGAAGCGTGGTGGGACGAAGACGGAGGGCGCAACGGTTACGAGTCATCATCGTTCCATCGCTTGGCCATTGCATTCATTTATGTTCTTTTTGTGCATGTTTGTGCTTTTGCTCTAGCATTTTCTTGTTTTCGAACTCTTTGTATCGGCGTGGTTGCTATGTTAATATAGCGGGGCGAAATCGTGTTATGAGGAGTAATTGTACACCGACAAGATGTACACCGACCTAACCTTAATTGAGTTGTTGTAATAATAGATATTATCAAGCCGAATTGTAACAATGAGAAGTTGTAAGAGCATCTCCACCGGCGCCCCCGATAGCTTTTTGGGGGTCGGGAGCGAAAATGGGCTCTTACCGGCGCGCCCCAAACGGCGCCGACCAATTTCGGAGCCCTATAGAATCGCCGGCAACCCCGTGCCGGCCCCTTTCACCAAGGGCGCCAATCGGGCACACCGGCGCCTCGCGAGGATGAAAATTTTGGGCGTGGGAGCCGCCTGTCAGCCACACCCAAAGTCGACGCCGGGGAGTGGCGGGGCCGACGCGTCAGCGGCTCATTCAATTTTAACCTAACCGTCACCTACCACACGACGGGAGTTAGCGAGCGGCGTGTGCTTTCCGCACACGCGCCGAACCGTCCCGTCGCGGGCGCCTTGCTCTTCGTGACGCCGTTAATGAGCGCCACCGCTCCCCCGCTCCCCCGCCTCCCTTCGGCCTATAAAAAGGGCCGTCTCTCATCGTCCCTCTCACGCAGAAACCCTAGCGCCTCTCTCCCCAACCCTAGCCGCCACCATCTAAAACGACGCCATGTCTGGTCGAGGCCGAGCTCGCGGCCGTGGTCGTGGCCGTGGCTGCGGCAGAGGTGCACGCACGCTGCGACGCCGTCGTCTTCATTGTCGGGCATGGAGGAGGAGGGGCCCGTGCAGTTTGAGTTCATCCTCGTCCTCAAGGGCGACCCACGCGGCATCCAGAGGCTGCCGGACACCTTCGCCGACTTCGTCGCCGGCGACGACCGCCCGGGCACGATGCATCTGCGGGAGGTATGCCTACCGGTGGATCGTGGACGTGATCTACGACACGCGCGGCAAGATGTACCTCCACATCGGCTGGGAGAAGTTCGCGCGCCACCACAGTCTCCAAGCCGGCTTTGTGCTCCTGTTCTCCTACTTTGGCGACAGGGACACAAGCGTCAAGGTGTTCGACGAGACGCGTTGCCACCGGAACTACCACGGCGACAACGCCGAGGAGGACGACAACTGGGTGTTGTTTCTTCGCAGCGAATATCGGCACGCATATTTTTGGATGTTCTTCATCGAAAGAACCAGCAGAGGCACCCTCACCAGCTGGATTTTCCAGTTTGGGTGACTGAGTGTACCCTCGAGTGTTCTTTTTTGGCAGCGAACACACAAACCTGCGATGGCCGACCTAGTTAGGTTTATTTTTTGCAATATTTTATATTTGTGTCAACCATGGTTCAAACTATGTATTAGTTTGTGGAAAACCATGTTCCAAACTATATCTTTATGTAAACCATGTTCCCCAATTATGTATTAGTTTGTGAAATAAAATATTTCTTATCGAATTTTCTATTATTTTAATTCAAAACATCTATCGGGACCGCCGTTTTGGGAGCGCCGGTGTGGAAATGGCTTCCCAAATAGAAAATGCAGCAGTAGTCAACTGGTGCGACGTACGGCAAGTATACGTACTCGTTGGAGTGGTCATTCCGTACATTCGCGCGTACGGCAATCGTGCCCAGAACGCGTGGATAGTCCATATCTTGTTTTATCCGAGCGTTCACAGAACGCATATGGCTAGTGCGGGACCAGCCGCCGCATCCGCCGGCGCTAGTTCGCGTCGCTCGATCGGAAAAATAAGGCTCGTGGACACATATATATGCTGCAACCTGGACCTTCTTGCCGTACATGTCGTGTCGTTGCTGTCCTCCGACGATTTCATTACTTTCCTTGGCTGTCTGTCTCACATCCCTTCGCCGTTCGTGTCGAGGCTGCAACGGTGAGGACCAGGAGTCTAGGAGGGCACCGGCAACGCGAGGCGCTTCTTCTACATGGTCTCGACAGCAAAATAACCTCAGCGATCGATCTGCACTTCTTTTCACAACTCTTACCAAGGAATTGCAATGTCGATCTTGCTGAGCGCATCGACGTGCGCAGTGGGATCGGAGCAGGGCGAGCACTTGTTCAAGGTCTGCGATCACAGCCTTCACACGGGCATGGGGGTCGGCCGCTACATCCACTCGTCAACCTTCGCTGTTGGCGGCCATAACTGGCGCCTCCGGTATTACCCGGACGGATCTACAGAAGATAGCAAGGACGACATAGCGGTCGTTCTGGAGCTGCTGATGAACATGGGCATGAAGATAGACCAGCTACGGGTATCTTGCAAAATCAGCTTCTTCAACTGGACAACTAAGCGATTTTCTTTGTTGGTGGCCTTCACGGAAAATATTTCCCATCCAGACTATCTTATCTCGCACACCATAAACAGGGACGACATGAAATCAGCGGGCTATGTTGTTGACGACCGTTTCACTCTCAAATGTGCCCTCACCGTCATCAAGGAGCCGTATGTTATCGAGGACCATATCGAGGTGCCACCATCCGACATCACGGAGCAACTCCGGAAGCTGCTAGATGCAAAGGAGGGCGCGGATGTGACGTTCGAGGTCCAAGGAGAGGTATTCCGTGCCCACAAGCTCGTGCTAGCAATGCGGTCGCCAGTTTTCAAGGCTTTGCTCTATGGGCCGATGAGGGAGAAGGACTCAAACCGCTTCGTCATTGACGACATGCAACCTGCCATCTTCAAGGTTTTTCTCCGCTTCATCTATACCGACTCGTTGCCTCCCAATATGGACGACGACTTGGAGGGAGATGATAAGAAAGAGGTGACAAGACACCTGCTTGTGGCTGCGGATCGTTATGCCGTGGAAAGGCTGAAGCTTATGTGCGAAAGCATCCTCTGCAAAGAGCTCGATGACGAGTCCGTTGCAACTGTATTGGCTTTAGCTGATCGGCATAGTTGTTCCAGGCTAAAAGATGCTTGCATTCGATTTATTGGATCTTGCACTAAAATAGATGATGTGTTGGCAAGCAGAGGGTACATTCGGGTCAAAAGAACTTGTCCAGATACCGTAATAGAAATGTGGGAAAAAGCAAGTAGGTTTCGCAAAGCCTAGAGTTATTACTTTGTGCATATCAATAGCTAATCTTAGCTATTCATCGTGGAAAGAGTACTTTTTTTCCAGACAATTCTCTGCGGCCTTCTAATGCTCCTCATACATCTTTTTTCAGAAAACTCTAGTGCGCATACATGTCTTGTTTTAATTGTGCTCTTACTTGTTTTTGATGGTATGGAACACGACCGATGAAGTTGATCTACGAGATGAGTATGGCTGGCATCGTGTTACCAAACTATTACGAATTTTCTGGTGTGATGCCTAGGTTTTAGGATTACAGGCTAGACACAAACATTTGTGAAACACAACATGTGTGCTTTCCTTGTAAGGTTACGAACCATGAGATGGCCTACGCAGAACCGAGTGCTTTTCCTTTATCGAGCAGGATTGTTCGTGGAGATCTTCTAGCGGCGTGCCTACTCGCCGAATGCATCTAGCGGCAACTTGCAGACGCCGTGGGTGGTGCGAGCGCACCTAGGCACCTTGCCGCAGCAACGCTGCTCCTCGAGGACAGCGGCTCGCCACCGTGTACGTCGGATGTCCCTCGGTCGGTAGCGTTGACGGCGGCAGCAGCGTCGATCTCGTCCAACGCCGCTCAGTGCTTGGTGTCGTACCACGTCCCTCACGACGAGTGACGCACCGGTGGCCACGGCGGCAAAATCACGGACGCCATGTCATCAGGTGGCTGGCGCCTGCACCATCGTGCCGCTGCAGGGAGTCACCGCCGAGCGCCGACATCACCAGCACCTAGCCAGGACGGCGCCGACGCGATGTTGCCCGACTTTCGGCCATCCGCTGACCCGTCCGGCACGCATAATAGAACTAGTCTGGCAACCCATTCCCGTGCGGCGGCACGCCGGCGTCGCGCATGACGTGGCTGGTGCTCGAGGGGCTCGATCGACCACCAGGCACGGACACGGTCCGGCTGCTGGCCAGGCTCAACCTAAAAGGGACGCCATATCCGGCGCTCTGTATGGAATTTCGGTGGGAATGCTGACGAGCCGAGAAAGTCGTCGTCTGTGGAAAATTGACGCGTTGTCGCCCTTTGTCGAAGCTGGCAGAACGGAAAGAGAAGATGAGCCATGGTCCAGTGGTGACAATTGTAGCTAGGGACGTGGCCATGGTCGGGCTCGTGGATAGCTCCCACCTTTTCTTGATAGGAAGGGCAGCAATGGTGCGCAACACAAATGCAGGAGATAGCCTGGACCTCGATCACCAAGTCCACAGCCTTGCCGCCACGGATGGAGCCGTAGACTTGCATGCCGGCCTCGGAGCAGCCATCTCCCTCAGCCGGTGATCACCCTGCACATCAACATGGACCGCCTGACGGTCTGGGCCTCGCGTGCGAGCTGTCATTGCCATCGAAGGTTCGCACGACGTGATATCCGAGGAGCACCCATCAGTATGATTTGTTTGTATCTTATGGCTGTGAACGACCAGGTAGCTCCCAAAACCCAAAACATGAATTGGCTATCATTGCGCCAGTATGAAATGGTACTATATATCTTGTACAAACGTTGTTGCTGAATGCTCCAACAAAATTCAAACAGTGTTGCTGAATGTTCCAACTAAATTCAACTGTAGAAACAATGTGAATGATGCATTGTCTCTTTAATATCTTGTCAGTAGGAACGCCAATGATATGCCATCCCAACTGCAAAAAACAACCGTTGTTGTGGCCTTTGTAACTGACCATGGATTGCACCCATGCCTCCCATGAACTCTCCATTGCACTCTTACGAAGGCCACGGCCTCGGCCTGGGCACTTGCCCCTTGTGTTGTATCCACATTTGCAAAGGTGGAGGCCAGCATTGCCACTTGATTTCGGCTGTGCAAGACGACATGTACGCGGCAATGTTCTCCGCGCTGCCACCGACTCTAGAGTCTTGTCCATAAGAGCATGTCTAACAGGCCCCGTATTTCGCTGCCCCGTATAAGTCTCTTTTTTCGCCCCGTATCGAAAAACTGCAACATTTCGAGCCATTCCGTCTAGCAGACCCCGTATTTCGCCCCGTATTTTCAAAAATAAAAACCCCGGGAAGTTCATCTTCATTGATCATACTAGGATTCATACATACATATTGATCATACTACGGATCAAACTAAGCTAACCTACCTCTAGTCGTCAAGGATGACGTAGGGGATGAAGGCGATCGCCGCCTCCCCTCCCGCGCCTCCGCGCCCCGCTCCTGCCGCGCCTCGAACGCCTCCACCAGCGATGGCCGCCGCTCCTCCTCTGCCTCCGCCCGAGCTTTCGACGGCATCCGCGGATAAGGCGAGCGCACGGCGGTAGGCCGCCTCCTCTTCCGCCGCCTCCTTCCTCGTCGCCGCCTCCGCTTCCTCCGCCGCCGCCGCCGATGGTCGCCTCCATGCCGCCTTGGACGCGCGGTCGCGCCGCCACTCGGCGAGCCACTTCTCGAACGCTCGCTCATTGGCTTGAGCGGCGGGTCCTGCTTGTACCACCGCCCACCGGCGGCGTACTCCCCGAGCGCTCCGGCACGTACTCCGCCCGGCGTACTTGCAGCCGCGCGACGGCTCCCCGCGGAGTACTTGCATTTCGCCGCCATGCTTCCTCTACGGTGTCCGGCGAGCGGGATCGATCCGCTCGGCGAGGCCCCTGCGGCGGCGGGAGTCCATCCTAGCGGCGCGGGTGGAATGCGGCGCGGGAGCGGCTAATTGCTCGCCGGAGCAGGAGGAGGAGGCGGCGCGCGCGGCGGAGGGTTGCGAGTGAGGGTGAACCTCACTCGCACCTGCGCCACTATATGTACGGCGCGGGGCCGATTTCCTGGGCCCCGTATTCCGCGAAACGGGGCGGCCCGAATACGGGGCCTGCTAGACGGCCCAAACCGCGTCTGCCCCGTATGTCGCCGGAATTTTACGGGGTGGGCGGGTTATACGGGGCCTGTTAGACCTGCTCTAAGGATCAAGGCGCAGCTTGGGGCCGTGTCCGACACCAACATATGCAGTAGGGCGGCTGTGCCAGCGTCGACGCAATCTGTCGAACACATGGTGGGCGCCGGTGCTCCGAGCTCCAGGACGTGTAATGGCTCACGTGTTAAGATTAGCAAATCCTTCTCGCCAGACTATGGCTGTTAGAGGCATACCTCCACGGGGTCGTCTCCCTCAGCGACGTGGTCAGGGACCAAAGTCGAGCATGGGCTAGGCGTCGAAATGGCGAGGTTAACGTCATCGGTGTCGTGGCCCTGTGTACTCTGGCGATCAAGCAACAAACTCGGGGACGATGGCGACGGCTGCTGGTGGAGTCGATGTTGCAGCGCGGATGAGCTTAGACACCGCTGAGGTGGCGGCGCGGCCTAGGCAATTCGTCGAAGAGGTTGCTAACAACCCATGGTATAAACCAGTGGGGACTTTCAATATAAGTAAGTCTCACGTTGACAGAAATGAGGAGAATTGTTCCCCGCAGATGATCGATTAACTGATAGTGACAGAAGGGAACATCAGTAGAGTATAGGGGAGACCACCAAACAGTTGAACACAACTACCGGCTGGTCCAATTTCACACGACAAAACATTCACCAATGATCATGCAATGAGAACTTTCGAAGCTCCCATATACAGTCTACGCATAAAGAGTTTGAGCGACACGTTTCTTTTGAGAAAAGGCAGTTCGGAGTTGCTTTTCATTGCAATGTAGAAGTAGTAGTACAGAGTACAAAAAGAGAAATAAACTGAAGTAACAAAAACATCAGAACAGCTCATCTAAGAACTATTTTACAGAGGGTTTAGTTCAGGTTTCCAGCCTAGTCGGATTCCCTTGGTCACTGCAAGAGGCTGGCCACTCTTGGTCCGTTGGTCGTCCGGCAGAGTGCCACAATTGTGCCTCTTGACACGTTCTGGTCTACAGTTACAGTACATCATTAACTCAGTGTAAGTGGAGAACAGGCAAGGCTGGCAAGCGATATAGCAGTCCATCTATCATCTCGGTGCAGCCTTTCCTTTTGTCTGCTCGCTTTGCGGTGACCAGCTTCGGTATCATGGCATCAGGGCTTCGTGCCATGCAGTCACGTTCGTCGACGATCGCCCTTTCCATGGTCATGATCTTCTTTTGTGGCACCACTCGCCCTCAGGCTTATCCCTGACATATCGACCAACTCCTGATCTTCGTCATCATCGTTGGTTCTGCTCCTGCTGTGGTACTTGCTATAGTCGTCATGCCTGCCAGAGCTTCGATCATCAAATCTGTTGTGATTGGGGTAGTCATCTTGCCTCCTCCCCCCTCAGCCTCGGCTCATATCACCTTCTTTACCTCGCTTGGTTCCTTTCTCGTCACTCTCAGTTCTCGCACTGTTGTTTGTATCACAATCAACATGAGGTGGTAGCTCTGATCACCGGTCATCTACTCTTGAATCTTTCTCCAAAGACTGAATCATAATTGCAACATCGGAGTAGGATTGTCAGAGCATGTAACAATGCTGTATAATATTCTGCGTGAGAAGAGATGGAGAGTGACCTTCGACAGTTATTCCCGCCTCACTGAGTGTTTTCATCTTTCAGAACATAATTTGGAGCTTTCAATCTCAGGCTATGTGATTTGGAGCACCACTCTTGAAGCACCCATCTGCAATAAGAAATAACCATGTCATACATGGCATGTTATTTAAGTTGGAGACACTTCTGAATCCGACATAAACCCAGGTCACAGAGAAAGACTCTTGCCACAGGTGCAGCTATAAACCAAACCGCTGAGCAACAAGCATGACAACTTACATAACTTCGGGTGTGCATAAATGAGTGGCAACCTATTGATCGCAATTCCCAGTGGCTAGCAAAGCTTTGTTATACTTGCCAATCCAACTGGAACTGTTGGTCGTCCCTAAACATTTTCCAGGCACTTCTCTGGATATCTTTTGCATACCCCAGAAGTTCTTTCTAACAAATTTATCATGGTATAGACGGTGTCATATTTGGTTGCAAAGGAACTGTTTACATCCTGGACTAAGTTTCCACTCCCACCAAGATAAATTAGAAGAAAAAGGTACTTATGTGATTTTTCATAGAAATTAGAATGAGGCCAGCAGTAAAGTTCCCATTTCTTGTATTTTTCCCTCTGGCCCCAATCTGAGACAATTACAGAATCTGGCCCCTCTGGTCGGCGCCAAGAAATCTGGCGCCAAACTTGTTCAGTTCGACTACGCTGGGCATGGTGCCAAACCTTTGGCCGTTCTGGCACACCGTTTCCCGAGACACTACAAGGGAGCCGACATGTTGTTTTTCGACGCCATAGTTTGAGGCACCAAAACTTGTGTACTTCGGAGCCATACCACGAGGAGCCGAAATTTGCCAGTTCGGCGCGGGGAAGACTAGAGTCGAGCCCTATTTTTTTGGTTATTTTGCCAGTCCGCCGCACTGTCTACACCCACCGTGCCGCCGCCTCGTCTACACCTGCCGCTGGCCTGTTCCTGCCGAAAGACCCTTCTTCTCCCTGCTGCTGAGTGAACCTCGTTACTGTCAGGCTGTCTCCTTTCGACTGTCGTGTGCCTCTGCTCGGTCGATAATCGAGATTTAAGTTAAGCTGAATCCCTTGTGCATTGCAAACCCTTGTAAATTGCAGCTGTAATTGTTTGGTAGTCATGTAAGGTACCTAGGACTTGGAAATGCGAACATTTTGTTGTCCCTCGTTCAAGGACATGGAATTTTCGAGAAGTAACAATTTGGTCCATGTTCCTCTGAGCAGAACAATAATCGCTTTCTTCTGCAATGTGAATCTGAATTTGATCTTTTAGGGATGCACTTTTAAGACTAGATACACTAGCGCGTAAGAGTCTGTTTCCCTTTAAGAACAGACATGAAGATTAACCATTCTAAAATGTGTGAAATTGGGTTGTAGCACTATGTGACAGCAAGAACAAGCAGCATAGAGTTTTAAAAGGCTTCTCCAATTAAGTGATGAGGCTTTCAATGGAAGGTACTTGGTCTACCAATTCATCTGGGCTGATCAAAGACCAAGGAGTTCTGTTATCTAAAGGAAAAGATGTGGAGAAAGATCCAAGGGTGGAAGGAGAACATCCTGTCAAGGACAGGGAAGGAGATCCTGGTCAAGGCCGTAGCGCAAGCTATCCCTGTTTTTCCATGTCATGCTTTGACATAACAAAAACATTTTGTGATGACATTATCTCCATGGGTGTCATTACTGGTGGAATGATCAAGAGGAAAGACACACTCGGTGCAGCATCCTAAAGGGTTTTGCCCTGCTGAAAGAAGGGCTTGTTTGGAGAGTAGGTGATGGGGCGAACATCATGGCCTTGGATGACCCTTGGATCCCTGCAGGTGACATTCACAGACCAAGAACGCGGTTCGCGGCCGGTCCAACATTACAAAGGTGGATGATTTCGAACATTGGTGGTTGGGACGAGAAGTTGGTCCAGAATCAGTTTCTCCCAGAGGATGCAAATGCCATTTTATCAATCAGGTCTGTGATAGGATGGAGGATAATCTTGCTTGGCACTTTGACCCAAAAGAAGCATTTTTGGAGAAATAGCCTACAATCTGGGGGTCCTGCTGAGGGACAGAAAAGGCAAGGGCGCCAGGTGGAATGCTCGAGCAAAATCACAGGGGACAGTGTTGCCAAACTCAACTGGAAGGAAATCTGGGATCTGCAGGCACCCAACAAATTAAAATGTTTGTTTGGCGCCTCACACATAATATCTTGGCAAGTAGAATGAAAATCATGAGGCTTGGAGTGGATCTGGATATTGCATGTCCAGTTTGGCACAGCGAGGATGGAGGACAGACTTTCTGAAATATAAAATGTTCAAGGCATGCTGGAGTTCACTAGGGCTGGGGCTACGCGAGAAAGGCTCCTACCTTGCAGTTCAGCCCACAGTATGTTGGAAGAGCTGTGGAATTGTGATGATGATGTGCAACTAAAAGCTTTGATCCTCATGTGGGAATGGTGGAGTGCCAGGAACAAGGCCAATTAGGTAGAAGCAATGGTTATCTACCTGGACATCTGTCACCAGGTGGAAAAGAATATAGTGGATTTTATGAATGAAGCTGCCAGCCATACCTCCAAAACCACCTGAAAATCAGGTGAAGGTAAATTTTGATGGGGCCTTCGACCGTAACACAGGATCTGGAGGTTGGGGTTACATTCTCGCAACTAGGCAGGCAGTTTTGTTGCTCCTGGGGCGGGTAAATCTGTACTTTTAAGGGATCCTTTGCAATCTGATGCAGTAGCTTGTCTTGCCGCTATTGATGGAGCAATCATAATTGGTGCAAACAAGATTATTTTTTCGTTTGATGCTTCGAACTTAGTACATGCTCTGAAGAGTTATGGCTTTGATAAATCAACCATCGGTGTTTTAGTGAAGGAAGTAGAAGCTTATGCTTACTGAACTTTGATTTTTTCTGTTTACTTTCAGTAGACGCGCCTGTAACATCGCGGCTCATGAGCAGTAAGTATTCTGACTCGTTCTGGGAGGATCATGGCCCCATTTGTATTTCAAACATTATAGACAATGATTCTTCTGTGCTTGAAGTTTAAATAGAAGTACATCCCCATAAAAAGAAAGGCATGTACCTTCATTTGCATTTTGTTTGCTTCGGCTGAACTGACCCCACAGTTTTGAAACACTTTGACTAAACTCAACATGGATCCTCCTATCATCAATCAGGCAATTGTCCATCTGCAAGCATAGCATCAACTAAGCAGTGTTCTCTAAATAATGCTTAAGAAAGAAATAAGATGATCAATATCATTGTAGGGCATATATAAGTAAACATTGTTAGACAACACTGAATTGTCAAAGCACTAATGATCAGTGAAGAGTAAATGTTGTACTACACTAACGCACAAACATTAAGAAAACGCATAGCGGACAATTATGATAGAAAATGTGTTCCACATTCTGAAGTGTAATAACAGGAATCCAGGTAAGATGCTAACCTTGAAATATGTGTGTTTGCATGCCTCCTTTGCCTCAAATTCTGACAGAATATCATCAAGCAAATCTGTTAGCGGTTTCTCTTACAGCATGCAGCTCCAATGACTAATACAGGTGGAAAAGGAGGGTGTTGTCAAATATATTAATGCACCAGGCTTGTAGCCTTTCTACTACACCAAAACTGGAACCTTGAGACAATCTAGAACCTTCTCTGCATCTAAGAATCCAATTTTATTATTTAAATCAGAAGCAAATACTTTGAGATGCGTTAGTTCTATTACCATTTGGTTGTTGGGTATCAAGCAACATCTTAGTTGCATGTTAATTAATTTAGTTCTGAACCTTGATGGACAACGAGATAACAACCTTGCTGAAAATAGCCAGATGGGATGGCTGTAGGGAGATAGGTAACAAAGGTTGGAGAAGAGCATATTGGAAGAAGATGGATCACTTCATACTTGGTTTATTGTTAAATAGCACCCTTATATAGTTCATGCATAGCCCTTAGGCTGTTCCTACCATGATTCGAAGTCCTAAAAAGTTGACTCCTATAATTCCATCATAATATAGCCTTGGAAAACAAACTTGTAATGTGCCTCTGTTTGGACTCACTGCTGCTGCTAGTCCATGACCACAACACATTTTGTCCATTTACCAGTTTGTTAGCAAACTACATGATGCAATTGCTATTACGTACTATTCAATTGCCTACTCAGGGCATATCATTGCAGTACAGAAGTTTTAGAGGGAATAAGCATACCAATAAAAGCATAACATAATCTATCTCCGGTCTTGAAGTCACGAATTATTTCAGCTCTGCAACCAATGATGTGAAGTTGAGAGCATAAATGAGGAGATGCACACATTAAATGAAGTTAAAAAGGGACTCACGATGTCAGAGTTCAAAACGTGAGAATTGAGAAGATTGCATATAGGTCTTCATACTGTAAAATGATTGAAGTAGCCAATTTACTTATCCAGAAATATTTTTAAAAATGGCCTATAAAGAATAATAATTTCAGTTAGGACGTTCAAAATAACTTGCAACTTAACCACAATATCAAAAGAAAATGAACACACAAGAGGCAGCACATATGTACTTAGTGCCAAGCTGCCAGCAAAGCAGGACGTTAACATGATATAAAGTTCTAAAGTAACATACAAGTAGGCAAACAATTACAAACTGATACTAACCTATGTCGCCGAGTTGAGTTTACAAACAAATAAGACATTGTCTGGTGGTTTGACCTCAGCATCGGGAATGTCTTCAACCTGAATTAACAGAAGGTGTTTAATCAGTCATAAACACCACACAACTAACAGTAAGAGTAAGCTGGAGACTTGGATATGGCACCAGGACTTACACTGTCAAGGATCATGAGTAAGCATGTGCTTCTATATAGAGCGATTCATCTCCTCAAGCTGATCACGACCCACTATTTCATCTAAAGGAACCCACCTATCCTCTAGGCGCTCTTCTGCAACCCGTGTATTTGCGGAAGGAAAAAGAACATGACATATTCACATTGAGAGGGCATCACATGGCAGTGAGAACATAACAACTTTTACAGGGCTCGCTATTATACTGAGAATGTTCATTTTCTATGTACTATAAATCGATAACTCAAACTCAAACTACCTCACCATGTGGTGGGTGGGGGACCTGTCATAACTCGAACTACCTCACCATGTGGCTTTCCTAACTGTGAATTCTCAGAAATAAGTTCAGCAAGCTGACAAGGATGATCCAAGATAAATGTGTGTTTAATCCTGCACATTGAGAATTTTGAAAACAATCAGTAGGCCAAAAGAAAGAAAGCAAAGAAATGTTGGAAAAGAAGCCTATCTGGTCTGTGCCTGAATATACCGCATGAAACCAAGCCAAATTTTGCAGACCAAACAGGTAGCTCAGGGTTTTGGCCACATTTGACTCCAAAAATGAACTGGGCATAAATAGAACATAGCTTTCTTTCGCAAAAAAAAATAGAACATAACTTTAACTACATTTTGGCATCGAACCAAATGGCATACCAAAACTTTCAAGCAGACATGAAAAGGCCGGCAAACTTTGGGCTCCCAAGGGCATCAAACCACAAACCCGTGTGCTTTGGCAGATAGGTCCTAACTATGGAGTTTACCAAAGGTGTGAAATAACAATCTATCTTATGTCTTTAAACGGTCTTCCTTATCATCAATATATACTTCATTTATCTTTTTCAGGTCAAGACCATCATCAACTGTCCCAAAGACATATGATTGATACAAACAGAAGAGGTGAACTCGTTAAAGATAAAGCAATTGTCAACCTCCCACACAGTTGAGAAAAAAGAGTTTATAATACAGTGCTGACAGAGTACTTATCATCAAGGTAGTCCACATTGTCTTACAAGGATGATGCAGAAAAAAATCACAAACAGATATCAAAAGGCTGAAAAGAGCACCGAGTCCCTAAAAATGAATGATCAGTGACGATGCAGTATTGTACCTGTAAGGCATTGGAATTCTCAACAGAACTTGCCATAGCAACAGTGCTAGTTTTTTATTGTTTCAGTTCTGGACGGATCTCATCATTAAGAAATAAAGCTTGATCACCATAAAACCTGCAGAAACGAGATTCAGTTGTCAGACATATCTTTGGCAGTAGTAGCCGCCCCAGTTCAGGTAAATGATGGGCATATTAGACCAAATTATATGGTTCAGAGTTTAGAAACACACACACAAAAACTAAGTTGGGGAACACATATACTGAGACTTCAGTAAAGCAATGCTCATTTGTACACCATGTGGAACAGACACTTCATTCTGTTAAGTCAAAACATAATGCTAACGAATGAGTACCCTTATTACTAACAATCAAATCACCCATGACCTCTTGCCATACATTAGTCTTGTCAGAAGAAAAGACACGTTTCTAATCACTGCCATTTGTAGTACTAAGTCTACAGTCTACAACACGGTGGAAACAAGCCACTAAAACACACAAGAGCTACATCACAATAAGGTTCTACTAGCAAACAAGACCTGCCACAATCTCAATTAGTTCTGATAATGCCATAGAAAAATATGGAACAACCCTAAAAGCTGTAAGCATCACAGAGCAATCCTCCAATGCACCCTAATAATGGCGAGTAGAGCTCAAGCTTGATCTAAGTGAAGCACAGTCAGACGCCAATCCTCTTGGCCCCAATCAAATTGACCTTATATCATGTTCACTGTATCACTAACCAAGAGAACTAGAGGAACATTTGCAAAGTTGCGGGAACACACAATCAACATCTCCAACTGCAAGCGATCTCGAACCAATCCAGTCCATCCGCAACTCTAGATTACAGCCAAACTAGTATCGAACTTGCCTGCTCTCTAGGTTAACTGCTTACTTGCAGAGATTAGGAAGTTCTTGGTGGTGAGGGGCGCAGGTCAGTGTGGAAATCCTCCATGGCGGAAACCAAACGGCGGCGGAGAGTGGGGTGTGGGACGGTAGCCAGGAGAAGTTGTGAGGTTAGTGGAGTTCGGGCTTTGGAGGAAACATGGAAGCCGGCGCCCGGCGGAGCGCCGCCGTGGAGGCATGCCGTGGCAATCCTCGCCGAGGAGGGCTTGGTTTGGAGAAACAAGAACTCTAGGGGGGTTTCTCGAAAGATCTGGTTCGTCTGTACAAATCGGACAATTTAGATTTTTTATGTTTGAGAACATTTCAGTTCAGACTTCAGACGCCAGGTTCCTTTTGTTTTCAAATCAGTTCGTGGCTGCTTTACAAATTCCTCATGGATACTTAGAGAAGCTTGGACAAAATGGGTAAAGATAGTCAAGCTTTTCTTTTATGAATCCAGAATTGAGTTTGTCGGTGAGGTCCAGGCGTCTAGCCAACAAGAGCATATTAGGACATGTACAGTGCAAGACCATATCCAACGGCACCTCTCAAATCGACAAATCGTAGCCGGTTAGAGCAAGTCCAACAGCACCCCTATATCTCCATGTAGGGGACACCCCTAAAAAGATTCCTCCCCTATATTTTTCCTCTTTCCAACATCTCCCCTATAATTCCTCCCCAATATCATATTCTCATGTATTTTAATAATATAGAGCCCACATGTAAGATTTATAATAAGACATAAACATGGGTTGGGGCATGTATAGGGGCACCTCCACAACCCCAATGCATAGGGGAGAGAGGGGGGTTGAGTTGGGGACACCAATATTTAGGGGAGCTGTTGGAGCCATATTTTTCTTGTTTCTTCCCTATGTTTGGTATAGGGGTGGTTATAAGGGTGCTGTTGGACTTGCTCTTACAGCGCCGCTAGTGTGCTGTGAGGTTGCTGGCACACTTTGCCACCATATGGGAGGGTTGTTCGCAAAATGAGGGATTTTTTACAAATAGCAAGATTGTGCATAGTTTTAAACAATAACCAAACCATATTACATAGTTTTAACACATAAATAATTTCACACAATAATCCAAGCATATAAATATAATTACTCATGCAATAATTTAAATTAATTGCAATTCAATTTGTTCAAGAATCAAAACGTTTTTCCTTTGAACGTCGACAAATGCTCCACTAGATCATATTGAAGTTAAGTATGAACCCGTGGGTCGCAAAAAAAATATGTCTATTTTAGTATATAGAAGGTTTTATTTTGAATCTTTTGATCACTTAAGTTACTGGACATTTAAATAAATCTCAAGATATTATGAAATAAAAAACGGAGGTCTTATGCATATAATGTTATCTATCTTTAGGCCACTAACCCCGTATAAACTAGTAGGATAAGGTTTTGTGGTGAAGTTTTTTCACCAAGACTGAAGCTAAACCCAAAAAAAAAATCAAGGTTCGTAAAATAATAGCTCAAACCATATGCTTGGGTATTCCCAAGGCATCCCTCTACACCAACACAAATCTCGGTTTGCAAATCTTTAAACTTTTTTTTGAGCACTATGAGGAAGCCCAGAAGCTTGGATCCTCTTTTTTTTTTGGTTTCGATTGGCATCTCTACCTTTGAATAAAGCCAGGCCACCACCAGTATGCTTTTCACACTTGTAACTTATAACTACTAGAATGAAAAAAAATAAGGTTAAAAGTTGATTATTTTGTTCGTTGGGTATTGCTTTTGTTGATGAGTAAAGGGTGCTTGCAAACCTTCTCATTTAGTGATAGGTATCATTTAGCTCAATATTATAGGTCGCATAATTTATTTTTCACTTTAAGAATTTGACTATCATAATGAGAAAGGTTGCATTATTTATTTAGTGGTAAGATTTCTCCCTTTGCTAGACTTTCACACACTATGCATGAATTCCGCTTGTGTATCCAATACCATTTGAACAAAGTTATATTTTCACGTATGTCCACTATACCTTACCCATTGGTAAACATTACCATTCAAAGTGAATTTTGCATACTACTGTAGACTTTGATTCTAGGTTCACTTCTGTGTTGATGATTATTCTTGTAAAGAGTGTTAATAATTTTGATCTTCCATACTAAGCATGCTTACACCCCCTTGGTGAGTATGAAAATGTGCTTGTTTTAATTTGCAAGAGATTTGGTATGCCCAGTTCCAAAGTAATGACAAATAAAAAGGTAAAGTCCTCCTCTCACATGTTGAAAGAAAATTTTAATGAGTGTGATTGAGGGTGTCATTGGATTGGACCATTAATCCAAACCTATGTTGTCACGGTGGAGTGGTATCATTTGATCTTAAATTGAAAAGGATGGTCATTATATCATGATATTCTTGTTCTAGGTAGCTAGATTTGTTGGTATTAGCTAGATACTCCAATCACAATGATGTCCTCGAATGTATTTATGAATGGAAAGAGAGATGAGCTGGGAGAGGATGCCTAAGTATGGGAATCATTCTCATTAAGCTTCGGTTATAATGAAAGATTTTAAGATTAGCTTATTCTTACCTTGCACATGAACGTTCCCATGTCTACATGCACTTCCAATCTCATGTCTTATGTATTATGTATTAGCCACCGCTTCCCTCTGCAAATGCCTTAGCCTATCATTGCCTAAGTCAAAATAATGTGTATTTAAAATTCTATCATATGACCAACTAATAGGGACACTAAATAAGTACACATTGTGCACATACTTGCATGAAATTTTGTATCATTGCTCAATGGGATACATATTTTTATGGTATGGGATATTTTATGTTGCTTGTGGTCTTGTAGCTTTATGTGAACTGTTACTTCATGATTTGCTTGAAATTGTTGTTTACTATTAACTAATACTTGTTATACACTTTGGGTGACAATATCATTAAGAATATGTCACTAATTAATGTTAATCAACCCGTGTTTCTTTTATCAAATTTACGCTCGAGGATGCAAGCATAGTTTACGATTGGGATGCTGATACATGTAAATGTATCCATGAAGTTTGGTGTTTATTATATGATACTCATTGATAATTGCATGTTATATGATGTTCTCGACATGGTTTACATTGATCTGAGAAATTTTTCACAAAGTCTCCATTTATTTGTTATATAACTCTCGAAGGCTAAAAGAAAACATATCGGTGTTCTTGACTTTGCATGAGCTACGAGACTCAAAAAAAAACAAGGTTAAAGAACACGCTTCAAAAAATTTGATACGGATCCAAGAAGCCAAAGTAGAGCAGCATGAGGCTAGCAGGGCAAAAATGCGAGCACATGGCGCGGCCAGGGGCTGATCGCGTCGTGGTGGCGATCTTGGCCGTATGATGGTCTTTTTGGCTCCAATATTTTGTGTACTTGTGTCTTTTGAACTAAAACCACATATGAACACCCCCTAATATTTATTTCATGGCGGGTGGGGGCAGAGATAAAAAAACAGAAACAAAGACATTGTAGTCCTCCGCGAGAGGAAGATTGGAGTGGTAACCGTTACGAGGATCTTCTGTGGTGGTGGCCTCTCCCCCTTCTCCAATGTCTCCAAATCGCTCAAAGAGCATCTCCAGCCGCGTTTCCTAAACGGCGCCGGATCGAACGTTTAGGGACGTGTTTTGTTCGTGTCGCATGTGGGGGACGTCACTCCCCAGCCGCGTCCCCCAAACGCCGTCCCCAAACAGAAATTTAAATAGTTTGCATTCAAAAGAGATCGTTCCCGCCGAAGTCGTCACGATCAGAGTAGCTGCGATCAAAGTACCGGGCGCGCGATCATATTGCAAGCCGACGTAAAAATTAGAAGAAGGGGAAGGGTTTGGGCGACGGCGACGCTGACGGCGCATCCTGAGTTGATGTAGGCCTGTCGTGTCGACGAACTCGTCGTGATCTGCCCGGTGTGCATGCACCGTCGCCGATGCCGAGGCAGAGCCCGATGCAGGTGTACCAGCAGATGATGTAGCAGACGCGTCTGCCAGCTCTTTCTCCAGGGTTGGGGTTGTTGTCGCTGGCTCAGCTGCCGCCTCGGCCGCCACCATTTTGGCTTCGATGTCGTCGAGGATCTGGCCTTTGAAGAAGTTGTACGCCGCCCGCGTCCGAGGAGACATTCCTTCTGTCGACGCTGTCAGCAGGGACATGGCGTCCTTGCGTTTCTTGAGCTCCATCTTCTCATCTTGCCTCTTGAGCACTGATGACCCACAAGTATAGGGGATCGCAACAGTCTTCGAGGGAAGTATTACCCAATTTATTGATTCGACACAAGGGGAGACAAAGAATAGTTGTAAGCCTTAACAAGGAGTTGTCAATTCAGCCGCACTGGAAACAGACTTGCTCGCAAGAGTTTATCAGTAGTAACAGTTTTATGGCAGTAGGAATAGTGAAATAACAACATGTGAAATAAAGACAGCAGTAGTGATTATAGTAAACAAGGATTAAAATACTATAGGCACAGGACGGATTAACGGGCGTTGCATGGATGAGAGAAACTCATATAACAATCAAAAGGGGCATTGCAGATAATAATAAAACGGTATCCAAGTACTAATCAATCAATAGGCATGTGTTCCATATATAGTCGTACGTGCTCGCAATGAGAAACTTGCACAACATCTTTTGTCCTACCGGTGGCAGGCGGGCCTCTAGGAAAACTACTGAAATTAAGGTACTCCTTTTAATAGAGTACCGGAGCAAAGCATTAACACTCCGTGAACACATGTGATCCTCACATCACTACCATTCCCTCCGGTTGTCCCGATTTTTATCACTTGGGGGCTGGACACATGTGTATACAACTAGGTAAGATCATAAACAACGAATATCTTCATGAATCAATAACATGTTCAGATCTGAGATCATGGCACTCGGGCCCTAGTGACAAGCATTAAGCATAACAAGTTGCAACAATATCATAAAAGTGACATCTACGGATACTAGGCACTATGCCCTAACAATCTTATGACTATTACATGACCAATCTCATCCAATCCCTACCATCCCCTTCAGCCTACAGCGGGGGAATTACTCACACATGGATGGGGGAAACATGGCTGGTTGATGGAGAGGCGTTGGCGGTGATGGCGGTGAAGATCTCCTCCAATTCCCCGTCCCGGCGGAGTGCCAGAACGGAGACTTCGCTCCCGAGACGGAGTTTCGCGATGTGGCGGCCTTCGGAGGGTTTCGGCGACTTCGACTTCTCTCCGTGTTTTTAGGTCGAGGGCGATAAGTAGTCCGAAGGAGGGCGTCGGGGCCAGCCGAGGGGGCCACACACTAGGGCCACGCGGCCCCTCCCGGGCCGCGCCGGCCTAGTTTGTGGGGCCCTCGTGCCCCCACCCGCTTGCCCTTCGGCTCCGCCAATATTCTGGGAAAATAGGGCTTCTGTATAAATTCCGAGGTTTTTCCCGAAAGTTGGATTTCTGCACAAAAACGAGACACCAGAGCAATTCTGCTGAAAACAGCGTTAGTCCGTGTTAGTTGTATCCAAAATACACAAATTAGAGGCAAAACAATAGCAAAAGTGTTCGGAAAGTAGATACGTTTTGGACGTATCAACTCCCCAAGCTTAGCTTATTGCTTGTCCTCAAGCAATTCAGTTAACAACTGAGCGATAAAAGAACTTTCACGAACACATTTGCTCATATGATGTATATATTCTCATGCTATGGCTAATACTTAAGCAGTTCATAATGAGATACATGCAAATAAGATCATCCAACAGCTACGTCAATCATGGAGAGGTACCAACAATTAATAATAAGCATCATGAATCATGTGTATAAGCAGGATTGCAATGTTCATAAGATAATATGATAAAGTGGTATATCGCTTGCCCGTATTTGATCGGCAAAACATAAATGCCGAGGCACCTCTGGAGTTCATAGAAAGACTAGAAGTAGTGATTGTCAAAGATAAAGCATCAAAGTTATACCACAATCAATCGTATTTTGAGACAAGCATATTATACTAAGAATGACAAGTTGTGCTCTCAAGATAGTGCTCAAAGAAAGAATGGAGACACAACATAAAAGTAAAAGATTGACCCTTCGCAGAGGGAAGCAGGGATTAACATGCGCTAGAGCTTTTCATTTTTAAAACAGGAGTAAAATTATTTTGAGAAGTGCTTGTTGTTGTCAACGAATGGTAATGGGTACACCAACTACCTCATCAACCGGACTCCCAAGAGCGGCTCCCATGAATTATTTGTATGTTTATGTGGCACTCCTTCCAACCTTTTACACAAACATGGCTAACCGAATCCTCGGGTGCCTGCCAACAATCACATACCATGAAGGAGTGCCTTTTTATTTAAGTTTTATTATGATGATGACACTCCCCCAACCTTTGCTTACACAAGCCATGGCTAACCGAATTTCGGGTGCCGTCCAACAATCACAAACCATGGAGGAGTGTCTATTTAAGTTAATTAATTTGGGACTGGGAATCCCATTGCCAGCTCTTTTTGCAAAATTATTGGATAAGCGGATGTGCCACTAGTCCATATGAGAGTCCGTCAAAAGTAAATGACAAGGTTGAAAGCTAAACACCACATACTTCCTCATGAGCTATGAAACATTAACACAAATTGAGAAGCATTTTGAAAGTTTTAAAGGTAGCGCATGAGAATTTACTTGGAATGGTTTGAAATGCCATGCATAGGTATTTATGGTGGACACTTTGGAACAACTTGTTTTCAGGTGTTTGGAAGCACGAGCTGATCTCGCCAAGACAAGTGAAGGCTAGCAAAAGACTAGGGAGCGACAAATCAAGAGAGCAATAATCGTCATAATCATGCTTGCAAAATAAATTAACTGAGGCATAAAAGTGATACAAGAACTCAAGCAATATAAATCATCGAGGCTTAATTGAATTTTTGTTCAGTCATATGCGTGCGTGTGCCAAATCGATATAAATGAATTATTCAGAGGAGGATAACACAATGCCATACTTACTTATGAATAAAACGATGCAAGCGAACATCCATGGCATGCTACTCATATTAATAAATTGGAGCTAAACATGAGAGATCATGAACTACTAGACTTTCTCAAATAACATATACCTCACATGAACCAACTAAGCATGCTCACATGGATGAGTATATGTACAAAAATGAAAACAAATAGAGTTCATACCAGCCTCTCACCACAATCCAATTGTTGTAGATCGTCATTATTGCCTTTCACTTGTGTAGCTTGGATAATATGAAATGAAAACCACGCTCCAGCCACCGAAGACCATTGAACTCATGATGAACTTTACAAACCAAATAAGAACAGAAAATATTTTTGGTGTTTTCGAATTGGAAACAAGAACAAAAGAAACAAGAAAACAAAGCAAAATCTTTTGGGTTTTCTCAAACCAACGATAGTAAATAAAGTAAACTAAGAGCAAGGAACCAAATAAACAAATGGTGAAGAGAAATAACAGAAATATTTTTGGTCTTTTTGTGTTTTAGGAAAGAAACAAAGCGAAAACAAAAGAATGCAAACTAATAAACACAGAAAAGCGGATGACAGAAATCTGCCAAATCCCGACAGCATTAAATCGAAATTAACAAAAATCTTCCATTGCTCAGCTCAAAAAGTGTTCAACTAATGAAAGTTAGATAACAACCTGGGCACATGCTCAACAATTGGCAACTCAAAATAACGTTCTGGCTGTGCGTACGAATTTTTTTGGTAACAGCCCAGAATCTTTTTGGACAGCACTTCCCAAATATCATCTCCTTCTCATTAGAAAACCACTCTAAGAAACTAAACGAGTATGTACAAGTATCCAGCAACCATAATATGCAAAGAATGAGTGATGCCGGTATACCTCCCCCAAGCTTAGGCTTTTGGCCTAAGTGGAGTTCATTCCCACGGTCCCCATGAAGTGGTGTCTAATACTGAAGAACGACCCGGTTCCGTATGTGCTGGAGGAAGCGTTGGGTATGTGACGGTGTAGTCGTAGGAGGGCGCGTCCTCGGAGTCATGCTGGTGGAAGTCTTGTATCTTCATATGTTCCTCCACCTCCTCTTTAGTGCGCGACCATGATTGCCTGTCAATATTGAACAAACCTGGCTGGGAAGAGGGATTTCCTTCTCATCCCCGTCAGAACAACATTCTATAGACCATATTATCTACAGTGGAATCAGTGGTAACAAAATGATGACTCTTCATAGCAGCAATATCAAGTCTCCTAGGGGTTAATGGCACATCATTAGAATCAAGAGGAGTCTTAAATGTGTTAAAATGCGCATGCAATAGTTCCTCCAAAAATAGGCCCCCTGCTAGACAGGCGGCGAGCAATAAGAGAACCAAGATGATAAAGTGTCTGTCCAGTAAGTGCAGCATTCAAGAAAGCAAGATAATAGCTAGAGATTGTTGGAGATATGCCCAAGAGGCAATAATAAAAGTGGTTATTATATATCTTTATGTTTATGATAAATGTTTATATACCATGCTATAATTGTATTAACCGAAACATTGATACATGTGTGTTATGTAAACAAACAAAGAGTCCCTAGTAAGCCTCTTAACTAGCTTGTTGATTAATAGATGATTAGTTTCATAATCATGAACATTGGATGTTATTAATAACAAGGTTATATCATTGTATGAATGATGTAATGGACACACCCAATTAAGCGTAGCATAAGATCACGTCATTAAGTTATTTGCTATAAGCTTTCGATACATAGTTACCTAGTCCTTATGACCATGAGATCATGTAAATCACTTATACCGGAAAGGTACTTTGATTACATCAAACACCACTGCGTAAATGGGTGGTTATAAAGGTGGGATTAAGTATCGGAAAGTGAGTTGAGGCATATGGATCAATAGTGGGATTTGTCCATCCCGATGACGGATAGATATACTCTGGGCCCTCTCGGTGGAATGTCGTCTAATGTCTTGCAAGCATATGAATAAGTTCATAAGAGACCACATACCACGGTACGAGTAAAGAGTACTTGTCAAGAGACGAGGTTGAACAAGGTATAGTGTGATACCGATGATCAAACCTCGGACAAGTAAAATATCGCGTGACAAAGGGAATTGGTATCGTATGTGAATGGTTCATTCGATCACTAAAGTCATCGTTGAATATGTGGGAGCCATTATGGATCTCTAGATCCCGCTATTGGTTATTGGTTGGAGTGAGTACTCAACCATGTCCGCATAGTTCGCGAACCGTAGGGTGACACACTTAAAGTTGGATGTTGAAATGGTAGAACTTGAATATGGAATGGAGTTCGAATATTTGTTCGGAGTCCCGGATTAGATCCCGGACATCACGAGGAGTTCCGGAATGGTCCGAGAATAAGATTCATATATAGGATGTCATTTTATGTGTTTGAAAATGATTCGGAAGGTTCTATGGAAGGTTCTAGAAGGTTCTAGAAAAGTCCGAAGAAACCACCAAGGAAGGTGGAGTCCACATGGACTCCACCTCCATGGCTGCCAACCCTAGTGGGGGAGGAGTCCCAAGTGGACTCCCCTAGGGGCCGGCCACCCCCCCATATGGGAGGTGGAAACCCCACCTCTAGTGGGACTCCTAGTTTGGCTAGGTTTCCCACCATATGGAAGGTTTT
Organism: Lolium multiflorum; assembly: GCA_030979885.1. Lineage (NCBI taxonomy): Eukaryota > Viridiplantae > Streptophyta > Magnoliopsida > Poales > Poaceae > Lolium > Lolium multiflorum. The sequence continues at coordinate 65,722 of JAUUTY010000202.1, read as the reverse complement.
TCGTTCGGGTCTTATTCGAAGACTTGGAGACTAACTCTTGGGGATCCACCTATATAATGAGGGGCCAAGGGAGGGGGCCACCCCAAGACCACAAGCTGGCCGCCCCATTGAAGTGGTCGGCCACCCCTCCCAAACCCTAGCCGCCCTCTCCTCCATATCTCCGCGTAGCTTTAGCGAAGCTCCGCCGGAGTTCATCACCACCACCGACACCACGCCGTCGTGCCGGTCGGATTCAAGAGGAGCTACTACTTCCGCTGCCCGCTGGAACGGAGGTGGACGTCGTCTTCATCAACAACCGAACGTGTGACCGAGTACGGAGGTGCTGCCCGTTCGTGGCGCCGGAACCGATCGTGATCAAGATCTTCTACGCGCTTGCAAGCGGCAAGTGAACGTCTACCGCAGCAACAAGAGCCTCCTCTTGTAGGCTTTGGAATCTCTTCAAGGGTGAGTCTCGATAATCCCCTCGTTGCTACGTCTTCTAGATTGCATCTTGGCTTGGATTACGTGTTCGCCGTAGGAAAATTTTTGTTTTCTATGCTACGTTATCCTACAGTGGTATCAGAGCCAGGTTTATGCATAGATGGTTGCACGAGTAGAACACAATGGTTTGTGATGCTCTTGTTATCTTTAGTTGAGTACTTTGCATCTTTGTGGCATAGTGGGATGAAGCGGCTCGGGCTAACTTTACATGACCGCGTTCATGAGATTTGCTCCACGCTTGACATGCAACTTGTATTGCATAAGTGGCTTTGCGGGTGTCTGTCTCTCCTACTATAGTGAAGATTCAATTTACTCTTCTATTGACAACACTAGTATCACCGTTGTGGTTGATGTTCGTAGGTAGATTGGATCTTGCTCGAAAACCCTAAACCACGTAAAATATGCAAACCAAATTAGAGAACGTCTAACTTGTTTTTGCAGGGTTTGGTGATGTGATATGGCCATAATGTGATGATGACTATGTATGAGATGATCATTATTGTATTGTGGCAACCGGCAGGAGCCTTATGGTTGTCTTTAAATTTCATGTTGAGTAGTATTTCAAAGTAGTTGTAATAGTTGCTACATGGAGGACGATCATGAAGACGGCGCCATTGACCTTGGTGCTTGATGGCGTGTAACTCACACGTTCGTTGGGAACCCCAAGAGGAAGGTATGATGCGCACAGTAGCAAGTTTTCCCTCAGAAAGAAACCAAGGTTTAATCGAACCAGGAGGAGCCAAGAAGCACGTTGAAGGTTGATGGTCGCGAAATGTGATGCGGCGCAACACAGGGATTCCGGCGCCAACGCGGAACCTGCACAACACAACCCAAGTACTTTGTCCCAACGAAAGTGAGGTTGTCAATCTCACCGCTTGCTGTAACAAAGGATTAAACGTATCGAGTGGAAGATGTTTGCAAAGAAAACAAGTAAACACAATTGCAAGAGATTGTATGCTATGTAAAGAATAGGACCGGGGTCCACAGTTCACTAGAGGTGTCTCTCCCATAAGATAAAGCATGTTGGGTGAACAAATTACTGGGCAATTGACAAATAGAGAAAGGCATAACAATGCATATACATGACATGGTAAATATAGTGAGATTTAATCCGGCATTACGACAAAGAACATAGACCGCCATCCAACCGCATCTATGCCTAAAAAGTCCACCTTCAAGTTATCGTCCCCCCTCCAATATTAAGTTGCAAAGCAACAGACAATTGCATTAAGTATGCGTAATGTAATCAACAACTACATCCTTAGACATAGCATCAATGTTTTATCCCTAGTGGCACAAGACATCACAACCTTAGAACCTACTGTCACGATCCAGATTTAATGAAGGCATGAACCCACTATCGAGCATAAATACCCCCTCTTGGAGTTAAGAGCAAAAACTTGGCCAGAGCCTCTACTAATAACGGAGAGCATGCAAGATCATAAACAACACATGAACAATAGATTGATAATCACCATAATCATAGTACTCTCTATCCATCGGATCCCGACAAACACAACATATAGTATTACAGATAGATGATCTTGATCATGTTAGGCAGCTCACAAGATCCAACAATGAAGCACAACAAGGAGAAGACGACCATCTAGCACGCTATGGACCCATGGTCCAGGGGTGAACTACTCCACTCATCACTCCGAGGCGACCATGGCGGTGTAGAGTCCTCCGGAGATGAATCCCCTCCCGGCAGGGTGCCGGAGGCGATCTCCAATCCCCGAGATGGACGATTCGCGGCGGCGGCGTCTCGTAAGGTTTTCCGTATCGTGGCCTGACTGGGGGTTTCGCGACGGAAGCTTTAAGTAGGCGGAGGGTCAACGCGGGGGCCACACGAGGGCCCAGGGGATAGGTCGGCGCGGCCAGCCTGGGCGCGCCGGCCCCCGGCTGCCTCGTGGCCCCACTTCGTTAGGTCTTCGGTCTTCGGAAGCTTCGTGCAAAAATAGGACCCCGGGCGAAAGTTTCGTCCAATTCCGAGAATATTCTTTACTAGGATTTCTGAAACCAAAAACAGCAAAAACAGCAACCGGCTCTTCGGCATCTTGTTAATAGGTTAGTTCCGTAAAATGCATAAATATGACATATAATGTGCATAAAACATGTAGGTATCATCAATAAAGTAGCATGGAACATAAGAAATTATCGATACGTTGGAGACGTATCAGCATCCCCTAGTTCTGCTCGTCCCGAGTGTAAAACGATAACAAAGATAATTTCTGAAGTGACATGCCATCATAATCTTGATCATACTATTTGTAAACATATGTAATGAATGCAGCGATCAAAGCAAAGGTAATGACATGAGTAAACAACTGAATCATAAAGCAAAGACTTTTCATGAATAGTACTTCAAGACAAGCATCAATAAGTCTTGCATAAGAGTTAACTCATAAAGCAATAAATCAAAGTAAAGGTGTTGAAACAACAAAGAAGATTAAGTTTCAGCGGTTGCTTTCAACTTATAACATGTATATCTCATGGATATTGTCAACATAAAGTAATATAACAAGTGCAATATGCAAGTATGAATCAGTTCACACAAGTGTTTGCTTCTTAAGGTGGAAGGAGATAGGTAAACTGACTCAACAATAAAAGTAAAAGAATGGTCCTTCAATGAGGAAAGCATCGATTGCTGTATTTGTGCTAGAGCTTTTATTTTGAAAACATGAAACAATTTTGTCAACGGTAGTAATAAAGCATATGAGTTATGAAAATTATATCTTACAAGTTGCAAGCCTCACGCATAGTATACTAATAGTGCCCGCACTGTCCTACTTAACTTGACTACCGGGTCTTCGCATGCCATGTTTCAACCAAGTGTCACAAGGGGTACCTCCATGCCACTGTACAAAGGTCCAAGGAGAATGCTCGTATTTCGGATTTCTCGCTTTTGATTATTCTCAACTTAGACATCCATACCGGGACAACATGGACAACAGATAATGGACTCCTCTTAAATGCATAAGCATGTAGCAAAGTTATTATTCTCATATGAGATTGAGGATATATGTCCAAAACTGAAACTTCCACCATGGTTCATGGCTTTAGTTAGCGGCCCAATGTTCTTCTCTAACAATTTTGCATGCTCCAACCACTAAAATGATAGACCTTCAGACAAGACGGACATGCATAGCAACTCACATGATATTCAACAATAGTTGATGGCGTTCCCAGAAGCATGGTTATCGCACAACAAGCAACTTAATAAAACATAAAGTGCATAAGTACATATTCAATACTACGATAGTTTTTAAGGCTATTTTGTCCCATGAGCTATATATTGCAAAGGTGAATGATGGAATTTAAAGGTAGCACTCAAGCAATTTACTTTGGAATGGCGGAGAAATACCATGTAGTAGGTAGGTATGGTGGACACAAATGGCATAGTAGTTGGCTCAAGGATTTTGGATGCATGAGAAGTATTCCTCTCGATACAAGGTTTAGGCTAGCAAGGTTATTTGAAGCAAACTCAAGGATGAACAAGTGCAGCAAAACTCACATAAAAGACATATTGTAAACATTATAAGACTCTACACTGTCTTCCTTGTTGTTCAAAACTCAATACTAGATATTATCTAGACCTTAGAGAAACCAAATATGCAAATCAGATTTTAGCAAGCTCTATGTATTTCTTCATTAATGGGTGCAAAGCATATGATGCAAGAGCTTAAACATGAGCACAAAAATTGCAAAGTATCACATTATCCAAGACATTTTTAGAATTACTACATGTAGCATTTTCCAATTCCAACCATATAACAATTTAACGAAGAAGAAACTCGCCTTGAACATTATGAGTAAAGCCTAAGGACACATGTGTCCATATGCAACAGCGGAGCGTGTCTCTCTCCCACAAAGTGAATGCTAGGATCCATTTTATTCAAACAAAAACAAAAACGAAAACAAACCGACGCTCCAAGTAAAGAATACAAGATGTGATTGAATAAAAATATAGTTTCAGGGGAGGAACCTGATGATTTTGTCGATGAAGAAGGGGATGCCTTGGGCATCCCCAAGCTTAGATGCTTGAGTATTCTTAAAATATGCAGGGATGAACCACCGGGGCATCCCCAAGCTTAGACCTTTCACTCTTCTCGATCACATTATATCACCCTCTTCTACTGACCCTTGAAAACTTCCTTCACACCAAACTTCAAGCAAACTCATTAGAGGGTTAGTGCACAATTAATAATTCACATGTTCAGAGGTGACACAATCATTCTTAACACTTCTGGACATTGCACATAACTTCTGAAAGTTAATGGAACAAAGAAACTCATTCAACTTAACAAAAGCGGCAATGCGAAATAAAAGGCAGAATCTGTCAAAACAGAACAGTCCGTAAAGACGAATTTTAAAATGGCACCAGACTTGCTCAAACGGAAAAACTCAAAACTAATGAAAGTTGCGTACATATCTGAGGATCACGCTCGTAAATTGGCAGATTTTTTCGAATTTTCTACAGAGGCCTGTGCCCAGATTCGTGACAGACAGCAATGCTGTTTCTGCGCAGCGATCCCAAATATAACATCAACTTTGACATAGAAACTTTACTTGGCACAAACACAAAACTAAGATAAGGAGAGGTTGCTACAGTAGTAAACAACTTCCAAAACACAAATATAAAACAAAATACTGTAGCAAAATAACACATGGGTTATCTCCCAAGAAGTTCTTTCTTTATAGCCATAAGATGGGCTCAGCAGTTTTAATGATAATGCTCTCATAAGAAATAGTATTTGAAGCAAAAGAGAGCATCAAGAGGCAAATTCAAAACACATTTAAGTCTAACATGCTTCCTATGCATAGGAATCTTGTAAATAAACAAGTTCATGAAGAGCAAAGTAACAAGCATAGGTAGATAAAACAAGTGTAGCTTCAAAAATTTCAGCACATAGAGAGGTGTTTTAGTAACATGAAAATTTTTACAACCATATTTTCCTCTCATAATAACTTTCAGTAGCAACATGAGCAAACTCAACAATATAACTATCACATAAAGCATTCTTATCATGAGTCTCATGCATAAAATAATTACTACTCCCAACATAAGCATAATCAATTTTATTAGTTGTAGTGGGAGCAAATTCAACAAAGTAGCTATCAAATATAGGAGGTATATTGTAATCATAATCAAATTTATCCTCCATAACAGGTGGTAACAAAAGACTACTATCATTATAATCATCATAAATAGGAGGCAAAGTATCATCAAAGTAAATTTTCTCCTCAATGCTTGGGGGACTAAAAATATCATGCTCATCAAAGCCAGCTTCCCCAAGCTTAGAATTTTCCATAGCATTAGCAACAATGGTGTTCAAAGCATTCATATTAATATGTTCCATGGGTTTTTTAATTTTCGCATCAAACCATCCATGTCTTAAATCAGAAATAGAATAAGAAGGTCATTGTTGTCCATTATGCCTAACTAGTGTAAACAAGAAACCAAATGTCGCAATTGCAGAGTCTAAAGGAAATAGCTTCGAGCACACACACAATGGCGCCAAAAGTACCTGTTACTGGAACCGGAGTATGAGTGCCTTTTACCTTCCTCCCGGCAACGGCGTTTAAAATTGCTTGGCGCGTAGTTGACGAGGGAGGAAAAGTGCTTAGTTGCCGGGCTTGCCAATGTGTGAATGCCGTTTACCTTCCCTCCCGGCAACGGCGCCTAAAAGAGCTTGATGGCGTGTAACTCACACGTTCGTTGGGAACCCCAAGAGGAAGGTATGATGCGCACAGCAGCAAGTTTTCCCTCGAAAGAAACCAAGGTTTAATCGAACCAGGAGGAGCCAAGAAGCACGTTGAAGGTTGATGGTCGCGAAATGTGATGCGGCGCAACACCAGGGATTCCGGCGCCAACGCGGAACCCGCACAACACAACCCAAGTACTTTGTCCCAACGAAAGTGAGGTTGTCAATCTCACCGGCTTGCCGTAACAAAGGATTAAACGTATCGAGTGGAAGATGTTTGCAAAGAAAACAAGAACACAATTGCAGATTGTATGCTATGTAAAGAATAGGACCGGGGTCCACAGCTCACTAGAGGTGTCTCTCCCATAAGATAAAGCATGTTGGGTGAACAAATTAGTCGGGCAATTGACAAATAGAGAAAGGCATAACAATGCATATACATGACATGGTAAATATAGTGAGATTTAATCCGGCATTACGACAAAGAACATAGACCGCCATCCAACCGCATCTATGCCTAAAAAGTCCACCTTCGGTTATCGTCCGAACCCCCTCAGTATTAAGTTGCAAAGCAACAGACAATTGCATTAAGTATGGTGCGTAATGTAATCAACAACTACATCCTTAGACATAGCATCAATGTTTTATCCCTAGTGGCAACAGCACATCACAACCTTAGAACCTACTGTCACGATCCCCGATTCAATGAAGGCATGAACCCACTATCGAGCATAAATACCCCTCTTGGAGTTAAGAGCAAAAACTTGGCCAGAGCCTCTACTAATAACGAGAGCATGCAAGATCATAAACAACACATGAACAATAGATTGATAATCACCATAATCATAGTACTCTCTATCCATCGGATCCCGACAAACACAACATATAGTATTACAGATAGATGATCTTGATCATGTTAGGCAGCTCACAAGATCCAACAATGAAGCACAACAAGGAGAAGACGACCATCTAGCTACTGCTATGGACCCATGGTCCAGGTGAACTACTCACTCATCACTCCGGAGGCGACCATGGCGGTGTAGAGTCCTCCGGAGATGAATCCCCTCTCCGGCAGTGCCGGAGGCGATCTCCGAATCCCCCGAGATGGGACCCGCGGCGGCGCGTCTCCGTAAGGTTTTCCGTATCGTGGCCTCCGCACTGGGGTTTGCGACGGAAGCTTTGAACAGGCGGAGGGTCAACGCGGGGGCCACACGAGGGGCCCAGGGATAGAGTCGGCGCGGGCCAGGGCCTGGCCGCGCCGGCCACCGGCTGCCTCGTGGCCCCACTTCGTTAGGTCTTCGGTCTTCGGAAGCTTCGTGCAAAAATAGGACCCCGGCGCAAAGTTTCGTCAATTCCGAGAATATTTCTTTACTAGGATTTCTGAAACCAAACAGCAGAAAACAGAACTGGCTCTTCGGCATCTTGTTAATAGGTTAGTTCCAGTAAAATGCATAAATATGACATATAATGTGCATAAAACATGTAGGTATCATCAATAAAGTAGCATGGAACATAAGAAATTATCGATACGTTGGAGACGTATCAGTGCTTCGTCGACGATGATGGAGATCATGCCCGTTGATGATGGAGATCATGTCCGTGCTTTGAAGATGAAGATCAAAGGCGCAAAGACAAAAGGGCCATATCATATCACATATGAACCGCATGTGATGTTAATCCTTTTATGCATCTTATTTTGCTTAGATCGCGACGGTAGCATTATAAGATGATCCCTCTCACTAAAATTTCAAGATAATAAAGTGTTCATCCTTAGTAGCACCGTTGCCAAGACTTGTCGTTTCGAAGCATCTCGTGATGATCGGGTGTGATAGAATCAACAAGTGCATACAACGGGTGCAAGTCAGTTTTGCACAAGCGGATACTAAGGTGGCCTTGACGAGCCTAGCATGTACAGACATGGTCTCGGAACACGTGATACCGAAAGGTAGAGCATGAATCATATGATAGATATGATGAACACTTTGAGTGTTTGCCATTGAAATTACATCTTGTCTCGTGATGATCGGGCATAGGTGTGATGGATTTGGTTCGTGTGATCACTAAGACAATGCGAGGGATATTGTTTTGAGTGGGAGTTCACCTAGATTTTTAATTATGTTGAATTAAAATTTGAACTCAATATGTCATAAACTTAGTCTAAACTATTGCAAATATGTTGTAGATATGGCGTCCCCAATCAATTTTAACTTCCTAGAGAAAGAAAAGCTTAAGAGCAACGGTAGCACTTCACCGACTGGTTCCGCCATGTGAGGATCTTCCTCAATGGCGGAAATCTGCAATATGTGCTTGATGCACCGCTAGGTGACCCTCCTGCAGAAACTGAAACCGATGAAGTAAAGAATGTTTACGCGACTCGGAAAACTCGGTACTCTCAAGTTCTGTGCCATCTTATGCAGTCTGGAATCCGATCTTCAAAAACGTTTTGAGCACCACGATCCTCATGAGTTGATGAAAGAGTTGAAGACTATTTTTGAGACTCATGCGCCGTGGAATGCTATGAAGCATCGAAACATTTTTTCAGCTGTATGATGGAAGAAGGCAGCTCCATTAGTGAGCACATGCTCGTCATGACCGGGCATGCGAAGAAACTCGTGACTTGGGAATAGTGATTCCTACAGACTGGGGATTAATCGTGTCCTTCAATCACTGCCACCAAGTTACAAGAACTTTGTGATGAACTACAATATGCGTAACATGAACAAGGAGTTTCGAACTCTTTGGCATGCTAAAAGCTGCTGAGATTGAGATCAAGAAAGAGCACCAAGTGTTGATGGTCAACAAGACCACCAACAAGAAACAGGGCAAGTCTAAGGGAAAATTCAAGAAGGGTGGCAAGAAAGCTGCCACGCCTCCGTGAAACCTAAGTCGGCCCTAAGCCCGATGCTGAGTGCTATTACTGCAAGGAGAAGGGACACTGGAAGCGTAATTGCTCCAAGTATTTGGCGGATCCGAAGAGCGGCCTTGTCAAGAAGAAGAAAGAAGGTATATCCGATATACATGTTATAGATGTTTATCTCTCGGTTCTCGTACTAGTACCAGGTATTTGATAGGGTTCGGTTGCTCATATTTGTAACTCAAACAAGAACTAAAGAATAAACGAAGACTACTGAAGGATGAAGTGACGATGCGCGTTGAAATGGATCCAAAGTCGATGTGTGACATCGGCACACTTCCTCTACATCTACCTTCGGGATTAGTTTTAAGCCTAAATAATTGTTATTTTGTACCCGTTAAGCATGAACATTATATCGATCTTGTTTAATGCAAGACGGTTATTCATTCAAGTCTGAGAATAATGGTTGTTCTATTTTTATGAATAATATCTTTTATGGTCGAGCACCCGAAAAGAATGGCTTATTTCTGTTAGATCTCGATAGTAGTGATACACATATACATAACATTGATGCTAAGCGAATTAAATTGAATGATAATTCTACTTATATGTGGCACTGTCGTCTTGGTCATATTGGAGTGAAACGCATGAAGAAACTCCATACCGATGGATTACTTGAATCACTTGACTTTGAGTCACTTGATAGATGCGAAGCATGTCTGATGGGAAAAATGACTAAGACTCCATTCTCGGGTATGATGGAGCGAGCTACTGACTTATTGGAAATCATACATACAGATGTGTGGACCAATGAGTGTAGCATCGCGCGATGGTTATCGTTATGTTCTAACCTTCACAGATGATTTGAGTAGATATGGGTATATCTATTTAATGAAACATAAATCCGAAACTTTCGAGAAGTTTAAGGAATTCCAAAGAAGTAGAAAATCAACGTAACAAGAAGATTAAATTTCTACGATCTGATCGCGGAGGTGAATATCTCGAGTTATGAGTTTGGCATGCATTTAAAGAAATGCGGAATACTTTCACAATTGACACCGCCGGGAACACCACAACGAAACGGTGTGTCCGAACGTCGTAATCGAACTCTCTTAGATATGGTTCGCTCTATGATGTCTCTTACTGATTTACCTTTATCATTTTGGAGTTATGCATTAGAGACAGCCGCATTCACTTTAAATAGAGCACCATCAAAATCCGTTGAAACGACACCGTATGAATTATGGTTTAATAAGAAACCTAAGCTGTCGTTCCTAAAAGTTTGGGGTTGCGAAGCCTATGTAAAAAAGTTACAACCGGACAAGCTAGAACCCAAAGCGGAGAAATGCGTCTTCATAGGATACCCTAAGGAAACTATAGGGTACACTTTCTATCACAGATCCGAAGGCAAGATCTTTGTTGCTAAGAACGGAACCTTTCTTGAGAAAGAATTTCTCACTAAAGAAGTGACTGGAAGAAAAGTAGAACTCGATGAGATTGAAGAATCTCTACTCGTTGATCAGAGTAGCGCAGTACCGGAAGATGTTCCTGTGCCGCCTACACCAGCAACAGAGGAAGCTAATGATAATGATCATGAAACTTCAAATGAGATAGCTACTGAACCTCGCAGATCGACAAGGGAACGTGCCACTCCTGATTGGTATGATCCTTGTCTAAATGTCATGATTGTAGATAACAATGATGAAGACCCCGCGACGTATGAAGAAGCGATGATGAGCCAGATTCCAACAAATGGCAAGAAGCCATGAAATCCGAAATGGGATCCATGTATGATAACAAAGTATGGACTTTGGTAGACTTACCTGATAGCCGAAAGGCTGTCGAGAATAAATGGATCTTCAAAAGAAAAACAGATGCTGATGGTAATATCACTGTCTATAAAGCTCGACTTGTCGAAAGGGTTTCCGACAAATTCAAGGTGTTGACTACGATGAGACTTTCTCACCTGTAGCTAAGCTAAAATCTGTGAGGATTTTGTTAGCAATAGCTGCATTTTTCGATTATGAGATTTGGCGATGGATGTCAAAACGGCGTTCCTTAATGGAGACATTGAGGAAGAGTTGTATATGGTACAACCCAAAGGTTTTGTCGATCCTAAAAATGCCGACAAAGTATGCAAGCTTCAGCGTTCAATCTATGGACCGAAGCAAGCATCAAGAAGTTGGAACCGACGCTTTGATAAAGTGATCAAAGACTTCGGGTTTATACAAGGTCATGGAGAGGCCTGTATTTACAAGAAAGTGAGTGGGAGCTCAGTTGCTCCCGATATTATATGTAGATGACATATTATTGATTGGGAATGATATAGAACTATTAAGCAGTAAAAGGTTATTTGAATAATAGTTTTTCAATGAAAGACCTTGGAAGCATCATAAATATTAGGCATCAAGATTTATAGAGATAGATCAAGACGTCTAATAGGGCTATCACAGAGTACATACCTGGACAAGATTCTCAAGAAGTTTAGAATGGACGAAAGTAAGAAAGGATTCTTACCTATGTTACTGTGCAAAGTCTTGAGTAAGACTCAAGGACCGGCTACTGAAGAAAGAGAAAGGATGAGTCGGATCCCCTATGCCTCAAGGAGGCTCTATCATGTATGCCATGCTATGTACAAGACCGGATATAGCACATGCTGTTAGTTTGACTAGCAGATATCAAAGTGATCCAGGAATGGAACACTGGACATCGGTCAAGAATATCCTGAAGTACTTGAAAAGAACTAAGGATATGTTTCTTTGTTATGGAGGTGACCAAGAGCTCGTTGTAACAAGTTACACCGATGCAAGTTGGAACACCGATCCTGATGACTCTAAGTCACAAATGGGTACGTGTTTATATTGAATGGTGCTGCAGTGTGGGCAAGCTCGAAGCGTGCACGGTGGCGAAATCACAGAATCGGAGTACATAGGGCTGGAGGCTTCATCGAAGCGGATGGATGAAGAGGTTCATTGTAGAGCTCGGTGTGGTTCCTAGTGCATTGGACCCACTAGTCATCTACTCTGACAACATGGGTGCCATCGCCAATGCACAAGAACCAAGGTCACACAAGAGGCTGAAGCATATCAAGCTGCGTTACCACTCGATTCGCGAGTACATCGAAGATGGAGAAGTAAAGATTTGCAAAGTACACATTGATCTGAATGTAGCAGATCCGTTGACTAAAGCTCTCCCTAGGGCAAAGCATGACCAACACCATAATGCCATGGGTGTTAGGTACCTTACAATGTAATCTAGATTATTGACTCTAGTGCAAGTGGGAGTGTTGGAGATATGCCCAAGAGGCAATAATAAAAGTGGTTATTATATATCTTTATGTTTATGATAAATGTTTATATACCATGCTATAATTGTATTAACCGAAACATTGATACATGTGTGTTATGTAAACAAACAAAGAGTCCCTAGTAAGCCTCTTAACTAGCTTGTTGATTAATAGATGATTAGTTTCATAATCATGAACATTGGATGTTATTAATAACAAGGTTATATCATTGTATGAATGATGTAATGGACACACCCAATTAAGCGTAGCATAAGATCACGTCATTAAGTTATTTGCTATAAGCTTTCGATACATAGTTACCTAGTCCTTATGACCATGAGATCATGTAAATCACTTATACCTGAAAGGTACTTTGATTACATCAAACACCACCGTAAATGGGTGGTTATAAAGGTGATTATTAAGAAAGTATGAGTTGAGGCATATGGATCAATAGTGGGATTTGTCCATCCCGATGACGGATAGATATACTCTGGGCCCTCTCGGTGGAATGTCGTCTAATGTCTTGCAAGCATATGAATAAGTTCATAGAGACCACATACCACGGGACGAGTAAAGAGTACTTGTCAAGAGACGAGGTTGAACAAGGTATAGTGTGATACCGATGATCAAACCTCGGACAAGTAAAATATCGCGTGACAAAGGGAATTGGTATCGTATGTGAATGGTTCATTCGATCACTAAAGTCATCGTTGAATATGTGGGAGCCATTATGGATCTCCAGATCCCGCTATTGGTTATTGGTCGGAGTGAGTACTCAACCATGTCCGCATAGTTCGCGAACCGTAGGTGACACACTTAAAGTTGGATGTTGAAATGGTAGAACTTGAATATGGAATGGAGTTCGAATATTTGTTCGGAGTCCGGATGAGATCCGGACATCACGAGGAGTTCCGAATGGTCCTGAGAATAAGATTCATATATAGGATGTCATTTTATGTGTTTGAAATGATTCGGAAGGTTCTATGGAAGGTTCTAGAAGGTTCTAGAAAAGTCCGGAAGAAACCACCAAGGAAGGTGGAGTCCACATGGGACTCCACCTCCATGGCCGGCCACCCTAGTGGGGGAGGAGTCCCAAGTGGACTCCCCTTAGGGGGCCGGCCACCCCCATATGGGAGGTGGAAACCCCACCTCTAGTGGGACCTTGGCTAGGTTTCCCCACCATATGGAAGGTTTTCGTTCGGGTCTTATTCGAAGACTTGAGACTAACTCTTGGGGATCCACCTATATAATGAGGGGCCAAGGGAGGGGCCGGCCACCCCAAGACCACAAGCTGGCCGCCCCATTGAAGTGGCCGGCCACCCCTCCCAAACCCTAGCCGCCCTCTCCTCCATATCTCCCGCGTAGCTTTAGCGAAGCTCCGCCCGAGTTCATCACCACCACCGCACCACGCCGTCGTGCGTCGGATTCAAGAGGAGCTACTACTTCCGCTGCCCGCTGAACGGGGAGGTGGACGTCGCCTTCATCAACAACCGAACGTGTGACCGAGTACGGAGGTGCTGCCCGTTCGTGGCGCCGAACCGATCGTGATCAAGATCTTCTCGTTGCAAGCGGCAAGTGAACGTCTACCGCAGCAACAAGAGCCTCTCTTGTAGGCTTTGGAATCTCTTCAAGGGTGAGTCTCGATAATCCCTCGTTGCTACCGTCTTCTATTGCATCTTGGCTTGGATTACGTGTTCGCCGTAGGAAAATTTTTGTTTTCTATGCTACGTTATCCTACAGAGATATTGCTAGTATTTTCCCTACCAAGAATGCTAGTAGCAATGTAATATGCAAAATATTTAATGGCGGGGAGTTGAATGTTTCTTATCTTGCCGCGCTGAATGGTGCGGCAATCATCATCGGTGATCCCTCGATAGAGCTCCACCAGTCCCGGGGTTGTCATCAATCCTCCTTGCTGTACCTACAGGGGCAATATCCAATGCACGACAAAATTCTTCCAATTCCATAGTAACAGGATTACCATAGATCTTGAATGCAACTGCGGCTCATATTGTGTGTTGTGGAACTTGAAGCTCTCAACGAAAATTTTGGTGAGCATGTAGTATTGCTCCCTTTCATCTCCCACGTAGGTGGCTAAGCCCGCCCTGTTGACAAGGGTGAAGAAATCATCCAATATCCCTGCATTTGTCAGAAAATCATAACATGGGAAGGATGAAGCATTAGGAGCCCCATTGTCCTCTTCGGCGCGAAGCTAGGCGCGATGATATCCTCATTGTAGGATCGCCTAATCTGTGGACGCCCTCGAGGGCCTCCCGGTGCTAGTTGTTCCTCTTGAATAATTCTCCAAAGTTGAATTTCTTCATCTTCCTATTCTGAAATTTTCAACAACCATTATAAAATTTGATTTCAAGGTATATAATTGAGGGGAACTACTATAGGAACTTGCTAGAGTACTAAACATGCATCAAAACTAATTTCTACCACTTAGAACAAGCATGCAAGCTCACTAAGCATGTTATCTACAGCATCAAAATATTCAAGATATACTCAACCAAACAAAATTCTAATTGGACAATCAAAGGAGTCACATACCAAGGAGCAAATGTGCCAAATTTCAGAAATCTGGGCTGAGCAAGGAGATCGAGAAATCGCGAGTTCTTCAGCAGAACGCGAGTGAGAGAAAGTGAGTACGAGTTTTTCGGGAGAGCAGACGAGTGCATTAACCAAGGCAAGAAGGACTCACACACCAGGGTGGCGCGCCTCCCTTGCTGCGCCCAGCACAGTGCCACCCTGGGTGCCCCATGTTCAACCCTGCTCCTGTTCGAAAAATAGGACTACCGTATAATTTTTGTAAATTTTTGAGAACTTTGAAAATGCACATTTACGGGTGTTAAATTAATTATTACTGCGCAAAAACAATTTCCAAAATCTTAAACAACTAAAGCATATTGCAAAGCAAAAAGTGCTACAGCAAGTAAAACAAATGGAGGGAGAAAGAAAGAAACAAATGTTGTTTATCTTCTTATGCATTAAAATATACTTGTTAACAAGGTTGATCAAGTCTTGCTACCAAATAAATTTTATATGACATAAGAAGAAATAAACCTCAAATCAATCATGTTACCTTATATTGAATTGATATGGATCCAATCACAAGAGTTTGATATTCTTTTTTAGGCTCATATATAGGGCAATCAATGGATCCCACCTTGATAGTTTTCACATTAAAAATTGTATTAACTCCATATACTTTATCAATTCTCTTGGGAAAATAGACAGTATGTTCAACACAACAAAATCAGTTAATATCAAGCAATGCTGAGTAACTTGAACAGGAACATTTTCACATACTCCAACAGGAATAGCAGTAGATTTATCAGCCATTTGCAAAGATATATCATTGGTATCAACTTATCTAAATCAAGTCTCTTATAAAGAGAAAAGGCATTACACTAACTCCTGCTCCCAAATCACATAGAGCAGTTCTAACATAATTATTCTTGATGGAACAAGGAATAGTCGGTATACCTGGGTCTCCAAGCTTCTTTGGAATCTTACCACCGAAGGAGTAATTAGCGAGCATAGTGGAAATCTCCTCATTGGGAATTTTCCTTTTGTTAGAGACAATATCTTTCATATAATTTGAATAAGGAGGCAATTTAATAGCATCAGTCAAAGGGATTTGCAAAATAAAGGTTTCATCCAATCACAAAATTTATTATAATGTTCCTCCTCCTTTGATTTTAGTTTCTTAGCAGGAAAAGGCATTTGCTTTTGAACCCAAGGTTCTCTTTCATTACCATGTTTCTCAGCAATAAAATCTTCTTTAGTGTACTTTTTATTTTTAGCATGCTTTTCAGGTTCTTCTTCAACCTCTTCTTTATCGAGTATCATTCTTATCATTATCTTTATCATGTTCATTACCACTTTCGTTGAGCATCGAAATAGAAATACTATTAGGATCATTAACATGTTTAGAGGATTCTACAACATTCTTTATGTTTTCTTTTTCTTAGATGAAGCACTAGTTTTAGTTAGTTGAGAATCTTGTTCAACTCTTTGGGATGCCCTTTAGGATATAGAGGATCCTGGGTAGAAACACCACCTCTAGTTGTTACTTCATAAGCATGTTTTTCTTTAGAATTATTTCCCAACAAGTTATTTTGCACTTTAGTGAGTTGATCAATTTGAGTTTGAACCATATGAAAATGTTTAACAAGTATCTTAACATCATTGGAGGTTCTCTCCACAATATCATGCAATTCACTAATAGCTCAAGAATTTTCCATTAAATGATTCTCTACTCATATTAAAGTTTTCTTGCTTAACAATATAATTATCAAACTCATCTAAGCATTGAGCAGAGGTTTTGAATACGGAATATCTTCCCTAGTAAAGCGTTTGAAGGAGTGTACCTCAATCATGGATGAAGGGGAGTTATCTTACATAAATCTTCTATAGGAGGTAAATTCTTCACATCTTCAGGTTTAATACCCTTCTCTTTAAGAGACTTCTTGGCTTCCTCATATCTTCATCATTTAATTTAACCATACCCCTTTTCTTCAATATCGGTGTCGGGTTCTGGTGTAGACCAATCATCATGATTCCGCCTATTTTAGCCAATAATTCTTCAACTTCGTCTGGAGTTCTTTTCCTAAAACACAACCAGCACAACTATCCAGGTATGCCCTAGACTCAATGGTTAGTCCGCTATAAAATATATCAAGTAAATCATGCTTTTCCAAATCATGATCAGGCCGAGCTCTAATAAGAGACCAAAATCTCGCCCAAGCCTCAGGCAATTTCTCTCCATCTTCCTGGTCAAAATTATAAATTCTCTGCAAAGCAATATGTTGAGCGCTAGCAGGAAAGTATTTTCGAAATAAAACATCACGCAAGTCAATTGGACTTCTAATAGAACCAGGAGGCAAATTATTATACCAAGTTTTAGCATCATCCTTTAATGAGAAAGGAAAAATTTTAGCGACAAAATAAGTACGCATCTTGACATCATCAGAAAACAAACCACTCAGAGTAGATAACTCAATCATGTGTTCAACAACACTTTCTTTTTCAGTACCACAAAAGGGTGTTTTCTCAACAATAGCTATGGAGATAGATCAGAGAAAAATCATAATCTTTATCCTTAATGTTTATAGGAGATGTGGCAAATTTAGGATCAGGAGACAGTTTATATCTAACAGCATGTTCTGCAAGCAACTATTTAATTTTTCTTGCATCAGTAGTAGCATTGCATTTTCAATAAAATCATCATCAAGCTCCACATAATCTTCATCAAGATCATCACTAGAATATTCAACAGAGGTGAATTAACAGGTGTAGCAGCATTTTCATTAGGAGTTTCAGTATTTTTCAATTTGCCTAGACCTAGCAATTGTAGCATCTAGAAAAGATCCTAATGAACCATCATTATCAAGCACAGCAGAAGCATCATCACAATTATGAGAGGAATTTTCAGATTCAGCAGAAGTACCAGCATTTGAAGCTTGTGGTGGTGAAACAAGTTTACTTATCACAGATGGTGAATCAAGAGCAGCAGGGGTACTAAGAGTTGTACCTTTTCTTGTAGTGGATGGTAATATGGCGATCTTAGTATCGCGAGGTTTACCCATGATGGAGAATTTGCAGCGAACAATATCAATCCAAGTGAACTTCCAAATAAAGCTATGCTCCCGGCAACGGCGCCAGAAAATAGTCTTGATGACCCACAAGTATAGGGGATCGCAACAGTCTTCGAGGGAAGTATTACCCAATTTATTGATTCGACACAAGGGGAGACAAAGAATACTTGTAAGCCTTAACAATGAGTTGTCAATTCAGCTGCACTGGAAACTTGCTCGCAAGAGTTTATCGCAGGTAACAGCTTATGGCGTAGGAATAGTGAAATAACAATAGCTGTGAAATAAAGACAGCAGTAGTGATTATAGTAAACAACACGATTAAAATACTGTAGGCACGGACGGATTAACGGGCGTTGCATGGATGAGAGAAACTCATATAACAATCAAAGCAGGGCATTTGCAGATAATAATAAAACGGTATCCAAGTACTAATCAATCAATAGGCATGTGTTCCATATATAGTCGTACGTGTCGCAATGAGAAACTTGCACAACATCTTTTGTCCTACCAGCTTGGCACAGCCGGCCTCTAGGGAAACTACCTGAAATTAAGGTACTCCTTTTAATAGAGTACCGGAGCAAAGCATTAACACTTCGTGAACACATGTGATCCTCACATCACTACCATTCCCTCCGTTGTCCCGATTTCTGTCACTTCGGGCCATTGGTTCCGGACAGCGATGTGTATACAACTTGCGTAAGATCATAAACAACGAATATCTTCATGAATCAATAACATGTTCGGATCTCGAGATCATGGCACTCGGCCCTAGTGACAAGCATTAAGCATAACAAGTTGCAACAATATCATAAAAGTGACATCTACGGATACTAGGCACTATGCCCTAACAATCTTATGACTATTACATGACCAATCTCATCCAATCCCTACCATCCCCTTCAGCCTGCAGCGGGGAATTACTCACACATGGATGGGGGAAACATGGCTGGTCGATGGAGAGGCGTTGGCGGTGATGGCGGTGAAGATCTCCTCCAATCCCCGTCCCGTGGAGTGCCGAACCAGACTCGGCTCCGAGACGGAGTTTCGCGATGTGGCGGCTCTCTGGTGGGCTTCGACTTCTCTCCGTGCGTTTTAGGTCGAGGGCGATAAGTAGTCCAAAGGAGGCGCGGGGGCCAGCCGAGGGGGCACACACTAGGGCCGCGCGGCCCCTCTTGGGCCGCGCCGGCCTAGTGTGTGGGGCCCCGTGCCCCCACCGCTTGCCCTTCGGGTCCGCCAATATTCCTGGGAAAATAGGGCTCAATAAATTCGAGGTTTTTCCCGAAAGTTGATTTCTGCACAAAAACGAGACACCGTAGCTTTGCGCTCAGACGCGTCAGCACAGTTATGTATCCTTGCGTTTCTTGAGCAAAAGATACATCTTGGATTTGAGCAGCGCCGCCCATCTTTCGTCGGTCTTTTGTCGCGGGAGAGCAGGGTCGAGGAGACCTCGGCGAGGCACTGCGTGATCGACGCCTGCGTCTTCTCGGTCGACGCAGCATCGGCCAAGGCGGTCTTGGCAGCCTTGTTGCCGATAGGACGCCCTGCCGATGTTGCCAGCGGCGCTTCCAGATCAATGACGTCTTTCCCCTTCGTCAACGAAACGCGCGCCAGCCGCCATTTCTCGTTCTTTTTGAGCTTGCTATAGCAATGCATCAGCGCGAACGACTTCCCGTCCGAGTTCTTCTGGTACATATCCATGGCCTTATCGAACTAACAACAGAAAACACAATCACAGATCGTCGAACAAAATGTAGGCGCTACAGATTAGCTAAGAAAGAGTCGTACCACGCTGGTGACGTCGATGTCGTTGTCGCCTCTCATCTCGATCTCGTGATGGAACCCATGGAACATGTTCACCGACTCCTGGATGATGGCCCGTCACGTCGACATTGCCTTTTCGCTCCTCTTCATTGTCACTTTGTTGTAGTCGTTGTTGATTAGCTTGCGCTCATCGAACTCGGCTTTGATCCTCGCCCAATACTTTCCATACTTTTGGTTGGCACCGATGATGGAGTCATGGCTCACCGTCGCGCCATCGTCCTCTTCGTCGTCGCCCTCTTCGTCCTCGTCCTCGTCGTGCTCCACCCCCTCCCCCTCCTTCTCCTCCTCAGCACTGGCACCCTCGAATTCGAGCGGGCCCCTGCGGCCAGTGAACGGGGCGCCATCTACACCGGGTCCTGGCTCGCGCTGGGGCGCTTGCTTGTACGTCAGGGAGTAGAAGACGGCGTTGGGGTTGAAGCTGCCATGCGGCAGCGTATCCTGGTAGTGCGGCGACAAGTTTGGCGTCACGCACTCGGGAGTGGCGGAGGGGCCGTCGTTGTAGAACCCGGATGTCGACGGACACACCACTCCCGGAATGTACACCGGCGCCGACGTACTCCATGGGCTCGCGTTGGCGGCAGCGATACACCCGGCCAGCGCGTGCTGGTGCGCGTGCGCCGCCAACGCCTTCTTCTCCAGTTGCGTCGCCCTCCGTCTTCCGCTCCGCCATCGACATCTTCCGCACCCCACCCTCCCAACCCTAACCGCCGCCACCACCGGTAGCGCCGCCGGGGCAAAGACCCACGTGGCGTGGCGGCGGCGGGGGCCCTTCCTCGTCGTTGTGTGATGAACGGCGGTCGGATCCCACCTCTTCGACGCATGGCGGAGCAGGCGCGGATCGGATGGGATGGGCGACGGTGGCCTGCGCTGCGAGCCCCTCCTCCCGGCGGCTGTCCCGTGGCGGACCGGCCGGCGCGGGTGGGTTGGGCGGTGGCGGCCTGCGCTGCGGTCTCCCTCCTCTCGTCGGCTCTCCCCCGCAGCACTTTAGGGGCTGCGGTGGGCGGCGGCCGTGCCCCCGGCTCGCGCCATGCCCTCCCCCCGCCTCTCGTCGGTGTGTGGAGGCGATCTCGGGATTCTTCCGCGACACGAGGGCGCCCGGCAGCAGCTGGGTTCGACGGAGGAGGTGGCCCTCTTCTTCTCGAGAGGGCCGGCCAGCGGTTGGTGGTGGTGGATCCTTGATCTATCACCGCGATCCGGCGGCGAGATGGAGGAGCATGGAAGCCGCGATGGAGGCCGGTGGAGGGTTGGATTGGCCAGCCCGGGATGGTCGCCGACGTGGGGGTCCGACCTGAATAAAGGCGGCGGTCCTAGGGCCTCTCTTGCATGAAGAGGAGGACCTTCCAGAGGCTTGGACTCGTGATCTGGCCGGGGGTTGAGTTCCGGAATGCTCCGTCGGCAAATTTAACAGTGCTTTGCCTGGAGTTTGCTTGGATCGGAGGTATTCGGTCGTGCGCACTCATGCTTATTCGACCGATTCTGAGGGAGCGGGCGCGAAGCCTTTCTCGTGTTGACATCAAGTGACTATGGATCCATGATGAAAGTCGAAAGAAGAGAATTTCATGAAGGCCGGAGGGGAGGACTAGCTAAGGGGGGTTCAAGTCTCCGCGCTGTTGAGGGGCTTGCTTGGTGTTCCGGGCTTCACAACAACGGTATGAAAGTGGGGGCGACAACACAGCTGAAGTGCGGAGTCCTATACCTTTCAGGGTGAAAACCCAAGGTCTGGCCTTAACTGGTTGTGCCTGGCAATGACCTTGGCGGAGGCATTGTTTTAAGAGCGGTGACTATCTTCAGGGTGAAAATCCAAGATCTTTGATCGGACGACGACGGTGTTTGAGCACTGTTTCGTTCTTGAGGCTGCTTTTTGAGAGTCTGAAATTCAGTGTTGTCATGACGGTGGATGTATTGCCGTTGTAGGCCCGAGATATCAGTAGCGGACTTTGCTTTTTAGTTTTCTTTTCTTTTTGTGTGCATCCGTAGTGCCATTAGGATGGTGCGTTGTTGCAGAGGCTAGTGTAATTGGTATCTCTTGATATTAATATATTCCCTTTATCGAAAACAGAGTGACTTTTGGTTGATCGGTGTGACATCTTGTAAGATTTTGAAAAAGTTGTGTGCATTATTTTGATTCAAAGGCCAGAGTACACCTTCATTTCAGAAAGAAAAAAAAAACGTGTTATAAATCTTGATCGTCAGATTTAGTTGCTTACTCGGATATTTTGTTTGGTTTGCCTGTTGTCATGATAGATAGGCAGAAATACACACGAGTTTAAAACACAACAGAATTTGTTTTGATTGCATAACATGAGAAACCGAAAATGTAGTTCTAGCACAGCTGCACATGGAAGAAGTGAAATAGAGAAAGTAGCCTGTAGACCTTGAATGCTAGCTTTCGACGAGCGGTCACCTCACCTCGACTCCTCCTCGAGCACCCCGTCCATGCTGCTGGGCGTACAGTACAGGGTGTGGAGATCAGACGTGGAAAACCATCCCGCCCTCTATTCCCGCCCTTGGCTCGCCCCATCACTTTCCTGGTTCCGCTCTCCATGCGAGGAGTCAGAAGATGCACTGCGAAGCGCCTCTACGCACACGCGGGCACTGTTCCCATTTGATGAGATTCTTCCAGGATCCTGCACCGCAAATGCATAAAGATACTTTACAGGATGAGAATACTCGTAATGTAAATACCAAAAAGTATAACGTCACTCTCCTATCTCGTGTGTCTGCGTGAAAATGAAATGGATCACATTTCCTATGCAGTGACATGCAGTACATTTCCTATGGAGTATATCAAACGACTTTCTTTCGCAGAAATCATAAAACACAAAAATACATTCGAATATCATGTCTAGTTAAATCATGCAGGATTTTAATTTTTAAACCTACATGATATTTTCTAAAATAGCATTTGACTCGTAAAAATATTGAAAAGTTATAACATCAGGTTTGAGTGGATGAAAATTTTCCTTCAAAACATAGTACAATGCAATCTTATAGGTACCTATGTATATTTCTTAGAATTATAATCCTATCAATCAAACGATGCCTAAAAGAAAATTTCTTACGCATGCTAATCATATAATTTTTATGGCATTTCTTTAAATCAAACGATGGCCCTCACATTTCATGAAACTTTATGTAGCACTTCAAATTAACTCATGCCCATCTCCAGTTGCGACCTCTAAAAACCTCTCCAAACAGCTAGCTAGAGGAGCGCCATGGGCCCTAAGAGCATCTCTAGTAGACTGGACTCGCCGAAACTGAAAACACGGCGAGTTCAGTTTCCCGAATTTTACGGTTTTGTTGATTTTAGTCGAGACGCAGAATAGAAATCAAAAAGACGAACTAAAAAAAGAAATCAATCATCACGGAATTTTTTTTGACGATGAACATGCGAAATGCAACAAGTTCGATGCTTCGATCGAGCTACATTCAAAAATAATTTACATATAACAGCCAAAATAACTACTAATCCTCCTCGCGTGCCTAATTTGACCAAAAATTGGCCCCCGGGATACTCACTGGGGCATGTATGTGCGGCGGAGGATGCCTAGGCGATGACGAGGGCGATGAGCTCGATCACCATCGCCTCCTTCGTGTAGTCCCTGCTGGTGAGGACAAGCGCCGGCGTGTTGTCCTCGTCGTCGCTGTTGTCGGGGAGCGGTAGAAGCGGCGGGCTGCACGAGCCACCGGACGGGAGCTCGCCATCTGCATTGCATGCGGACCTACGCGTCAACCTGCGTGCCGACCTACGCGTCGACCGCTTGCGCGCTCCATCTGAGCGCATCCACTTCGCTCGCTCCGCCTTCGAGCTCAAAAATGGCGGACGAGGCGGCGAGCCTCCGGGCCGCTGATATGGTCGCCTCCCCTACCGCATCTCGCTGCGCGACCCATGGGGAACGGCGCGGAGGTCGCGGCTACGGAGATCACGAGGGAGCGGCCGAAATTCCTCGCCGGAATGCGAGGATTTTTCGCTGCGGAGGAGCGGATACGGCAAAGGGGAGTAGGGTTTCGGAACCGAACTCCTCTCCCCGACCTGGTTAAATAGGGTACGAGGAGTTTTGGGATGCTTGGAGCGTGGTGGAGCTAACACGAAGGGTGCAACGGTTGCGGGTCATCATTGTTTCGTCGCTTGTTACTGCCTTCATTTTTTTTTTCTTTTGAGCATGCTTATGATGTTACCAGTATTATTTTTTGAACTTTTATATCGGTACGGTTGCTTTATTAATATGGAGGAACGAATGACTGTTTGAAGGAGCTAGCATCATTCTTTTGAGCAGCCGTTACAGCATTGCCCATCCAGTTAAAAAGTTCAACGAGAAAGGATTCACATGGTGCACTCGGAGTATCGCACTATGTGGAAATATTCGCAAACTTCATAAAGATTCATGTAGAATCAAGCCGTGCAGACTTTGCTATTCACAGTTTTACTACTCGGTCACATTGGATTCTATTCCATGCCATGTCCCGTTGTTCCAGCGGCCGGCGAGAGCTCACTGTCCAAGGCAGCGGGAGGTGACTGCTCGGCGTCCGGCGGGATGGCCGGCGTCACGAGGAGGAGCAGTACCAGCTACTACCATGGCAGCTCAAAAAAAAGCTACTACCATGGCGTAGGGCATGGTCGCGCCGCGGCAACCATGGCGTAGGGCATGGTCCTATGACCACTTGTTGGCTAGGGAGAAAGGACCTCCGCAAGTACGGTGAGGCGTGACGTCGCTGACTGTACGACGTTTTTTTTTTTGCGAATCTTTTTTATTTTTGAATCCTGTACCACGTATGGTTGGCCTGCTACCCCTCACTCACCCCCCTCGCCACGTCAGCCTTTTCTCTCTCTCACCCCACCTCCAAGCACGCCATAGTCCCCACTCTCACTTCTCTCCTCCACATCACCATTTCCTTTTCACATTAAGTTATTTCACTTGATTTATTTTAGACATTCAAAATAATGCAAGAAAATTATTTTATTGAACTTAAAATATTACCGATTACATAATAATTAATAAAAATACAAATTATGTTTCTTGTTTTTCTAAATAGCCTATATGACAAGTGTGTACTTGTGTTTGTATTTTGAACTGAAAGAGTAAAAAAAGGAAAGAAAATAAAAGAAGGAAAGAAAATAAAATAAAAACTGACATTTAAAGAATAAAAGAAGGAAAGAAAAAATAAAATAAAAACTGACACCCCACCAGGTCGTCTTCTTCCTCTCGCCCGCGTCGCCCCGCCTCTCACCCCTCCTCTCGCCCGCGTCGCCAACGCGCCGCCCCGCCTCCCGCCTCCATCTCGCCACCAACGCGGGCGGCAGCCGGGCGGTAGCGGGCGCTACCGCCGGGCGAGCCAGCCACCGCCCGCCGCTCCAGTCCCGCCCGCCTCCCGCCCCTCTCCCGCCCCGTCGCCGCCGCTACCGCCTCCACTACCGCCCCCAATGGCACCAGCCTTAGCCGTTGGCTTCCGTTCTTTCAGTGGAGAGACGACCATCGTAGTGTCAGGAAAACACGTTTCCTTCCTCTCCTTCCATTTGCAGAGGCGTACGAATTAATTCGAAAATTCCTCCGTTCTAAATTAACTGCCTTAACTTTGCATGTACTCCATTTGCAGAGGAGTATATGTTAATAAAGCTGAGTCAAATAATTTGAAACGAAAAAGGTATGTACTACATTATCAGTTGCACCATTAAGTATGCACAATGTGTCACTGGAAACTTTTCTTTTGCATATTGGGTCCCATAACAAGCGTGTAAACGTTTTTCCCGCCCACGCCAACTCCCCAGAGCCCTCTGTGGCTCTGTTCCCGCCCTCAGGCTCACCTCTCCGCACGCGAGGAAAGACGCGGGCCCTGCCCTGCTGCATAGCTAGCTGCTGAGTTTCAACGTGCAAGCTGGGTACCTAGCTACTAATGAGTAATGAGGCTAAAAAAACCTAGCTACTATTGTATGGATTTAAAACCAGATTTAATCATTTTTGTTTCGTCAGAGCATCTCTTTTTTCGAAATTAGATAAAACCCTAACCTCTGCATTCAAAGGTTACACATAGATTTTTATTGCATCGTTTATAAAAAGAAAATATCTAGTTATCAATACAAAAATGATCATGGGTCATCAGAGCATCTCTAGCACCCATTCTATTTTAGTCCGTTTGACTGACCCGGGCCTGATATGCGGTTGCGTCCTCCTCTTCCTTGGTCGAGAGGCAAACCTAACGGGCCGACGCATTTTTCCTCTCCCCGTTGTGGATGTCGTGAGGGAGCTCGATTCCACGTAGCAGGCACTACTCTCGTCGTTTGAGACCGACATAGAGGTGGCGTTGCCTGCGGAGAGAGCCCGATGAGATGCCGCCATGGAGGTGGCGACGCAGCTGCGGACGATTAAGGAGAAGAGGGAGCAGTAGCATCGTGAGCTCGATAGGACGGAATTCATCTTCCTAGCGAGGGTCATGTGGCGACGTAACGACTTGGAGCGCCACCGGTGTAGCTGGAGTGTGAGGTGTAGGGCTCGTATTGGACCCCCGACAGTGTCGGCCCATCCAGCCATGCAGAGGCCAGACTGGCAATAGGGCGGACGGCTGAAAGAAACCGTGGCAATGTTAGGGCGGGCGACGGCGAGTAATACAGTCTTCACTGCTTAGGTCAACCTTCACTATCTTTTTAGTAAATAATGAAGCGGACGCTCGCTCTCCTTGGTATATGCACACTGACGCCCCAATTTGGGACTAGAATGAGTCGGTTCTAAGGTGTCAAGGTGGGATCCCATCGGTGTTTCATTTATAGTGTAGTTTGCTTTTTCTAGTTTAAATTTTGGTATCAAAATTCAGACTAGAAAAAAGCAAAATGCACTACAAATAAGATTGAGATGAGATGCCACTTGATACTCTAGCTAGTCGGTCCCGTTTCCCCTTGCTTTTTTTTGCATCAACCGCTAAGCTAAGTTTTATTTACCGTTACGAGTTAATTTGCATCGAATGGCTGAAAATAACCTGAAATTTCAGATATAATCATAGAAATGAGATTCAATGTGTGTTGTGGGTTTTTGCATTTCGGTGCCATAGCCGTCACACAGGTCAACCGGCCGTGAACAGCATATATTGTATCCACCTGTTGTAAATAAAGTTTCGCACGCGTCCTCCCGCCCGGACCCGTGCTCTGTGGTGCATGACCTGTCCCGTCCGCGCGGCGCTGCCACGCCCTAGCTCTGCTCACATCAACGGCAACCTACTCGCGAGCTGGCCTGTCCGGTCGTCTCATCCCACCGTGTCTGCTGCGACTCGACCAGTCTCGCTTTCTGCAGTCTCACTCCTTGCTTCGAACCGAGGGAGGGAACTTGGTCTCTGCGTCGGCCCAGCAGGTTGCAGTTGCACAACACAACGGTTGGTTCGAGCGACCGAAGAACCAGTCATGGAATCCAATGGCAATAAATTACTCACCAGCTGGACACCCATTTGATTTTACTATGGTACATAGTACGTATTACTCACCAGCTGGATACCCTTCGTATCGACGGTAGTTCCTGTTGTCTGCATCAGACCGACGATATCTATCATCGTCTACGTCGTGGCGCCGACGTCGGTCGTACTGCTGCTCATATTTGTTTAGGAGGTGCGTGGAAAGTGGTCGTTGATACCGCACGCTTCTCACTTCTTCCTCAGTCAAGTACCGTCTGTCATCATGTCCGGTCACGCGGATCGGCCTCCCTCTTTATCTTTGCCACGAGTGACTGTCTTCTGGCTTATCCTTGTTATGGCGATCTGCAAGTCCTGCCATGTTGATCCCAAAAGAGAAACCTGGCTCGCGTCTTATGCAGTGACTGAGATCCACCATGTGGCGTCCGGAAACGGCTGCGTGTCAACTCTCATGCCAAACTGACCGAAAAGTAATCGGCCTTGTTCTATCGCCATTTGAATCTGTCCGCAAGACTTGCACATTGGTGGCATGAGTGAACGTGTGATGCCACTTGCAGATGGCTCCTCGCTCATCTCTTGTACCGTGGGATTTTGTGGCCTTCGGGCAACTTTTCCTCTTACCAGCGCTTTAGTTAAAGAAAAATTTGCTCCGTTTTGCTTAAATAAAAGTCAAACCTTTTGCAGGCCCTGGTTGCTTCACCCACTTGCAGGACACGGTTTTGCCCCCGAGTCATTCAGCTACGCGACTTTCCGATCTTCTGCAGAATCTTCATCTTCCCGTCTCGATCGTGGCGACGCGCTGAACTTGTCCCGATACACTCTGGTGGCTGTTCATACGATGTCAATTCTCGAACCATATGCGCCGGAATTGTAGCCTGCTTGGAAGGTCACATCTTTGAGCGGCGCGACAGTTCGCTATCGCCCTCGATCGCTTCCTTCTCGTATAAACGAACCGAATAACATCGGTTTCATGGTCCTGAAGCGCTGAATATATTTAGACACCGTTCTCCTCGCCCGCCGAACTCGTGTCGGGACGGCAATGCCACTCAAGAGTTTCTAAATGATACCGTATGTGAAACTGCTCCTCCAGATGCTCCACGTCCGAACCGAATCTGGTGGCAACGAGGTATACCACCCAAAGGCTGGACCCGTGAGAGATTGTGAAAAGAACCTCACACGTAGCTCGTCTGAAGCTGAGTGATGACCCACAAGTATAGTGGGTGTATCGTAGTATCTTCGATAAGTAAAAATGTCGATCCCAACGAGGAGCAGAAGGTGTTGGCAGCAGTTTCGATGGAGGATTCAACGTAAATGCTCACAGACAAGTATTCGTGGGTTTTGATATTGCAGATAAAAAAAGTACAAGTAAGTAAAATGCGAGAGAAATAATTGCAGCGAGTGGCCCAATCCTTTTTTAGCACAAAGGACAAGCGGTTTGTTTACTTATAATGACCAAACGTTCCTGAGGACACACGGGATTTTAGTCTAGTACTTTCGCTTCATGTGGTTTAATAATCTTCATTGTTTTGATAAGTGTTGTGTGGGTGAACCTATGCTAATGCACCGCCCTTCCTAGGACTAATACATACTTGTGATTATACCCCTTGCAAGCATCCGCAACTAGAAGAAATTAATTAAGATAAATCTAACCACAAATTTAAACTCTGAGATCCTCCTGCGATCCCTCCCGCATCGATATACTAACGGGGCCTGGTTTCTCACTCAGCAACCCCGCAATTAAACCCAATACAAGATGCACTCCTAGGCCCATAAATGGTGAAGTGTCGTGTAGTCGACGTTCACACGACACCACTAGAAGAATGACACCACAACTTAAATATCATAACATTGAATATTACTCAACCATAATTCACTACTAGCATTTAGACTTCACCCATGTCCTCAAGAACTAAACGAACTACTCACGAGACATCATATGGAATACAATCAGAGGTGATATGATGATGAATAACAATCTGAACATAAACCTTGGTTCAATGGTTTCACTCAATAGCATCTACAACAAGTATAGAATAACACCGGGAGAGTTTCCCCTATCAAACAATCAAGATTTAACCCGAATTGCTACAGCGATGACGAGGTGCAGCGGTGGTGATGGCGGTGTAGATGGTGGAATGATGATGATGATGATGGAGATGATGTCCCGCTCGATGACGATGGCGATGGCGTCGATTTCCCCTCCGGGAGGGAATTTCCCCGGCGGATTCCCGCCCGCCGGAGCTCTTTTCTCTCCGTGTTCTCCGCCTCGCAGGGGGCTGTAACCCTCCGTGAGGTCCTCTGTGGCTTAGGTTTTCGGACGAAGGAGTACGCGAGGCCGAAAGGTTGTGGGCCCAGAGCACAGGGTGGCGCTGTGCCTTGCACGCCACGTGGTCCTGGGCCCACGTTGGCTCCTCTCTGCTCCCCCTTTTGGCTCCCTCCGTCATCTGAAAAATAGGAATTTACGTGAAATTCCCTTCCACGGCTGATCTTCCGAAATATTGCGTTCGACGGTGCTTTTTCCAGCAGAATCCTGGCTCCGGTGTTTGATCCTCCAATGATGATGAAACATGCAAAATAGATGAAATAACATAAGTATTGTGTCCCAATATGAAATATATCAATGAATAACAAGAAATTATGATACAAAATAGTGATGCAAATTGACGTATCAACTCCCCTGCTTAGACCTCGCTTGTCCCCAAGCGAAACTGAGCTCGATAAACAAGACCACATGTTTATGGAGTGAAGAGTCGATAAATAAAATACGGACAAGAAGCATCATATTCATTTACACAAGACATTCTAGTAAACAACTTCCTCATATAACTCATCTTGAAATAGGTAAAGAGAAATCACAAGTAAAGGTGCATAAGAAATCATAATTGGTGATGGCAAACTTTGTTCTTGGTCGGAGAACTACTAACGGATTGTACTTCTAAACAAAACTTTCATATTAGAATTTATAGCTGAGCCTTCATATTTAAAATAATCTCCTCATAATCATTGATAACTTCAAAGTCATATTCATTCGGATAAAATTGGTACTAAACAAGAAAGTATAAAAGACATGATTAATTGATCATCAGCATAAATGATTGGTTCACAACAACTCAATTGCTTGCTTGAGATAGAGGGAAATAGGTTTATGACTCAACATAAAAGTAAAAGACGCCTTCGCAGTAGAGGCAGGGATTAAATCATGTGCTAGAGCTTTTCAAGTTTTGAAATCATATAAAGAGCATAAAAGTAAGATTTTTGAGCGGTGTTTGTTATTGTCAACGAATGGTAGCGGTACTCTAACCCCCTGGCCAAGCGAACCTTCAAAGAGGGTTCTATGAGGGACGCATCTCTACCAAAGCAAGGTAGATCATCCCCTTCTCTTTTGTTTACACATGTATTTTAGTTTTTATTAAGGATGACACTCCCCCCAACCTTGGCTTTCTCAATCCATGGCTAACCGAACTCGGGTGCCTTCCAACATTCACATACCATGGAGGAGTGTCTATTGCAAAATTAAGTTGCTTACTGATAAATCAGAGCAAAACATGTGAAGAGAGTTATTAATGAAGGTTATTAATTGAGGCGTAACCTCATTGCCAGCTCCTATTGCAAAATTATTGGATAAGCGGATGTGCCCTAGTCCATTGGTGAAAGTCCGCCCAACAAGATTGAAAGATGAAACACCACATGCTTCCTCATGAGCTATAGAACATTGACACAAATAAGGAGTAGTAGTTTGAATAATTTAAAGGTAGCACATGAAGTATTTACTTGGAATGGCAGAAATACCATGTAGTAGGTAGGTATGGTGGACACAAATGGCATAGGTTTGGTCTAAGGTTATGGATGTATGAGAAGCATTCCCTCTCGATACAGGTCTTTGGCTAGCAAGGTTTGATAGCAAGTATAAAGGTTGAGGGAAACAAACAAATATACATATGATAGAAACAATCATGCATCTTTCTCATAAGCACAAGCAATTTTAACTTAAGAATACTAAGCATAGAGATAATGAGTAATGTATCTAAGTGTATTTCTCTCCTATTAAACATCAGGGTGTTGTTGCTATTGACCAATGCTAAGTTTGCCAAAACCAAATAGATTTACTTAATGCTCCCAAAGTGATACCACTCATGTCAAGAGTAATCATATAATGGAGATTGCAAACTAAAATAAGGTGTGCAAAAGTAAATGATAAGACTTCTCATTAATATTCCATAACGATAACTCACACCAACGGATACATAGATAACTAACTAAGAGAGATACTTCCACATTGCATACTATTCCATATGATAACTTCCTACTCATGATATAACACTACTTGATAGTAAAAGATAAAGGTAATGATGATGATGTGATACCGCGGCACTCCCCCAAGCTTGGAACAAACCAAGGATGCCAATACCGATGATGAATTACTCCTTCGGTGATGATGGTGATGGATTCTTCTCGACAAGCTTCTGGATCTCCTTCGCTTCAGCTTCTCAATTTTGCAATTCTGCACCAAAACCCGAAGAGACTCATTGTTACCCGAGTGGCGGTGACGGCCTTGTGCTGGGATTTGAGTAATATTCCAGCATCTCCGCGAAGTCGCTGGTTCTCCCGAAGTATCTCCACTTCCCTCCTTAGAGCACGATATTGATCACAAAACTCATCAGCAACCCGTATTGCTTCCTCCACACAAGGGAAAGAATCGAGGTCCAGAGGCGGCAGAGCTCCCAGCAGCATGAGAAAAAGAACGCCGAGTAACTGATCCCACCAAAATTGGCTTACTCCTCGTAGTTTCCCACTCTCCTTTTCTATCTTCTCCTTCTCCTTATTGATCCTCTCATCCATCTCTTCCCTCCAAGGCCCCTTGTCTTTGTTGTTGGAGACCATGGTGCTTCTAGATCAAAACAAATCTATAAAATGACTCGAAACAAAACACGACGAAACGATACGGACCTCCGGGTCCGGGGATTATATAGCAAATATTTTTACGACAAAAGGAAGGTTCCAGGGAAACGAGTAGAAACGGGACGCGAGGCGGCTGACATAGTAGTCGGCCGCCAGGGTAGCCTGCCCGCCTGTGGTGACGGGCCCTCGCGCGTCTTTTCCACTCCGTTTCGGTTCCAATTTTTCATATTTTCTAAAAACAGCAGAAATAATGTTCGAAAGGTAACGCGGACTTTTATTACCTGTACTTATTACCTATTCAAAGTCGAGTTCTGCGGACTCAATTTGTCCTTTGATGAAAGCCTCCCGTGTTTCCACTTGAATAATATCAACATCCACATTATAAGAATCACCCGAGATATAATGCTTGAGTCTTTGTCCATTCACCACTTGTGTGGCATTGCCTTGGAGAGAGCTAATTTTAATTGCTCCAACGATACACCTCCTCAACAACATATGGTCCTTCCCACTTCGAGAGTAATTTCTGCAAAGAATCGAGACGAGACCGATACAATAGAACTTGATCTCCAACATTAAATTCTCTTTGATAATCCTTCTATCATGCCATTTCTTAACTTTTCTTAAAAAGTTTAGCATTTTCATGAGCTCTTCTCCATTCATCTAGAGAACTTAATTGCAACAACCTCTTATTACCGCTAATTTAGGATCTTTAGTTCTCTACAGCCCAATAAGCTTTGTGCTCTAGTTCTAAAGGTAAATGACAAGCTTTTCCATAAACCATTTTATAAGGTGACATTCCCATAGGATTTTTATAAGCAGTTCTATAATCCCATAGTGCTTCTTTCAATTTGCTAGCCCAATTTCTCCTAGATTTATTAACAGTCTTTCCTAAGATAGCTTTAATCTCTCTATTTGATAATTCTACTTGACCACTAGTTTGAGGGTGATAAGCAGAAGCAATTCTATGATTAATACCATACTTAGCAAGAGTTTTTCTTAAAACCTCCATGAATAAAATGAGAACCTCCATCAGTCATAATATATCTAGGTACTCCAAATCTAGGAAATATAACATCTACAAGCATTTTTATAGAGGTCTCACCATCCGCACTTTTTGTAGGTATAGCTTCTACCCATTTAGTAACATAATCAACAGCGACAAGTATATGAGGTTACAATCTGAAGAAGGGAAAGGTCCCATGAAGTCGAATCCCCAACAATCGAATGGTTCAATAACAAGAGTATAATTCATAGGCATTTCATCACTTCTGGAGATATTACCAACTTTGACATTCATCACAAGATAAAATAAATTTCCTGCATCTTTGAAGAGTGTTGGCCAATAAAAACCTGATTGTAGAACCTTTTGCGCGGTTCTATCTCCAGCGTGATGTCCTCCATAAATACTTCCATGACATTTATTCAATATCTCCCGTTGTTTATTCAGGAACACATCTTCGCATAATACCATCCACTCCTTCTTTATATAAGTGTGGGTCATCCCAAAAATAATGCCTCAAGTCATAAAAGAATTTCCTCCTTTGCTGAGCTGAAAAGGTTGGAGGCAAATATCGAAACAATAAAGTTAGCATAATCTGCATACCAAGGGCTCTCTCACAGCTCACCTTTATTACAGCCAATTGTTCATTTGGAAAACTATCATTGAACAGGATCATAAGCAATATTTTCCAATCTAGACAAATTATCAACAACAGATTATCAGCATCTTTCCTATCTATAATATGTAAATCAAATTCTTGCAAGAAATACCCATCTAATAAGCCTTGGCTTAGCATCTTTCTTTGTCATAAGGTATCTAATTGCAGCATGATCAGTATGAATTGTAACCTCGAATCAACAATATAGGGTCTAAACTTATCAAAAGCAAAGACTACATAACAATTTTCAGGTTGTAGCATAATTTCTTTGAAAGCATCAAGAGTCTTACTAGCATAATGAATAACATTTAATTTTTTATCTACCCGTCCAAGAACAGCGCCTACAGCAAAATCACTAGCATCACACATAATTTCAAAAGGCAAATTCCAATCAGGGGGTTCAACTACAGGAGCAGTTGTTAAGGCTTTCTTTAGAGTTTCAAAAGCTTCCTTACAATCATCATCAAAAACAAAAGGTACATCTTTTTGAAGAAGATTAGTAAGAGGCTTTGAAATTTTAGAGAAATCTTTAATAAATCTCCTATAAAACCCAGCATGACCAAGAACACTACGAATACCTTTAACATCCCTGATAGGGCATCTTCTCAATTGCTTCAACTTTAGCTCTATCAACTTCAATACCTCTCTTAAATTTATGTCCCAATACAATTCCTTCATTAACCATAAAGTGGCATTTCTCCCAATTAAGAACAAGGTTAGTTTCTTCACATCTCGCAAAACTTTATCAAGGTTTCGCAGCCATTATCAAAAGAATTCCCATAGACAGAAAAATCATCCATGAACACTTACAATACTTTCGCAAAAACCATGAAAAATAGAAGACATGCATCTTTGAAAAGTACAGAGCATTACATAAACCAAAGGCATACGCCTATAAGCATAAGTTCCATAAGGACAAGTAAAAGTGGTTTTCTTTTGTGCTTTACAGCAATTTGTGAAAACCCGAATAACCATCAAGAAAGCAAAAATGAGTATTTTTAGACAACCTTTCTAGCATTTGATCAATAAAGGGTAAAGGGTAATGATCTTTCTTAGTAACTTTATTAACTTTTCGAAAATCAATGCACATTCTATAACCTACAACTATTCTTTGAGGAATAAGCTCATCATTATCATTAGACACAGTCATTCCTCCTTTCTTAGGAACACAATGAACAGGACTAACCCATCTACTATCACAATAGGATATATAATACCAGCTTCAAGGAGTTTTAATACCTCGTTCCTTACCACTTCCTTCATCTTTGAATTAGACGTTGTTCAACAACATGCTTTGCATCATCTTCCATATTAATAGCATGTTGGCAAATAGAAGGAGAAATCCCTTTCAAATCATCAAGAGTATAGCCAATAGCTCCTGTTTCTTCAATATTTCCAATAACCTTTCTTCCTCAATCTCCGAAAGCTTAGAACTAATAATAACAGGATATATTTTCTTATCATCAATATGAGCATATTTAAGATTATCGGGTAAAGGCTTTAAATCAAAAACAGAATCTTCTGGCGGTGTTGTACCCAAATCTTCCACCGGTAAATCATGCTTGAGAATAGGTTGGCGAAGAAAAATTTCCTCAAGCTCATCTCTTTCTTTCCTAAAAGCTTCACTTTCACTATTCTCCAAATGTTGCTGCAAAGGATTATTAGGAACAAGAACAATAGATGCACATGCTCCATTTTAAAATCATTACTAGGCAAGTCAGCTTTGTAAGGAGTTTTGGTAAATTTAAAAGTTAAATTCATAAGGTTCACCAGCAAATTTAGTCAAAATTTTCTCTTTCTACAATCTATAATAGCTCCACAAGTATTTAGAAAAGGTCTACCAAAAATGATAGGACAATGATCACTAGCAGCAGAACCAAGTACCAAAAAGTCACCAGGATATTTAATCTTACCACATAGAACTTCCACATCTCGAACAATACCAATTGGAGAAATAGTTTCTCTATTAGCCGATGATAACCCCATCAATATCTTCAAGTTCACAAGAACCAATTTCGTGCATAATCTCCGTGTAAAGCTCATAAGGAATAGCACTAACACTTGCACCAATATCACATAAACCATAATAGCAATGATCACCAATTCTAACAGATAGCATAGGAACACTAACTTGTTTGGATTTATTAGGATGTGAAACAATATTAGAAGCATCTTCATAGAAAATAATATGACCATCCTCCACATTTTCAATCACAAGATCTTTAACTATTGCAAGCGGGTTCTATTTTAATTTGTTCTTCAGGTTCTTTAGGTTTCTTTTCACTTTTATTAAGCACTAGATATGACAGAGTACTCCTTCATTTTAGCGAGGAAAGGAGTTTTTTCAATATAAGCTTCAAGAATAACATTATCAGTTTCAACCACTACACATTTGTTTACATATGAATCAATTTTATCTTTATACGGTTCATGATACTTATCAAAATTCTTCTTAGGCGATTCATAAGAGAGGCAAAAGCTTTATAAAGATTTGCAACAACTTGGGAATCAAGACCATATGTAGCACTCATATTACGAAATTTATCGGTATCCATAAAAGCTTCAATGCATTTATAATCATAAGTTATACCTGATTCTCTATCTTTGTCGTTTCTCCCATCCTTCGTATTTTCTTGGATCCGATCAAGAAGGTCCCTTTAAACTCTTCATTCTTGCGTGTAAATGATCCAGAACAAGAAGTATCCAGCAAGGTCTTGTCTTGAAAAGAAAGTCTTGCATAGAAATTATCAATAATAACATTACCAGGAAGCTCATGAATGGGGCATTTGAGCATTAAAGACTTCAATCTCCCCCAAGCTTGGGCAATACTCTCTCCATCATGAGGCCAGAAATTATATATGCGGTTCCGATCTTTGTGAATTTCACTTGGAGGATAAAATTTGGAATAGAATAAAGGCACAATGTCCTCCCAATCAATAGAATCACCATTCTTAGCAATTTATACCTGCTTTACCAGACAATGATATAGTGAATAGTTTCTTCCTAACTTCATTCATAGAAATACCGCACATTTGAATAAACCGCATAATTCATGCAAAAACAGTAAATGATCACCAGGATGGACAGTTCCATCCCCTTCATAGCGGTTATCCATAACACGTTCAATAATTTTCATAGGTATTATATGGTACTACTTCCTCACCTTGCGCTTCATCCACTACCGTTGCAGTAGTAGTAGATTTCCCAAATAGAAACTGAAGAGAAGATCTCTCCATAATGATTTATAGAACAGAAATAAAATCAGCACAAACAGTAAATTTCCTTACCAATTCCACTTACCAATAGCGCTTACTCCCCATAACACAGAAAATAGTCTTGATGACCCACAAGTATAGGTGTATCGTAGTATCTTCGATAAGTAAGAATGTCGATCCCAACGAGGAGCAGAAGGTGTTGGCAGCTTTGATGGAGGATTCACTGTAAATGCTCATGGACAAGTATTCGTGGGGTTTTGATATTGCGTATAAATAAAGTACAAGTAAATAAAATGCGAGAGAAATAATTGCAGCGAGTGGCCCAATCCTTTTTAGCAAAAGGACAAGCGGTTTGTTTACTTATAATGACCAAACATTCTGGAGGACACACGGGGATTTTAGTCTAGTACTTTCGCTTCATGTGGTTTAATAATCTTCATTGTTTTGATAAGTGTTGTGTGGGTGAACCTATGCTAATGCACCACCCTTCCTAGGACTAATACATACTTGTGATTATACCCTTGCAAGCATCCGCAACTACAAGAAAGTAATTAAGATAAATCTAACCACTAAACTCGAGATCCTCGCGATCCCTCCTGCATCGATATACTAACGGGGCTCAGCTTCGTCACTCCGCAACCCCGCAATTAGCAACCGAATACAAGATGCACTCCCCTAGGCCCATAAATGGTGAAGTGTCGTCGTAGTCGATGTTCACACGACACCACTAGAAGAATGACACCACAACTTAAATATCATAACATTGAATATTACTCAACCATAATTCACTACTAGCATTTAGACTTCACCCATGTCCTCAAGAACTAAACGAACTACTCACGAGACATCATATGGAATACAATCAGAGGTGATATGATGATGAATAAAAATCTGAACATAAACCTTGGTTCAATGGTTTCACTCAATAGCATCTACAACAAGTATAGAATAACACCCGGAGAGTTTCCCCTATCAAACAATCAAGATTTAACCCGAATTGCTACAGCGATGACGAGGTGCAGCGGTGGTGATGGCGGTGTAGATGGTGGAGATGATGATGATGATGATGGAGATGATGTCCCGCTCGATGACGATGGCGAGTCGTTTCCCCTCGGGGGAATTTCGCGGCGGATCCCCGCCCGGGAGAGCTCTTCTCTCTGGTGTTCTCCGCCGCAGAGGCGGCCGTAACCCTCCGTGAGGTCCTCTCAGCTTAGGTTTTCGGACGAAGGACGCGAAGAAAGGAGGCTAAAGGCTGGGGCCCGAGCACAGGTGGCGCGGCGCCTTGCCGCGCCGCCCGTGGTCTGGGCCCACAAGCTCTCTCTCGCTCCCTTTGGCTCCCTCCGTCATCTGGAAAATAGGAATTTACGTGAAATTCCCTTCCACATTGATCTTCGAAATATTGCGTTCGACGGTGCTTTTTCCATGGAACTGCTCCGGTGCTTGATCCTCCAATGATGATGAAACATGCAAAATAGATGAAATAACATAAGTATTGTGTCCCAATATGAAATATATCAATGAATAACAGCAAATTATGATACAAAATAGTGATGCAAATTGGACGTATCACCGAGACCATGCCCAACTGTGCCAAATATCGGCTCACGTGCTCAATTGAGCTGGTTCCTTCGATCCATTGAATTTTGTGAAGTCGGGAGCCGATACTTAGGCGGTAGTGGGATTAGGTCATACTCGTTGGGATACGGTTTGGAATAGCCGATCATTCTCTTCTTCGGGATGCCGAACTGATCTCTCAAGATTGCGGTGATCTCATCCACCGTAGGAGCTGCAGAGGTTGAGCGTTCATGACTTGTTCCGGTGGCATATTTAGCTAGCCACGCTGTTTCAGCATTCTGCCTCGGATCGTTTTCCGCTTCCAAGAACTACCCTGTTCTGCCGACTCCCCGCCGTGGCGTTCCTTCCCGCCGAACCTGGCTCATCCAGTTGTTGCAGTCCGGCACGTATGTGCACACGTATCCATGTGGAATGTCCTTGAGCGGCTCATACAGGAATTGGTAATCGCCAGGATCACCTCCGACCTTGTAGACGACGTACGCCGGTGAACCTTGTTGCTGTGGAGCTGCAACCGTGCGTTGGTGGTGGCTGGTGTAGAGCGGTCTCTCTCCCCGGTGAGTTCCTAGAGCAGGTCCTGACGGAGAATACCGATGCTTCATGATTTCTTGCACCATTAAGCGCAACACGCTCCCAGTGTTCACCAGGCTCGAATGCCGATGTAGAGAATGAGCAACGACATAGTTAATTTCCCCGTCGGGCTCTGTACGTTCCTCCGAAGGAAGAGATAGATCTAGTCCCTCTAACGTGCCTTCGGGTTGGAACCCTTTGAACCTAATCCCGTGCGAACGGGTCTTCTCGAAAGAGCCGATGAGATCGGCTTCGAAGGTGGCCTTGAGATCATCATATTTCTTCTTATGCTCGGCAGATCTTCGTACTTGATCGGTTCTTCCGCCATCTCGGATGTTGATGTGGTTGTTGGAAGATTGTCCCGATTGTCCCACTGGCGTGCTGAATGTGTTGCTCGCAAAACCCACCGGCGGCAAGTGGTTAAGCAACACGAAGAGCCGGGAGGCTTCCAAGACTGCAGGGCCCTGGTCCCTCGACGTCGTCCCGCAAATGTTCCGGCACACGTCCCAGCGGTTGCAAAGGCGTGCCACCTTACCCGGTCGAAGGTGTTGGATTGTTTCGATTAGTTCCTGCATGGCGGACACGTAAACATTAAATACGAGCCCGATCGGTTCTCAGCCCTGTGGATCGGCTCATAGAGCCGATCGCCCCATGGTTCACGTCGGGATAACGATGACATGGGGCTCCCGCTTGATCAATATAAAGTTAATCCAATCTACGATTTAGGGTTTTCACCGCATGATCGGAACATCCTACGCGTAGTTGAGCCTAATAGACACGAAAGATAATGGAAAGCTAACCCTAAAGAGGCCTAAAACCAACATTAAGTTAATTCCCGGAACATCTCTCTTAGGACTAACAAATCGTACCTTACGTACTACCGGATCGTTCAACCCGTTTGCAAGGCCTATCATACAGATATTATACCAATCCTTGAAGAATCAATGAGCAACTATAACAGATCGGATCTACTAAATAACGAATAAGCAAGGTGCTGCCCTTTACACCTAGGTAGGTATAAGGGCGCTAGATATCGTGGGCAGCATAGCTAAGCAAGCATGTATAAGAAAACGTCCATGCAAGCCCCAAAACACCTATGATAAATAGTGCTACTCGCCATCAACAACGCTTCAGCACGAGCAACACAAGGTAAACGAATAAACGTAGCTGCCTAGATCGCAAGATGCGATCTAGGCAGCATGATGCTTACCCGGAGAAACCCTCGAAAGAAGGGGTGGCGATGCGCCCATTGTGTGTTTGTTGTGAACGTGATTGTCCTCCTTTTCCAATAACCCTAGATACATATTTATAGTCCAAGGGACTTTCTAATTGGGCGTGCACCTAACAAACTCTATCTTTTAATTCTAAGCTAAGAGGCAATTTACTATATTTACGATACACGGGCAATCTAGCCCAAACTCTTCGCGCAAGGCCGCTTCAAAGACGCTCCACGTGTATATCTTTCAAGCCCATCTTCACTTACGGCCCATCTCCTGATTTGGCCAAAATCTGGTGATAACATAACCCAAAAGTCTCCTTTATTCTCTCTACGGACAATGGGGCGGGCATGGCCATTTTTGTGTTTGGGGCCTGATCCAAACATATCGAAACCGGCACTGTGTCATACCAATGTAGATGCTCTAACACCTAAGTGTGAATTTCGGTATATGTCTCCATTATGTGGTAATGTCTAAACCTTTACTTCCTTGTTACTAGTTTATTTTTACCTTATCTTCTGTAGCTAGTTGTTTCCATATAGGTTGCTCACATAAATTTGCATACCCGTCCAGAAAAAAAACATCAATTTACATAATCTAGAGAACACACTTTAAATTTGTCTAAAGAAAGATTAAAAAATGTGTAGTAGTTAACAAAGGTAAGAAAATTCACCTATGGGTGAGTGTATATTCCTCGTTGTAAATACCTTCCATGTTCCCCGTTACTCCATCGGTATAGTGACGTGACGATGGCACACCATCTTCCCAAAACGACGAGCTTGATCTGAACATGTTCTCGGCGGTGGCTGTTTGCATGATCGATTTTCAAGAGTGTCGCCGTAGAGAGAATAAGGGAGAGTTTTGGGTTCATCCGACACAACTCAAGTCGTTGCAATAGCCGATCTAAGGTCCAAACGGAGATTGGCAGCGGGGGCAGCATTCGAACGGCTAGCGGGATAACGGATTGGCACACAATTTTTTGTGCTTGACACATCCACACGTCATTGTTGATGAGCTTAATGATCCAAATCTTAACGATTATGAGCTTAACGAGTTGAGTCTTAACGATTCGATCCGAACAACTTGGTAGTCCACACCTAATCCACACATGGACAAGGGGCAAGTGCTCAGAGCATCTCCAGCCGTCTCCCCGACGAGCCCCCCATGACGCGTTTTTCTCACCCGGATGGATGAAAACGGTC
The DNA here is from genome assembly GCA_030979885.1 of Lolium multiflorum. Lineage (NCBI taxonomy): Eukaryota > Viridiplantae > Streptophyta > Magnoliopsida > Poales > Poaceae > Lolium > Lolium multiflorum. Next base: position 24,245 of record JAUUTY010000202.1, on the reverse strand, counting down.
CAATCGTGTCCCCGGACCTCGATTTCGTCCAGATTTGAGCTTTCATCCGTCCGACGAGCCCAGATCATCCCCCGGGGATCGCTCGGGGACTTCGGACGAAACGAAAGCGCGGAAAACATCGAGAAAACTTCCCGCACGGATGGTGGCCTCGACTTGTCGGCGACAGAGGCCAATCGTCTTCCGCGCGCTTCAAAAGCATGCCGCCGGTCAGACTTCGCCGGACGCGTTGCTTCCACCCATCGTCGCTTCGGATTCACGCGCGGCTCCCTCTATTTATCGCGGAACCTACCGTGTCTGGCTGCATTCACTACCGTCGTCTCCCTTCTCTCCCCATCATTGTCTTCTCTCCCCAATCCACCTCCACCAGCGAGCAATGGCGGGCCACGGCGCGGCGAACAACGACTTAGGCCGTCGTTCCCTACACCAGTGGGAGGCGGGACTCCTGCACATGGCGAGCTACCGACGCCGCCGGACTTCCGATCCCGCCGCTTCCGGTGGGAGGCGACGAGCTCGATGCCGCTATCGACGTTGTGCTTGTCACCCTCACCGACGAGCAGCGCGCGGAGGAGCGGTACCGCGCCGACAACTATGACGCCTGGAACGAGTTCTTCCGTCTCCGGCACGAACGGGAACTCGCAGCCTTCGACGGTCCTCCCCTCCTCCAGCGCGTAACAACGCCGCCGGCCGCCGCCGCTGGTGGGGTGCGCCGAGCCGCACGCTCGCCCGTGTGCTCGCGCACATCGAAGCCGGCAACTCCCCCCTTTGGGGATGCCGCCGGCGGCGCCGAAAGTCAGGAACTCGAGCGACGACGACATGTAGTCTTTTTAGTTTATGTTTCCATCTGGCAAATTTAAATATATGTACGAATTCGGCCTATATATGTACGAATATGTTAAATACCTTTAAATTTTGCTTTTGTTTGAATGAATTTCGCCTTGTTTTATCCAAATTCGCCGTTATTTATCAAAAAATTCATCCATCCTAGACTCGCCGCTAGGAAAATGGGCTTCCCAGCCTAAAATTACATCCATCCGGCGCTAAATAGCGCCGAATTTTGGCCGGGAGCCCCAACGGCTGGGATGCTCTCCTAGACGGCAGTGGCATTTTTTTTCTTTTTTTTGATTCGGTCACTTCCACTGACTCGGCTTCTCGATGAGGGAAGTGACAAATTTTTTTCCGATTCGGCTAAACTTTGCTCCAATTGGCCCGCGGTGAAAATTTTCAAATGAGGCCAATCGTGCAGCCGGAACAAGAGTGATAAACGTGGCCACGTTCTCCGTGATTTTGAGCCAAGTCTTACTCCACGTAGCGCGACTACTGACTAGTACTAGTGAGTAGTGAGTAGAAAAGCCTTGCCCCGTCTCACTTTCTTGCCCTCCCCAACCGTATCCCCCATTCCCCCCTCCTTCCTTCCCCTGGCCGCGCCCCCATCCGCTCCCCGCTGCCGTATCTCGCCACAGCCGCCACCACCAGCACATGCCGATTCGTCGAAAGGCGAATGCTTCACCACTCTGGGCCGGCGGCGAGCTGGTAGCTGAGGCGATGTTGAAGCCCGACGCCGGCGCCCCATCCTGGGCGGCGATGTTGGCCCGCCGCCGTGTCTGCCGCGGCGCGCGGCGCGCGGCTTGAAGACCGGGGCTGTCTCTCTCCTCGACAGCGGCGAGTTGGTCGCGCCAGCGATCTCCCACCTGGGAGATCCGGCGTGCTCATCTCGCTGCTGTCAGTGGAAGTGACCGCCCGCCGGCAGATCTGGCGACCTGCGCCGAAGGCCAGCGCACCGCGTGTCCTGCGCGGCGGCGCATCTCCTCGTGGCAGGATGGTACACAGGTCAGTCGGCATCTCATCTCTCCCTCTACCTCCGGCCAAGCCCATTCTGTGGATTACGGCCCAGAGTCGTCTTTCACTTTGATGGGCCGCTAAACATGAAACTCTTCGTCTTTCACAGCCCAAATTTCAAGTCTCTACGGCTACTGCGTCAAAAAAAATTCTCCCAGCCTCTTCTTCCTTTCTCGGCCGATCACACTTGCGTCTCGCGTTCGTCTTTCCAGCAAGCAAATCCTCCACCAATATAAACGCGCAGCCACAACACCTCTTTCAAAATCCCTCGCCATTTCACGAGTTCTAGCTTGGGCTTCTCGAGTCTGCTGCTGGACGCTCTACCCCGGCCACCCCCACCCCCCTGCGAGGCGAGGCGACGCGAGGCGAGCGACGCCATGCCGGTACGCCGTCGATCATCGCACTCCCCCATCCCCTTGTCTACCATTCTGGCGAAATCGTGGTGCTGCGGTAGTAAATCCGTTTCGAAATGAAACCCACAAATTTCCTTGCGAAATTCCGGTGGTGCTAGAGGCTTGGGCCCGAGTTCGTCTTGCTCCTCTACTAAATTCGCGTTTCCACCTGAAATCCCCCACGCGCTGGTCCCGAATTCGTGTCACTGCTCTACTAAATCGCGTTTCCACTTGAAATCACCCAAGTGCTAGTCCCGAATTCGTGTTACTGCTCTACTAAATCGCGTTTCCACTTGAAATCACCCAAGTGCTAGTCCCGAATTCGTGTTACTGCTCTACTAAATCGCGTTTCCACTTGAAATCACCCAAGTGCTAGTCCCGAATTCGTGTTACTGCTCTACTAAGATCGAGTTTCCACTTGAAATCACCCAAGTGCTAGTCCCGAATTCGTGTTACTGCTCTACTAAGATCGAGTTTCCACTTGAAATCCCCCAGTGCTATGTTGAAATGCTTTTTCTACTTGAAATACCCGAGGTCATAGGCCCCGAATTCGTCTTCCTGCTCTGTTAAGTCGATTGTGTACTTGAAATCCCCGTGTAGATATGGATTCTGCGAACATGTTGTGCTGCTAGGTAGAAGCTGCCCTGTGCTTGTAATCCCGGTGTGGTGCTTCTAGGCCGCGTTTTGACTAGGGCCCTCCTAGAGTACCAATGCGAATTAGTAATGTTGATCACAACCTAACTGGTTTAGAGTTATGCTAGTTTATGCTTGCTTCGTGTTCGTTTCAAGCGCGTTTTTGTGGATCTATGCTCATGCATGAGCAGGCATATTGGAACCTCTACCCGTCCTTCTGCTTAGGGGCTGTAAAAAATTCAGAGTATTTTTCGAATGTTTTACTAGTTATGATCGCAGTTCCAAGTCCTTCAGATTCGAGCTGTTTTGTAAATATGAATTTAAACGGTTAATTTGGCTCTGGAGAACTGGAAGCATTGATGCCGTTGTTATTCTTTTCCGCATGTTGTTTCAGCTCACTTGCAATCAAATAACTCTGTAACTTTTGCATCTGTTTTCTGTTTGCTGCCTGTGATTGTGTTGTATAGTATATCAGATCTGATGGGAAAATGTGCTTTAACTGTCCATAACGACATTTACATTGAAATGTAGAAAACAGTTTGGCGCCGTCTTGATCTGGGTGAGGGACACAACCCTGGGACCTTGCCGCTGATGGTGCAGCGCCCCACTCGGGTCCAGGCCCCCCCTCCGCCTAATGGTGTTCTCCATGTGCTGCCTGCACACAACAACTTCCCTCACCCCCCTCAGCAAGCTTTGCCAGTAGCTCAAGAAGAGGTTGGTAGAATTAATCACTGTTATTATATTTTGTTCAAATTAGACACTTCTATTTTTGTGCAGGCTAGATGCCCAATTTTCAATCTGAGAAAACTATACCTAGTGCAAATTTCTTTTGTCACTGTGGATTTTTTTTTATCCCTGACTCGAATTCAAATGTACAAACTGATTGCCCCACCTGGTGCACCTTGTGCCTTACTTACATTTGACCGCATTGCACTCAGGATACTGTACAGGGTCTGTCTGATGAATATGTGCTGGAAGTTGCCGAGAAGAAAGCTGAGGACATTGCTCAGTCCCATGATACACCACAGAAGGCCATCGACAAGGCCGGGAGAGACGTGAAGTATCTGAGGAAGTCCATTGCTCTGTTGGAGCTTCTGGAAAGACAGGATGTATGTTGACTGCCCTGCCTAACTTGCATTTCACCTAATTTCACTGTGTGTATTGCATTTGTGTTTCTGATACGTTTTGGAGTATGTAATATTTGGCGCTCGATGAACGATGTTTTGTAAGATGACGCTAGTTTTAAATGCTGTAGGATAGATGAATGATACCTTAATTTTATTGCTGGTTACAAGTATCTGTTTATTGCTAAATTTTGCGGTGTGAACTATAACTATTAAAATGCTGCTAGTATTAAATGCGGCTGGATATATGAATGATAACGTAATTTTAGTGCTCCTTCCAGCATGTAATTGAGTTTTTTTCTTAATTGCAGTGACACGCAGGATTCAATCAGCAGCCACTTCATCCTAATGCAGGTATTACTAGATCTGTTCCCTTTCGGTGGTTTCATCCTGCCACTCCCGGATCATTGTTTATCATTACATTGTCTAGTGCAGTATACTAATTGGCCAGTCCAGTCGTAGAAGCAAGAACTATTAAGTATTTATAAAAACATTGTTTTTCCTTATAGCCAAAGTAATATTTATAAAATCGTTTGCTTTTTTGCATATTAGAAACATGCATTGCTGGTTGTCAAAAATACCATCACAAGATAATAACAACTAAAATGCCATTTACAACAGAGTTTTGCCAATAGATCATCTTAGATAGCTTATAAATTGTTTCTTGAGTTAGACACAATATCAAATCTAGTTTTGCCATACCCTCAAAACCCCTTGAAGGGTTGTTGTGGATGTTTCCAGTAAACAGTGGGTCTTTTTTTTCTTTGTGTCTGATCACATTTCATGGTACCCTCTTAGTTGTCCTAGGTCCTTTTTGTGTAGTTTTTATGATTGCTCTAATTTAAGGAGTAAATTGTTTTTCTCTGGTCTGCTGTTCATAATGCCTATGAACCTTTTGTTTCTGCATAGGTAAACAATGTTCTTTTGTTTCTATGATATATGAATATAGACATGTGAGTAATTTGAACATACAATAGATGAATAGTTTCGTAATACATGAATAGTTTAGTACTTTTAAATTTTTACAGCTTCTTGTTGCTATCTGGTTAGTATAGGAACAAATGTGCAGAGTATATATTAAATCCTTTCATTATAACTACTTTAGGCTGTCATATGTTTTATGATTTTGGATCTTTCTTGTTTGGAAAATTTATTTAATACGTCAGGCTGTCTTTACAGCACCATTGTTTTTTGTTTGTTTGTTTCAATAATATGGTGTTGCACTATTGAACCTTGGAGATCCTCCTCCCAAATACCATTGTTTTTTGTTTGTTTGTTTCAATAATATGGTGTTGCACTATTGAACCTTGGAGATCCTCCTCCCAAATACTAACCTGACCAGCTATTCGTCCTAAAACACACAGAAAGTATATTTGTGAGTTTTAGGCCTCTTGTGCATTTGCTTAATGTTTGTTTCCAATAGCAATCTAAACCTGCTGGCGGGACTTTTTGCTTATGAAAATTGTGCCCTCTATTATTGCTCCCTTTTGTCGGCATTTATTAATTTGGTGTGACAATTCTATTCCTGAAGCGTCAGCTAACTGCGTCCATTTTCTTTTTCTTTTTCAGTTAGTGGGAGGCTATCCAAGAAGAGTTGAAGGGGATGGAATCGTGTAACCACCTGTACAATAGTTGAAAACTGCGCTTGGCTTGTACTAATAATCATGTGAACTAAATCGGTTGGATGTGTGAATCTGTTGGATTTGTGAAACCACTAATATTTCTCTTGACTTGCCATTTTATTTCTGTGTGAGTGGAAGGTTGTGCAGGCAAAGATTTAAAACATGATATCGTTCTTTCTTTGTTTATCGTCTTTTGTTCATTGATAAGTTCAGTTCATGCTTCCTTTCTATATCTGTCATATATTTGCACTGTTAAGTTTATTACGGTAATATTTTGGGAAATCCATTTCGGATCATATGTGTAGATTCACCCGTTGCCTAAAAATATATTTTAGAATGTCTTAAATTTCCAATAAAAAACAGGTGTTTCTAGAATTTCTCTGTTTGCACACCAACTTTGTGCGAAATGATGTTTTGTGTGGCGTGTGTAGAAGTGTAATTTTCGTTGTTCTAAACTAGCTTTTTGCAGGACATGTTTCTATATTTGCACGTAGGCCAGTAGTACACAGGAAACAGCTAATAGCTAGCTGGTTGTACTACCAAGACTATAACGATTGTACTGTTGATGCTAAAATGGTTATACTGCTGAGTGGACTGCTTGGTTCTTAACGATTGTACTACCGATGCTATACCGATTGTATTGTTGATACTATAATGATTTTAACGCTGGTTCTTAACGATGTGCACTGCTCAGTTATTCCCGCAACGAATAATTGTACTTCTTTGAGACAAATACTTGTACTTCTTTGACTGGAATGTTGTACTTATCAGAATGACTTTTGTGTATTTTATCGAATTTATGTACCTTCCAATACTATTTAAAAGGTGCACCGGTGGAACATGAGTGTATTTTTAATTATTTTCCAGAATATTTTTATAATTCTCGACAATGTAGTTCTGAACTACACTTGTACTTACTGCAACTACAAATTGATATTGTTTTCCTTCTAGAGGAAATTTTTAGTGCCCATGCCAAACGAGCATACTTCACTTCTAGGTACCTTTTTATCGGGCGTTGAATATATATTGCTAGAACACAGGCATCTACACTTATCTATTGCAATTTATTTTCTTCTCATCTAAAAAAAAAGTTCTTCTCAAACTCATCAATTTTCGTTGAGATTTTTCTGCGACTTAGAAATTGCAGGCACAAAGGAAATCATTCAGAAGATAAAATGGGGGAGATTGTCACGCTGGAAGTTTTCGATTTGGTGGCATATTGCATGCGCGCTAGCTAGAGAAGTCCTAGGGACGAGCGGCGCCAGGGAGGCAGCCAGTGCATCAGAGGAGGAAGGGAACGCCAACGAGCGGTGTCAGGGAGGTCTCCTCCAACATTGAGAAAGGGAAATTTTAGGTATCGCATGCATATAGCGGCAAACAAAATTAAAAATAAAAACAACATGATATTTTTCCTTTGTTCATGTGTAGTCAAATTGCTCTCCCGCCAGAGTCGAGCACGCGCTCAGGCCAGCGACCGGGGAATGGCCGCCGGCGCTGAGGAGGCGCAGGGTAGGCCGCTCGAGACACCGGGGGCGTAGGTTTGGTAATATATACTTCCCGTTGTTACTTTCTTGTACTTCCCATTTTTTTTTTTTTGGATTTTCTTTAGTGGATTTTCTATACTACCCACGACCCATGGATGTACTCCCTCCGGTCGGATTTAATCGACGCCGGAGGGGTTCATGCGAAGTGAGAGTTCAAAGCAACAGCGCGTCAATTAAATCAGTCCCGAGGTAGTACATCCTAAATACAACCATGTGTACTGCCCACGACCCAGATTAAGTTCTTATTCCATGTGACAATTGTACTGCCTAATTGGTAGATCTGCACTTGTACTTCTCGATCTGATACTTGTATTTATTGGGACTTATAACTTGTAATTCCCGATCCAAGTTTTTTTTACTTCTTATTGGGGCATCGTTTATTTCCACGCTTCCTCATTTAGTCCACAACCCGTCGATGTGTACTTTCGTCAGGGGAGACGGTGTACTTCTCAAAACTAATCACTTAGACTTACTGTTGGACTTTCTAATTATTTTCTGAATATTCCGGTAGAAGTGAACTTTAGGGACTTTTTAAATTGAACTTCTAGGGGGCAATTTTTTAGCAAACGAACTGGGCATATGTACTGCATCGATTTGTGTATATGTATTGCCTGACAGATGCGTGTGCACTTTTACTGCATCTAATTCTTTCAAATCATCCTATTTCTTTATTGTTTTTTCTCATCAAGAATTTTTTTTTGAGGGTTCACCGGGGGGAGCAAAAGGCTCCCACCTGAATATTTTGTATTCCTTCAGTTTATCACAAGATTGGGCGAAGGCCCCAGTTTTTTGAGCAGCAGTACATGGGGGAAGAGGGAGACATATCCCAACGCAAGGGGGGAGAGCTCAACACACACACACAACAGGGTAAACTATGGTCGCTCGGGAAGGAGGAAGGTGAGCCAGAGATCGACGTCATCACGGCAAGCAGACGGCAGCCGCGCACGCCACAGCACAGCATCATCCCTGCATCTTTTGAGGACAAGGCGAAGGGACGGCGCCAGCCCGTTGAAGACCACGTCGTTCCTGTGCTTCCACAGCTGCCAAACGCAGAGGAGGCGAAGTGTCGACGCCGTCCGGGGGTGCACGGCGGTAGGCAGCACATAGGTGCCAGCAAAAAAGGTGAAACATTTGTACTGCTACATCACCGTTGTCTTTGATTTTCGTGGCTGTCGTATGCGCTCTAGGACACGCCCATGGGTTGTAATCCCCAAGTTCTAGTTCTTGGCAAGGAGCAACAAGGCACGCAGTTCATTTCTTCAGTTAAGTTAACTTCAGACTGCAGCCATCAGGCCACCTTGCCGGGAGGAGCTGCTGGCGCAGGGAAGGAGGTTTAGTCGCTGCACGGTACCGGAGGGAGGGGCTGGTCGGCACGTCGCTAGATTTTGTACGTCCCAGCACTATACGTTTTCACATCTCATCGAATCAACATGTACTGCCGAACGCAGGAAACAGAAAATACAGATGTAGCACACGAACAACAGCGAGGAGACAGAGTGAAGGCCGCAGCCTCGTGCTGTGCTGGGCGGCTGACGCCGACGGTGAAGACGAAGAAAGTTAGTTTGCGGCCGGAGCACGCGGCCTGTAGCAAACCAGAGAGCAGGAGGAAAAAAAACAGAGAGCGAGAGCTAGGTAGCAAGCTAGCTCTTGGAATCAATCAGAGCAGCACTCCTCCAGGACGTGCACTGCCCGCTGCCAAAATATTGCACTGCTCTGATTATACAAGCTGCGAAACTGAAAAAAATCAAAAGAAAAAGATACCACGCGCGGGATCACGAGGCTCCAGTGTCCGTCCGTCGGCTCATGTACATCTCGCCCTGTCGTCCCCCGGCGTTGTGGGTAGCGGCTGTACCGGAAACCACCGGATAACGGTGGCGAACTTCGGCCTGCCGCGGCGCCGAGCTGCAGGGATACCAGGGTGTGTCGCGGCGGCGCACTTCGGCCTGGGGCGGCGCCTAAGCTGCAGCAATGGGCGCCGGAGCAAGGGAGTTCCGCCGGCGATGAGGAGGTTAGCGGGATTACTGCCGACATCTAGGAGATGCGGGCGCGGTCCGCCACTGTCGTGGTGGTGCGGGTGACGCCGGAGATGCAAGGACCGTGGCCGGCGGCGCGAGGGGATCCGGGAGATGCGGGGACACTGGCGAGCGGCAGGGGAAGGCGCGGAGCCGTGCTGGAGGTCGTGGCGACGGAGTAAGCCGCGTAGGCAGCGGGGAAGAAGGGTCGGCGGCGCGCAGGTCGAGGGCCAGCGCCGCGCGGAATTTTGCGGCGCGGGAGTTCGTTGCATGTGACGTAAGGTTTCTTGCACGTGCGGCGTAACTTTACATCTCTAACATAGCCCGTAAAAGCCGTCGGAACTAAACTTTTCCGGCAATTTCACGGGTTCGGGTCGAAACGCGCGCCTGAAAACATGGGTTGGTCCGTAAACGAAGTTCAGGGGTCCGAGAAATCGGGCGGCCGCCCCGTATTAAAAGGGTTCACAGAGGGGAGTTCGGTTCGCAAACCCTACTCCCCTCCGCCGCCCGTCTCCCGCCGCCGCCGCCAGTTCCCCGCTCCGACGAGCGATTCCGGCCGCTCCGAAGCCGCCGCTTCGGCCAGCTCCCCTCCCTCCGGAATGACGCGTGCTAGACGCGTGGGTAGGGGAGGTGGCCGATGCGGGGCCGGAAGGTGCACTCGGCGTCCGCCGGGTGCACGGGCGTCGCCGGAGATCGCCAGGCGTAGGCGCTCCATGAGGGCCGTACGGAAGTGGCCGGAGATGATGGCGTACGTCGCTGCGCGCGCGGAGGAGGCGGCGGAAGGAGAAGCCGATGCGCCGCCCGCTGCCGCGGCGTGCAACCCTCCTCTGCCGGCGCTGCCCCCGCACGGCGACGACGCCGCCGCCGCCGCTGGGACGCCTCAAGCGTGCGGGAGCACCTCCGAGGCGGCGGTCGTCGAAGTGGCGGCGGTCGTCGTCGCCTAGGAAGACCGGCGAGCAAAAACCCTCCGCCGGCAACATTAGCTCCCAGACTGTCACTCCGGGGACTAATTCTAGTTTAATTTAGGTGCCTAGATCGTAATGTACGTGCAATATGCATGTATTTTGCCTAAATTGTACAAATTAGAACATCTCCAGCCGCGTCCCCCAAACCGTCCCCCAAACCGCGCCGGATTGAGCGTTTGGGGGACGTGTTTTGTTCGTGCCGCGTTTGGGGGACGTCGCTTCCCAGCCGCGTCCCCCAAACGCCGCCCCCAAACATTAAAAGTATTTTTTTTGGCTAGAAAGAAACTATTTAATAATATTCAAATCGGTTGAACATAAACAAATTATATATAAAACTTCAAAAAATATAATTAAATACATATAAACTATCTACTTCTTCTTCTTCGCCGATGGCCCCGCCTCGTCGTCATCGCGGTGGCGCTTCCTGCTCGTCACCTCTTCCGAAGAGGCGGTGTCGCCGACGCGTCGTCCGCCGGTGCTCGTCGGCTGCGCCTGGCCTTGGCCTTGCCTTGGCCTTGGCGGCCTTGGCCTTGGCGGCCTTGGCCTTGGGGCCTTGGCGGCCTTGGCCTTGGCGGCCCGTCCTTGGCAGCCTTCGCCTTGGCCGCCTTCACCTTCGCACGGGCACCGCGCCGCCGGCCTCGCTCTCTTCCTCCTCCTCCCTAGCCCAGCCATTCGTCCTCGCTGTCAGGCGGCGGGGAATCGTAGCCGCTGATCGGCGTCCTGTCTTTGTCCCACCATGGCGCCAAGGCTTTCCCTCGGGGAGGTGTCGGACGGGAGCTGGGAGATGTAGCTCATCGTCGCTGGAGGTGTCGGATGGAGGCTTGGATGAATGACGGCGTACGTACGGGTCTTATGAGCGCGGATGAACGGCGGCGCAGAAGTCGAAGAGCAGCGGTTGCTCTTCCGAGGAGTCGGCGCTCCATTCCGGCGGGGTTGGCGCGTCGTCGACGCGGTTGCCAATGCGACGGTTCCGCTTCCGTCAACTGCACGTCGCTATGTATGTGGCGGTTGAGCGTCCGAGCCACCGACGGTCGGCCCCGCGCTCTCGCCTCTCATTTCGTTGTGTCCGCGTGCCCGGTGCGTCCCCTGGGACGGACGGGCTCGGGACGCCGGACACCGTATCGGGCCGCGCCGGATAAAAAAGGCCTTTGGGGCGCGCGGCTGGGAGTTTTTTTGTTCGGCGCGCCCCAAATCCCTTTGGGGGACGGTTTGGGGGACGCGACTGGAGATGCTCTTATGAACGAATTTAGCTTCATTCGATGAAATCGAGTGCGATCGCAAATTTTGGTTTCCCGCGACGTTTGATTTCATCGAGTTCGGTTCATCGTTTCGGTTTCTGTTCTGCGCCATCGCTAAATCCGCAACCAAAATGTTTTTCGGGAGACTGAACTCGCTTTTTTCGGTTCCGATAAATAGGGGCTCGGGGCTCTGTTAGAGTTGCTCTTACATGATGCATGCCAACTGCCAAGTAATCTTAGGGCATCTCCAACGGCGCGACGCATTTTAGCGTCTGCGCGCTTCCGTTTGCGTCGGTCGAAATGGTCGAAATCGACCGCGCGTTCGTTTGCGTCGGGGGGTGGCTCCAGCGGCACGACGCAATTTTTGGCCGTATCATTTTTTTTAAACATGAAACATAATTTACATAGTTAAAACATAAAAAAAAACCCTAACGCCATCTGCTCCTCGTCGTGTCGAGCACGATGAGCTCCGGTATCACCCACGCGCAACCATCCGGGGAGCGACGCCGCGCCCGAGGCTGAGGTGGAGGAGGATGCGGCGTGGCGGCGGAGGCGCTCAGGATACGGCTGTCGCGGCGGTGGAGGCACCCAGGGATACGGCTGTGGCGGGCGGAGGAGGCCCGTGGCTGCGGCGTGGGGAGGAGCCCAGGGCTGTACGGCGGCGGTGGGCGCGCCGAGTCCTAGCGCCGTCGAAGGGCTTCATCCTCCGAGCCCGACGACATGAGGGCAGCGGGCGGCACCGGCGTCCTCTCGAGACGAGGACGCCGAGCTTCGCGATCTCGTCGTCCGTCATGTTCTCCGGAACTCGAAATTGCGGCCCACCATGGCCTGTGCCATTCGTGGAAGACGGCCGCGACGTCGGCCGTCGCCCTTCACCTCCTCGTTATGGTACGCGAGCTCGATGTAGTCGCGTCGTCGAGACGTCGTAGGCGTCGTCGTCGTCGTTGTCCTGCGCGCCGGCCTGGCCGACGACGCGCGGCGCTCTGTCTTCGTGGACGAGTCGGCGGTGCATCCCCGAAGGGAAAATCCCTGTCGCCCATGAAGCCCGCGCTTCTTCTCCTATCCGTCTCGGTCGCCAGTACGCCAACTTTCGGAGTCGATGGCGTACGCCGGATCGGCGCGGAGGTCCGGCGCGGTACCGCCTTCGTCCGGATCCCCGTCCGATCGGCGCGCGCAGAGGAGGGATGGGCACCGACGGCAGCTGAGCCGCCGCCGCCAGTTGCACGCCGGACCAGGCCTCGCACGGCAACCATTTGCCGTACATTAGCCTCCCCAGCGTGACGGGAACCTGCACCCTCTTGCTGCCGCTGCCGGAGGCCTCGAAGTCGTTCTTCTTCCCCATGGCGCTGCGGCGGTGGTGGTGCGAGTGGAGGTGCGGGCGAAGGACGAACGCGGCCGGTGGACTTTAAGGGCAGCCGCGGATACGATGCCATTGAAGGCGGCGCAGAGCCCAGCCGCCGCCCGCGAGTGTGCGCGCAGAACGGGCAGTCGCACCATTGATGGCGAAAGCTGCGGCGCAGACGCGGAAGCGCCGACCGCCGAAGCGGTGCCCTCGATGCAGACTCGCTGCCAGGCGGGCCCGATGGAGACGCAAGCAGACACTTTGCGTGTCCGCAGAGATGCAAGCAGCAGGTTTGCATCTCTACGGACGGCCCGGTCACTTTGCGCCGCACCGCTGGAGAGGGTGCCAGACGCATTTTCGGTCAAGGCCGACGCAAATGCGTCGCGCCGCTGGAGATGCCCTTATACTACGGTCATGTGAAGTAAATTTTGTTAAGTGCAATGTAAACTCATTCCACGAACTATTCACGTGAAGTAAATTTACATAGCAACTCACAGGTCAACAATTTTATATAGTTAGTTGTTCCAAAAAAGGCATAATCATATTCGGGCAAACACATATCAAAAATTCAATACTAACTAAGTATCTAAACTGAATCTGTTTTTGGAACGTAAGAATTCCACAGCAAACGCATACTTTCCACCGAGGTATTCTGGCGTCCCAAATGAGGGCTTTTAGATCCACTAATTACAATTTACTTCCCATCCATAACCATTTATTACTCACATAGCTGAGCTACCCCGGGAAAGAACACAACAGACCAACACCATCATGTCAGCGTCTTGCCTGCTAGCTCCTGCCTCCCTCTGTGTAATGGCTAAAATCACATAGTTTTCCTCAGGATTTATATCTTTCGGCTCAGCCAGCTAGTCCACAAAAGGCAATGCCGGAGAGGATTGTCAGGGCAGCTGATATCCCGTACGATGGCGCTGCTGTACAATTCAACCATAAGAGCCCAGGCGCCTCTTCTGGTGGTGGCCTGAAGCCATCAGTGGGGATAGGAGCTCCGGTATCGACCACTGCTCTGCATCTCTCCAGCACCTGTCTGAAGAGGGCATGTTGTAAGGCGAGCTGCCTGTGCTGCCTCTGTGCTTCCCGCTATCAGCCTGGCATTTTCGATGCATGTCATCAAAGGTCAGATCGCTTACGCAACCAATAAGCAGAAGATCAACTAAAACAAGAAATATAAATCAGGATGTAATTGGTGGCAAAACTCCTATTTGAAACAGAGTAACACAACCTAAACTATTGGATTCAAACTTGAGCTCACCTCAGGCCACACGGGGCCAACTCAAATAGGACTGCAATATGTCAGCTCCCACAGACACAATTAACCATTGACACTAACAGACAACAATATACAAATCTGTGGACAAGAACTTATTGATGAAATATCTAACACCTAATCAGAACTTTCCCACATCATGATAGTGGGATTGCAGTACAAGGAAGTACGAAACATGGAAGACATAAAAATTACTAGAACTGAGCAGAGTAGGTTGCAGCTTCCTTGCAAGAGACACCGAGAGATGCTAACGAATAGGTCTAGATAAAGTATTGTTTGCTAAGCCAGTAACTAGTATATGCATCTCAAAGAAACTTCAGTATAGGCATATATACTTCCCATCAATACTAAAGCAAGCACTTGCACATGTACACTTAAAGAATGCACAAAGGAAATTAGTGATCGACTTTTTATACTGCTACGACTCTAGCATATGTTCTGTATCGAATCTCTACCTAGCACCATTAGCACTTCATAGTTCTCAAACAACTCCCCATCACCAAAATAAATCTCAACTGGAAAATGGTCACTTATATATCAGAATCTGAAGACCATATACCAAATAGCATTTTGCATCAGTATGGTGAGCAAATCAGAGGACTGCAAATACTACTCTATCTAATCCAAAAGAGCTTCTGGTGTAATTTTTTTGTCATCTAACGTAATAAGCTTGTGTATCTAGGCACTAGTTTTATAGCTTAAACATGAAAACTACATTTCCTAGGTGCCAAACTCATGATGTACAAAGATAACCATATGGTGTAATACACTTACGTGAGTAGACACAAGTTACACGGCACAAACAAAAAAGCTACAAGCTAGTACATCATGCATACCTGTCAGCCTAACTCCACATTCCTTTCAGTCTGCAAGGGAAAAGTACGACATAAGCAATTTAGACATGGAAACCTGCAAGTGACGACTTCAGGTCACATGATCATATATAGGGCAATGTGAGTGATACATACAATCTTGAAATCCTAAGGAGTTATCTGTCCATATAGATGAACAATCAAAGATCAATTAACAAGGTATGTTTGTTACTAGACTGTGCAAAAAAAGAGGTTAAATCTGCAAGCCCTGCAGAAATTGAGAGCTTGACAAAATACGATTTTGTTTCAGTGATAAATTGTCGATGTATGTATTATATTTCAGGAGTAGCTAATGCATCGCGTGATAAGAAGTATTGCCAGCTAGTAAACCACAGACAAAAAGGCCACATAACTACTCCATGTGTTGTGCTTAAAGGAACATGTTGCTGAGGAGAATAATTATTTTTGCAACAACGTAATTAGCAGAATGATATGCCGACAAACATACTTCTTTATTTTCACATATACTCATTTCCAAAGACTAACTACAACTGAATTTATATTAGCGGCATCTTTGGTGCTTGTCAATATATAAATGATTATCTCATCCTGTATGCAAGAAACATTTCTGTGACCATCTGGGCTTCTGAAGCTAGACTAGATACTTACAAACCATAGTGGAACTATTCTTAGAAAAAAAATTAAAGCTCAGTGATCCACATATACTCGTAGACGTATATGACAAAAGATGTACAGTAAATATGACTGAATGCTTCAAGCTGGTAGAAGAGCATGCGAGATTGAATCAAGATCACCAATAATCAAAGAACATGTTAATCAGTAACTATACATCCGAAGTGGAGATTAATAAATCTGAACGCGTACGCTAATTAAAAATTGGCTTCTACAAAACAGTATTGGATTGGAGAAACATACGAGGGATACAGCTCACGATAATCTTTTACCATTATATAAACACAGATAAGAACAAACCAACTGTTGTTCTTGGCCACCAGTAAGCTCACCTTGTTCGAGTAAAGAAGTTGTTGAGGAATCACTGGTGCGCTAGTACCGTAGTACGCTGCAGCTCCTGATCAGCAGCCGTTAAATAAGAATTGAACCTTCTCACCATCAAAAAAAGAATTGAACCTTCTGCCTGACGTAAGAATTACCAGCTGCATGCCTTGAAACGACAATAAAATCATGCAACATAGCTACTGGCATTGTAGGGTGTCTGCCTAGTATCACACCATCAAACAATAACCAGCATGGCTTCATGTGCCATAAAAATCACAACGAGTAAGAAAAACCGGCATGTCTCATTCTCAAAACGTGGCCTTAATTGTTTTCAATGGCCCTGGGAATAAACAAAGCATTAAAATAAACAGATTCCACTTAATATACTCTAAATAACTTGCTGATGGTTTTGGGAAAAAATCTAACGTGATGAAATTCATCCCTATATCTCACTACTTATAAAAGCACCAACTCGACAGGAACATTCAATCTGAACCTTTCATTTGACACGATCTAATGGCCCAAATCTCTCCAATGACATCGCAAGACAAACCCGAACATTTACTGAGAATGCCACCGCGTTCGTTTCCCCAAACGTTTCATTCTGTTCTCTTCTTTCTTCTCCCTTGCGTTCCCCTCCTGAACAGGTGCTCTGCTAGGGTTCGAGCAGCCGCCGCTGTCCATCACCGCTGCGGCCTGCGGGCGAATCTCTGGCGCTGCCACTTCGCGCTGCCGGACGGCTTCCATCACCGCTGACTGTTGATCGCTGCCGCAGGGACCCTAATGGCATTCCATGGCGGAGGAGCACAGGCTGGTTGCGCCTCCGGCCGTGGCGCACGTCGCCTGGGCTGGTCGTAAGAGAGAACCGGCTAGATACGCAGCGGCCTGTTGATTCCTGTCCACTTCTTAGTACTGCAATTGGTGAGGATGATTTGACGGCAAAATTTCTGAAGAATTCAACGTCGAGTATTAAAGTTTGACAGTGCAAATGGCATACTGTAATCCACATAAGACTTGCTACCAGGAATAGCTCTTGTGCGCCAATTTAGATACTATTCTTGGCCTCTTATTCGGTGAATGTAACCAGGTTTCATGATATTTTACCCAGGAATTAACTAGGCAAGGGGAAGAGCAGATTGCTGGTGTTAGAAGCAATTTTCATGGATGGATGCCAGGTAAATAATGAAAGGCGTGAATGTAACTAGGTTTCATGATATTTTATCCAGGAACTAACAAGGAAAGAGGAAGAGCAGATTGTTGGTGTTGGAAGCAATATTCATGGACTTATGCCAGATAAGAACGAAAGGCATTGGTCCAAAAGTCTATCCGGCAAAAGATGGAGATTGGCTGAGAATCATTGTGTACCTTCAGTAACCTGCCCATCTCTTATGTTATATTCAAATTTTATAAAATATGTTTTCATTAAGTTGATGAATAGTCAATAGTAGTTGCAGAATTTGCAGAAGCTCAATCAACATTTGATTTTCACTTTTGTAGAAATTGGATTACTGAATTTAGTTCACGGCTTCATCTGGTTTGCTTGAATTTGGTCAAGCACTTCATACAGACAAAGCATAAGAATTATGAGGTATTTATCTCATCATCCAATTCATCTGGTTTGCATTGCAGACCATTTTAATAAAACATGGGCCTTAGTGAATTAGTGAATTACCATGAGTAAGAAAGTAGTGGGTTCCTTATGCATGATGGGATTGTGCTTGCACTTTCTTGACAGTTGTTATTTATTTATTTTAAAGACAGTATTTTTTATTGAATGGCTTACCATTCATAAATTGCAATTTTCTTTTGGCTGAGACGTACGTTGAGAAATGTAACTGTGATAATCACCCTACGGCGTCTCACCATGAGGTTTTTCATGTCACATTAGAGTATGACTACCCATGAGAGAAATGATTGTTAATTGATATGAGCAAGAACGTGCGTTGCACGTACACACTAACTAGTTCTATAGAAAATGTTAGTTTGGACACAACTCCATGCCACTCACGAACCAGCAGCAAGAAAAAATTGGAAAGCACTATATTTCAAAACAAAAAAACTGAAAAATTACATCAGGGACAGAAGAGACTATGCATGCACTAATCCACTGCCGTGATACAGTTTGGAACTTGCATTCCGGTAGCTAAATTTGCAGATGGCAAAAAAATTCCTGTTAACTTTATGTTCAGGTTCTTCTTATTTTCTTTATTGAAAAAGAAGGTTCATGTTCTTTCTATCTCACCAATCATAGATTTTGCTACTGACTTTTAGCTAGCTCCAAGGTTACGGAAACAAATTCTAAAATTTAAATCCCTAAATTTACTTGTACCGACCAGACACGGGGAAAAACAAAAATTGATCAAAGTGTTACGAATTATTGTCTACGTAGTCCTACTGTGGTTAATGTTTTTGTGTACTCTCCTTTCCAGTTGAAAAATGAAGCTGCAGCTAGCTTTTTGATAGTACCATCAGAAAAAAAAAACAGAACCTGATTGGCCAAATAAGTGAAACTTTTTATTAGCTATGTTGACCAAATGATCTAACCAAGAGAAGAAACATGAGATCTTTCAGATGAATCTACGTACACTTGATCACACACAATTGTAGTTATTTTAGATTCTCAAAAAAAATTGTACTTATTTTAGTCTCTCAATCATTATAACCTCGAGAGTTCTAATTGACTATCAATTATCAAACACAAAGATGCAAGAATTTAAAAACTGACATAACTAGTAATCTTTGATAATACAGAGAGTCCCTACAGTCATAATAATCAGTCAGAAGTTTGAGGAATATCCCTAACCTTGGGAGGCAGCTGAAGGTTGGAGAACTTAACGGGATCTTGAGGTCGGGTCGAAGGTTGGAGCTCAAGGTACAGAGGTCGAGGTCGATTTCAGAGGCTAGTGTAGGTCTGAGACCTCGGGTGCTGGTGGAGAACGAGATCGCGGGGAGCCCGCCCTACTCGATCCAATCCGGAGACGAACACGTACGAGATGCCGCTTCTCCAGCCGCGACAACAACGGGAGTCCATGCTCAGGTTGCTGCTAGAATCCTGCTCCCAACGTTTGACCAATCAAATTGGGAACAAGATTTTTGACGAAAAGAGGAGAGATGTCGGGAGAAGCTTGCTACCGGCTGTCCTCCCACGAAGATGATGCCGCCTACAGTCCAACCGCCGCGACGAGATGAACCGCACAAACGCACGCCCACCGCCGCTCGCCTCGAGCCGTCAGGATTCCGAACCGCCCGCCGCACACCAGCTCTCGATTGATTCATTCGGAAAAATTTGCGGTGCATAGTAGTGGGCTACCTCGTACCCCACGACCATGGAAGGGCAAAAACCATCTACGTAAAAAAAGTATACTCTGAATATTAGGTCGTCTCCAACACGGCGACCCATCCCGCGTCCGCGCGTCCGGATGGGTTCAACCGGACAAAAACGCGGCCCAGCGCGGCCACGCACCGCAAATACGGATGGCCGCGGCGTCCGGAACGACGCAAACCTGGGCTAGGTTTGCGTGGCCGCGGACGGCACGCGGCGTCCGGTCGCGTCCGGATGCTGGCCTTCTCGTCTCCCTTGGGCCCACCGATCGGTGACCGCCGCGGCTTATTAAATGTGGACTGGAGGGATCTGTCCCTCCAGTCCATTCCCCACTCCACTGTCCACTCCCCGAGCGCAACCGCCGTCATGGCCTCGAAGCGACGGTTCGCTCCCGGAGCTAACGACGAGGAGGCCAGCAACAGCCGCCGTCCTCTGCCGGCGCTGCGGGCCGGAGGAAACCGCGGCGGCCTCCACATTGGAGAGGCCGCCCGCGGCGGCGCGGCATTGGCGCAATCGGCGCCGCTGCTGCTGCAGCCCAAGCCGGAGTCCTCGGAAGAGGAGGAAGACCCCGACCTCCGCGCCGCTCTGATAATATCGGCGGCAGAGGAGGAAGCGAAGTGTCCGCAACTCCAAGCGGCCCTTCGCACCTCCGCGATGGAGGAGGAGGCCCGGCAGGCGGTCGAGGATGCCGAGGCCTGGGAGTTGTTCGCCTGTGCCCACCGGGAGGAAGAGACGGCGGCGCGGGAGGCGAGGCCCGCCCCGCGGAGCGCATCGCAGAGGGAGCGCCACGCGGAGAAGGGGAGCGCCAAGGCGGGCCTCGCCGCGAGGAGAGGGAGTAGCGCTCGTGGGCGAGGCGAGCTCACGTGCGCGCGGAGCGGGCGGCCCGACCCCCACTCCGCCGGAGAGGCCCCGTGGTCTCGTGGCCGGAGGCGCGGTCGAGCCAACCGCGTCTCGCCTCGGGGTCGTCGCGACGCCGCCGCCGCCGACGCCCACAGGGACTAGGCGGCGCACCGGCGGCCACCGCATCCTCGACCAAACCCTAGTAGAGGGTTTTTAACTTTTTATATTTGTTTTAAATTTTAAAGCCCATATAGAGGGCTTCTTTTGTTAGTTTATTTGCCCAAAATAGGGCTATGTACAAATTTGCCCAAAATAGGGCATATGCTTTAATGAAATTTCGTTTAACTTTATATTTTAAATTTCTTTTTGTTTTTCTTCAAATATGCGATGCGTCCGCGCGTTGGGCGCAGAGCGCGATCCACACGGACACGCGGACCGCTGTCCGGGTGTCCGCGTGGCCACCCAGACGGCCCAAAACGAACGGCCAGCGCGTCCGTTTAGGTCGCAGGGTTGGAGATGCCCTTACTACAGTGCGAAGGCTGGGCCGCACAAGGTTCGCTGGATGGTTCGGTTCGGTAAATGGACCCGGGTGTAAATTACTTATAGGTGAGTTTATATATATATTTTATAATTGGATAGCTAAAATAGACTTGGCGTCTCGGTTCGGTAAATAGACCCGTCTCGGTTCGGTAAATAGACCCAGGTGTAGAATTACTTATTTTGCACCCAAGTGTCTAATAGAGTTTTTATATATATATATATTATAATTGGATAGCTAAAATAGACTTGGCGTAAGTTGTAGGTTACACATGATTGGTTTCAGCACCGTTGCATGGCTACCGAAAGACCCCAACGGGATTTTCGTCAGTGCCACATACGGAGAGGACCGTAAGTATGCCCCCGGACCTGTGGTGATCGCTAAACCGCGTTACCAAAACTCTATGTCGTTATTCTGATTGCTTGTACTTGGTAGATCGGTTTAGCGCCTCCGGCGATAACAGTAAACATAGGATATGCTTCGAATAAAAAAAATGTGACAAAAATCTGTTATACTCGACTTTTTTTTGCGAATAGGACACTGGCATTAAAAAAACATCGAACAGTACAAAGCAGCCCAAGAAAAACGAAAATTACAACAAGATCTTTGAGAAGCCCTTCATCTTCAACCTTTAGAATGTGTCGCCGGCGCGTCGCCGCTGCCGCTTCTCCCTGAGTCGGCCTGACGTTGTTGGTTGCGGACGGGAAGTCGCCGAACGGGTCAAAAAAATCACATCCATCGCGGAGACAAAGAAGTAGGATGAACTGCCGATGAAGCTCTCCTTGACGATCAGAAGATCCCCAAAGCCAGACGGAATCCTCGAAGACACACCATATCCACAAGCTTCTTGACGTCGCGTCGAGATGG
Source organism: Lolium multiflorum (assembly GCA_030979885.1). Classification (NCBI taxonomy): domain Eukaryota; kingdom Viridiplantae; phylum Streptophyta; class Magnoliopsida; order Poales; family Poaceae; genus Lolium; species Lolium multiflorum. Next base: position 2,856 of record JAUUTY010000202.1, on the reverse strand, counting down.
GGTTGAAGCCGGGAAAATGTTATTGCACAAGGTGCCGCCACCACCACCCAAGCGCCACCCCTACAAAAAAAGCCCTAAAGACGGAAACCGAAGCCCTCAAAACTGAAAAACGGAGCGGCTCTCCCGTCGACGAGAGCCGCAATCCACCGTACCTCCATGGCTCGAAGGCCACAGAGGCAGCTAGATCAGAGGCGGCCGCCGACGAGAGGTAGAGGAACCCTAATCACCTGAGGACTCTCACGAGCGAAGGGGTATAAGGAGTTTTGCACTTACGAAGGACTCTGTTATACTCGACTTGTATCCATTAACAACAAGAATAACTGAACTAAGATGCCACGATGCCATATAGTTATATAGACTGCGCATGTATCTATAAAGACACATCTAGCTAACCTAAAATTTCATGCCCAGTTAATAGTGAATAAAGGCCTATCCTGAAATCGTCCTCGTTCTCCTCGAGGTAATACATGTATTCTTCGATATCTGGATCCAAGTGCCATGGGAGCGACGGGTGGAGTTTGGCGACCCTGGCTAAGCGTTTCTTCCACTCCTTGTCCATATCGTACGTGTGGAGTTTTCCAGCTTGCCGGTACTCGTCGACCACGTCCTCCTCCTTCATGCCCTTGTAGAGCTCGATGTCCGCGCACAACGCCTCGCGAAACGCCGACACTGCCTGCAGCCGCGCCAACTTCTGCTCGTCTGTCTGGTGCGTCGCCTTGCCCGGCCGCTTTACGTATCGGGCGGCGGCGGTGGCCATCCTCTCTGCTCTCGAGCTGCTTCCTATCTTCATGCTGCCTCGAACGATCTCCCCTCTCTTCTTTTCTAAAGAAAGAGGGCGAATAGGCTAGGTGATGGTCTATCGTTTGCTTCCGGAAAACCGCCTGTTTATGTGGCTGTAGTTGGATACGATCGCCGTCTTCTTTGGCTCCCCCCGGTTCGTTCCGTTGCTTACTTTATATAGACGGCTCGCCTGCTATGCGAGTCGAAGCCGGTGTCTGGATTGGACTCGTATTCGGGCCTGCACTCCGTAGTCTTAGTCCGTACCGTATTATGTTTTTTTTGCAGGAAAAGGAATATATCTATACCTACTAATAAAGGAAGTAAGGTTTCTCCCTCAAAATTTCGTCCGTTATAGAATTGTGCATGTTATTCTGTTCAATTTACGGAACCTGCCACCGCTTAAAAAACGATTCACAAAAGATTTCCGTCGTTTGGTGAGTCGGTCGCGCCCGTCGCTCTAAGACTGGAACCAGCGGTCGCTCGGTTTGCGTGGGTCTAGCTGCCCAAATTAGACAGGCTGGGCCAGCTCTATTGGGCCACGACGTGGGTTAATTCTCATCACAAACCATGGGAAAATGGGAGAGAGGCCTCAACCTGCACAATCCAGCCAGCCGAGCTACAGGCCGAGATGATATTTGATGCTGAAGTTGCCGTCCGAGAGATGCGTGAGCGAGGTCTCGGAGAGAAGAACCGAGGAAAAGAAATGGTGGACGGGAACGTGTCTGGTGGCCCCCATGTCCTTGCTGTCTCATCAGGACAGGGAGCCGGAGGAGCCATCATCTGGCTGATGGTTAGCTTTTCTTTCATTTTTTTCGGTCAAAGATATCTAGCTCACGTTAGTCTGTGTTTTTTTGACCAAAATCTAGCTCATATTTAATTTGCTTCACACTTTCAGCTTTTAACTCATGTCAATTTGTAATATGCAAATTATACTTGATTTTGTTGCATCGGTTGTTTTTATTTTGTGTTGCGCTGGTCTTGAACTCTAAATCGGCGACACCACCATCTGGTTGTTGCAGTCCTATCGTCTTCGTGCCGTGGAGACAAGGCCCCGAACATGATCTTTAGTGTCAACGACTAACCCTCTCCATCTCGACTTGTATTCGTGGTGGCAGCTGCTGCCGCAAAGTACTAGCACAGTGTCAGGTGGCAACGCTAACGCATATTATCATCTTTGGTCCATTGGCATCGATGGTGCACCGTGTGTCAGGGGAACATGCACATATAAGATTTTTTCATCCCGATGCAACGCACGGGCATTTTTTGCTAGTCTATATCTATATCTATTTCTATATCTATATCTATATCTATACCTAATCTATATCTATACCTATATATATATAATAATAAAGGAGCTAACGTTTCCGTGGTTTCGTCCGTCAATTTGGTTTCGTCCGTTCGGTTTCCTATGTCGCGTCGCGTGTGTTTGCTTTGATACGTCTTGCTTGATTAGTAGAGAAACCGGACGCAAGTGAATAAAATTGTTCGTTCGGGAGGAGTTCCTACCGACGTCGATTCCTGTGAATCAGGAAACATCGCTTCCTTCAATTTTTAACTCGTCGTCCAAGAAAATCTGCCAATATATATCCCCACTTCTCACAGAAACCCCGCAAAAATTCCCACCAAATCAATCGGATGACCTTAATGAAGTTCGCTTCATACCAAAGATTGAAATCGAGATTTCCGTCGGAATATCAAACGTCATTGCCATTGATGATCTCGTTGTTTTCACTTTCGGATCTAAGCCCCATCTGAAATCCCTGGTCGGCAGATGAGCTTCTGTGATCTGGCGTCGCAGGCCTGGCTGAGAGCGTGCATTAGGCTGCTGATTAATTCGTCGGCGCCGGCTACAGGAACGCCGCTCAGGGCTCCGCCGAAGTGAGCGTATGTTGATTTAACATTGTCCCTAGCAGCAACGCCAAGGCTTCGCGAAAGCAGACGTACGTGTCACGGAACGGAAGCCCTCGACGACGGGACTGACAACAAGTGCGTCCATATTCGACGCCATATTCACTGTCGACCACTATTGTCCTCGTCAGATAGGGTGGCAAGCGGCGTCCGCATCCACTGGCCGGG